>BMAC01000338.1:12304-135953 GCA_014905375.1 Phtheirospermum japonicum | reverse complement strand
GTATGTCGATGTCCAGACAGCGTGGCCGATGAGATGCGGTCCACATACACTAAGTACTAGTCTTAATGGGAAAGGCCTGTATCCTCATTATGGCGTAACCCTTTGACTAGGAACAAGTTCGACGAGTTACATTACGTGCTGGATTATCTCACGGTTCTACTAGACCAATCCACCGTAATAAAGTAACTTCATCAGGACCATACCTATGCAACAAGCATGGGATAAAAGATATGGAATGCCAATAAGTATAAAAGATATTATTACGAATAAAAAACCGATTGTATTACAAGAGAATGGTCAGACCACAGCCACAAGTTGGCTTGTTGGTCACCTTATTCTAACAAGAACATCAAATAAAACATAGTTAACTTTGACATGCAAGCCATACAAACACAATTTAGCGCAGAAATAGCAATTAATCACGTTTAAGTATTTAATTATTACAGGCCAAATAAAAATTACACAAATAAGCAATAAAAATCACACTCGACCACCCCCCTTTATAAAAATCCCGAAAATCTCCTCATTACCACAAATACATCCAAAAATCAAAAAGAGGAAGGAAAAGGAAACATCCCTGAAAATAGAAGGTCGAGCCGCTACTCGTTGATTTGTTCACAAACCATCGCTTCAACGTACGTGAAAGAGATGTCCTAAAAAAACGAAATAAACAAAAACAAAGAAAATAACAATATTTTTGGATTTTGTATTTTTTTATTATTTCTTTTTATTATTATTATTATTAAAGCAGAAAATACAGATACAAAGATTTCAGAACTCGCGGGATCCATCATCCTCGGGAGCATTATCGACGTTCATGCTGGGCTGTGGAAATGATGCCTCAAACCGCTCCTCGAGTCTCAAAATACGAGCTTGCATCTTCCTCAAGCTCCGTCGGTTTTTCTCGTGGTTCGTGTCTATCTTGTCGTTGATTATTTGGAGCTTGTCCAACATCTTCAATTGGAATGCTCGGTTATCTTCAGAAAATTGGCCCCAATCGGGACTCGGGCCCGAATTGGTACGTGGGGCTGGCTCCATAGTCGTATCGCCATCCTCTTCGCTCGGTCGAGACGAGGAACCTCCATGAGCAGTGGACCTCACTCGGGGTACAGGGGCACGTGTCAAAGAAAGAGATGATGTCCCGAGTGGTTGAAGTCCGTTTTCGGCCGGATCGAACCTGAAGTGACGGGCTAGGCCGATGACGTATGGTGCGAAAGAGAGGAGAGGCGATTTACTACCCGGTGATAGGCGAGAAATTGTACAATATTTAATGGTTTAATTCCTATATTTTTATGTGCTTAATATTCTTATATTTATTTATTTCTCGCATATTTATTATTATGAGTAGTCGAGCACCAATTGTGTCTTTTTGATCTATTTTGCAGTAATTATGTACTAAATTGTTGAGTTGAAGATTTAAGGATAATGCATGAGAGTTGCACGAGGAAATGATAGACAAAACGAGTAAAGTGGCAAAGAAAGGACGATTCTGGGTTATCTAGATGGGTTATCGTTGGGATCAACTGTTATAGAAAGCAGGGAACAGCTAACATCACTGCCATTCAAGAACCGTTATAGTATCCTGCAAGCCTGCCAGCCTGCCCAGCCCTGCCGAGTGACGTCTGCGTCGCTCGGCCAGTCCGCCCGCGTCGACCAATCTACGTTGGTCGACACCGGAACCGTTATAGTAGCCCTGGCCGACAAACCTGCACACGAACTCTCTGTCGCGTCGAACCGAAACGCATCGATCGACGCTCGGTCAACGCAACTGCCTAGAAAATGCATTTTTAAGAGTTTCTTATTGCCTAAGACTTCCTACACCTATAAATACCACCCTTAAACATCAAAAACGTCCTGAACATTAATCCTAGGGTTCCAAGGCACAAAATGGATCCTAATTCAACCATCCATCAAGAGCTTGACGATTGAAGACTCAAGATTCAAGATCTAAGCTTCCTTATCCTCTTTATCTTAGAATTATGCTTCTCTTCTTATTGATTTTTCTTTTATTTCATGAACTCCATGAGTGAGTGATTGTTTTATCTAGTTCTAGGGATGTGGAAACCCTCGTGAAACTATGTCTTAATTAATTTATGCAAAATTGTCTTTCGTTCTTCATATGTGATTGCTTGTGTTATCTTGTTTACTTTCATGATAAATTCATGACATGATTGCTTGATTCTTAATTTGGATTGGCCACCTAGATTAGGGATTTGGTTGTCAATTTCTATAAAGAGAAATGCTTCCCATGTAATTGTCGTAGTTTTGATTTCTCTGAAGCAAATAATGGTCTCGTATCATTAGGGGTAACACAACATAGGTTGAATAAACCGAGCTTATGCGTTTATTGCTTAGATTAACCTATTTGAATAGATATTAATGTTGTTGTTGGGTTGAATCTAGAGAGCTTATTCTAGGTTATTCAATAATTAGAATCAATTAAAGAGCTTATTTTAATTGAGTAAACGGTAAGGGTGAATTCGAGTAACAGTGCTTATTGTTACTTAGAGATTTTAGTCGAATATGAAGAATGGACTATGATATTGTGGTTGGTTAGATGAATGGAACAAGGGTGGAAACAGAACTAGGACTGGAAGCTTTATTTATTTGTTTCGTTATTTGATTGTTATCTTTAGTTATTTAGTTAGTTTATCATCTCTACCCCCGTTTGTTATTTTACTTGAATACGAATAATCACAAATTAATCCACACTCCTCGTGAGATCGACCCTTGCTTACCACTGCTACAAGTTAGTAGAGGAAAGTCGAGAAACTTTTATAAATATTATTTTTGACGCTTCAACGACGAGCGGCCAAATTTTGGCACCGTTGTCGGGGAGTGGCGCGTTTAATCTTTGATTTTTACGTATTTATTATTTTATGTTTTTAAAATTTAAACAAAAAAAATCAAAAATCTTTTAATTTTCTTTTAGAATAGCAGCATACTCTCACCAGTTTTATTCTTATGATTCTAGGTATGAAATGGAGAGGTAACCCTTAGGAAATGACGGATCGCGCTTCAATTATCCACAATACTACCCCGAGCCATTGGTTGAACAAAATTCTGGGCCATCACTAAAGACTTTAGTGAAAACAGTGACGGCTTACACTTTACGACTCCAACAACACAATAAGTGGGCTACGGAAAAGATCCCTCAGGTTCGACCATGCAGATTGTGCCATACATTCGATCATGTCACCGATGACTGCCCAACGCTATGAGCCTATATTGAAATGAATGCCTATGGAGTAAGGCCTAGAAGGTGTCAAGAGGGAAGTTACGAGCCTTATTCTTACGATCCTTATCCTTACGAGCCAACATGGGGGGATCCTCCAAATTTTAAAAGGGGACAAGACTTTTTGAATCAATATTATAACCTTCCCCAAGCACAAAAAGCATTCCCAGCGCTCGTAGAGATGGTGAAATCCATGGAATTGAACACCTTGGAGTTCCAGCATGACACTCGGTCTAGTATGAAAAAGTTAGAAGCTCAAATTAGTCGAATGGAAAACCACCTAAGCTAGTTAGATGTGCAGTTGGAGGAGAAATCTACGTTTGAATCTGAGGTGAATATGGAGGATGTGAGTGCCATTATGTTGCAAGAGGAGGAGAAAGTTGAAGCTGTGGAGGATCCAACATTTGAATTAGAGGACGATATCGAGATGGAGGAAAAAGAAATGAGGCAGTCACATGTTGACTATATTCTGCCTGAGCCTACGAATGATATTCCTAACTCCGTCGTTTCTTCTATCCATGTCGAGCTTACGAATGATTCCATCATTTATCCGATCGAAGACGAGCCAAAGCCAAAGCCAAAGCCATTGCCATCATGGACCGAGTACCAAGTGCTGAAGGAGGATGAGGAGGCGCTTGTGCGGGTTGAAGATTTAGAGGAGGTGGTGACTACGATCCCTCCATTTGTGGTGGTGGCCGAAACTACATTTGCCAATTTTAATGAGAAGCCATCACAATATCGGAAGGATCCAGTTAAGCATCTGACGTTGAAAAGAGTGAGATTTGAGGAGGATGAAGTCATGGGGACTCCGTGTACTTTGAGACCTCCACCGAAACCCCCATGGAATTGAGGGGTACCACGTTGAGCCGACGATGTTAAGAAAAGGCGCTTGTTGGGAGGCAACCCAATGTTTACATTATTTTCTATTTTATTTTTATTTTGCAGTTGAAGGGATACAAAGTTTGGTTGATTTGGATGATTGGGCATATTTTCGATAACGATCGTCTGGAACCGAGACCCCCTAGACACTTACCCCGGTGATTTCTTTTCTCTACTCTTCCCTTTTGATTTATTTGCTTGTTCTTGTTTTGTGTTCGCTTGAGGACAAGCTAAAGTTTAAGTTTGGGGGAGTGGGAATTGATGGTTTATAATGCATATGGGCTGAATTTTTGAAAAATTTTTGAAAATTTTAAATTGATGCAATTAAATTCTGGGAGTTGAATTGAAATGGTTAAAAGTACTTGCTTGAATTGCTTGGATGAATTATGTTTCGGTTAATTCTTTAGTCATCATTTGATTTAGAGGTCAATGGTACGCATGTTAGTGCTTTTTTGATTCCTTTGTGGGGCATCAATTCTAGATTGTTGCGTTGTTGATGTGTATTTGTGTTTGTCGTACTCAATATGAGTTGTGTTGGGCCTTGAAGTTGGCGGTTGTGTGAGAATATCTCGTTAGTCGAAACAGAAGTCAATAAAGTCTGGTTGGAGTATACCGGCATGGCGTAAGTAGAAAATTGAAAAATCAAAAATAATTGAGGTGCCGAAATAGCTGCCTATCTGTGTACCAAGTGCAATTCGCGTACAAACATTAAGAGCAAAATCTAATGAAGATGCTAGTAGCTCAATAAATTCATGCACGTATTCAAGTGGCGCATTATACAATCAAATTCTCAAACATGGTGGAGGTGAACTAAAAATCAATTACCAAATCAAGACGATCCTCCTATCCAGCGCCGAATCATTATCAAGTCAAGTCAAGAACAGTAGTGCGGAGCTGCGGGCCTCAATTGAAAAATAAAAATAAATAAATAAATAAATGGGAGAGGACGAGATATTTGATCGTGACCAACAATGGATAGAGTCAAACCATTGAGTAGCGAGGGGGCACCATAGTACATTGATGTGACGTATATGAAAAGGGGTTGCCAAACTGCTGGGATTACCTAGGTCAATACATGAAACGCTTGCGATTTCTAGAAATATAATGGTGTCTAGAGTCCGGATGGGTACATTTGATCAATTCGAGTGATTTACTTATGTTATATTTATTTTGTGCTTTAATTCTGATATTGCTAGAGGACAAGCAAGGTTTAAGTTTGGGGGAATTTGATAGGCGAGAAATTGTACGATATTTAATGGTTTAATTCCTATATTTTTATGTGCTTAATATTCTTATATATATTTATTTCTTGCATATTTATTATTATGAGTAGTCGATCACCAATTGTGTGTTTTGATCTATTTTGCAGTAATTAGGTGCTAAATTATTAAGTTGAAGATTTAAGGATGATGCATGAGAGTTGCACGAGGAAACGAGAGACAAAACGAGTGAATTGGCAAAGAAAGGACGATTCTGGGTTATCTAGATGGGTTATCGCTGGGATCAACCGTTATAGAAAGCAGGGAACAACTAACATCACTGCCAGTCAAGAACCGTTATAGTATCCTGCCGAGCCCTGCCGACCAGCCCTGCCGAGTGACGTCTGCGTCGCTCGGCCAGTCCGCCCGCATCGATCAATCTACGTCGGTCGACGCCAGAACCGTTATAGTAGCCCTGGCCGACAAACCTGCACACGAACTCTCTGTCGCGTCGATCCGAAATGCATCGATCGACGCTCGGTCGACGCAACTGCCCAGAAAATGCATTTTTAAGGGTTTCTTATTGCTCAAGACTTCCTACACCTATAAATACCTCCCTTAAACATTAAAAACTTCTTGAACATTAATCCTAGGGTTCCAAGGCACAAAAAGAAGCCCAATTCAACCATCCATCAAGAGCTTGAAGATTGAAGACTCAAGATTCAAGATATAAGCTTCCTTATCCTCTTTATCTTAGAATTATGCTTCTCTTCTTATTGATTTTTCTTTTATTTCATGAACTCCATGAGTGAGTGATTGTTTTATCTAGTTCTAGGGATGTGGAAACCCTCGTGAAACTATGTCTTAATTAATTTATGCAAAATTGTCTTTCGTTCTTCATATGCGATTGCTTGTGTTATGTTGTTTACTTTTATGATAAATTCATGACATGATTGCTTGATTCTTAATTTGGATTGGCCACCTAGATTAGGGATTTGGTTGTCAATTGCTAGAAAGAGAACTGCTTCCCGTGTAATTGTCGTAGTTTCAGTTTCTCTGAAGCAACTAATGGTCTCGTATCATTAGGGGTAACACAACATAGGTTGAATAAACTTAGTTTATGCGTTTATTGCTTAGATTAACCTATTTGCCTAGATATTAATGATGTTGTTGGGTTGAAACTAGAGAGCTTATTCTAGGTTATTCAATAATTAGAATCAATTAAAGAGCTTATTTTAATTGAGTAAACAGTAAGTGTGAATTCGAGTAACAGAGCTTATTATTACTTAGGGTTTTTAGTCGAATATGAAGAATGGACTATGATATTGTGGTTGGTTAGATGAGTGGAACGTGGGTGGAAACGGAACTAGGACTGGAAGCTTTGTTTATTTGTTTCGTTATTTGATTGTTATCTTTAGTTATTTAGTTAGTTTATCATCTCTACCCCCGTTTGTTATTTTATTTGAATACGAATAATCACAAATTAATCCACACTCCTCATGGGATCGACCCTTGATTGCCACTACTACTAGTTAGTAGAGGAAAGTCGAGGAACTTTTATAAATATTATTTTGACGCTTCAACGACGAGCGGTCACCCGGCGTGCCCTTTGTAACATTGTAGAGTCCACTCAAAATCAATGGGTAAAGTCGGGGTTGTCGACCATCAATAATACATTTAAGAACAAAAATATCAGCCTTGGTCGCGTATGTGGCCTCGTTCTTTCACAAGACGATGTGGGCAAGGATTTTGTAGGCTACATATAGGGCGTCATCTTGAATTTTCGAGCAAGGAAATCGCTTGCAATCGCCCGTGTTACCCCCGGTTATCATCCCCCAAAATAAGGCTAAGTTAAAATTTTGAACTCCTATCGGGTGGTCCCCTTCGGTCTGGAAACCAAAAATATTACCAAATATCTCCTCGTCCACATAGATTTCATTTTCTCCCAAACGACAGGTAAACGTCTTGTCATTGCGGATTGTCAACGTAGCAAAAAACTCGAGCATAAGTTCACTAAATCCGGGAAGGTGCATACGGGCGAAATACCCACAACCGAGGCTATCCACGTAACGAGAAAGGTCGCTATGGTGCTCCGAGCCATTTGAGGCTTTCTCCTCAATTCCGTCAACGTTAATAGTCCGATGGGTCGCGAACCCCCATTGTTGAATAGTCTTAAAAATGCTCCCTTACTTTTTGTCGTAAATTGGGAACGACGCTCCGTATTTCCCCGAAATATCCTTACGTTTTCCCGCCAGAGACATTGTCAATGAATACAAAGTTGAATGGGAATGAAGAATCTTGAAAATAAAATCCTTGGGTTCTTAGGGGAAATTTGTCGAACACTTGGCGTGCGTGTTCAACCAACTAAGAGCTTGAAAATTTCTTGAAACAAAATCTTCCCAAACACAATCAACAACAATAATAAGATCCCAAGAGAGTATAAGCGAAGTACCTCATCAATCGTTGCTCGAAACTAGCTCGTTTCCGAAAAAATGCCCAAAAACCCACGTAGCCCATTTTGGAGATATTTCTTGAATGGAAGTTGGAAAGAAGGAGTTGGGTATGTGATTTGTGTGGGATGAATTATTGCGGGTCGGTGGCTAAATTGGTGAGTGTTTGCAAGAATTTTGAAGAAAGAAGATTTGCGAAGAAGGAAGGAGGAAGTTTTTAAAACTGAAGTTGGGGATTGAAAAGTGAAGGAAAAGGGGGGTTTAGGACGGTTTTTATAAGGCTAAACAGATTTTGGCCGCGGGTCTTTCGAAAATAGGTCGGGCGGCGGTTCAAAATCCAGTTTTAAACGTGTTCTGGGCTGGGTATGGGTTCACGTCGACGCTGCGTCGACCGACGTGAACCAGATCAACGTGATTTAGACCATTTTCTTGGCAGGTGCGTCGACTCCGCGTCGACCGACGTGAGCCAGTCTCGGCGTCGACGGGGGGCAGAAAATGTCGGTCGATTATTCCTTCGCTTGATTGATTAATTCTCCTTTTTCGAGTCATTCCATCTGTTCTAAAAAGATAAAAACCAAAATTAAACATGAAATAAATTGAATTAAAATACAAAAGGATATAGAAAGCTTGGGTTGCCTCCCGAGAAGCGCAAGTTTTAATGTCGCTTGCTCGACGCTATATGCTTGATCAATCTCTTGCTCGTGGTGGGCCCACGAACTCTCTCTTACTATTATTTCGATTCTTCATATAGTTCTCGTAATAAGGCTTAAGTCGATGCTTGTGAACTTGAAAATTCGTCTTGTTACGCTCATCGTATAGAGTGGCTACTCCATATTCATCCAATTCTTTTACTAAAAACGGTCCACTCCATTCGGCCTCGAGATTGGTTGGATCAAATTTACGGTTATGATTATACATCACTAATTGACCAACCTCATACTGCGAGTTTATAACTTCCTTGGTGCGAACCTCTTTCGATTTCTTCTTCTCCCTCGTCCAAACATTGTCATATGCCTCGCTCTTGTTCGTTGCAACACCTAAATTTTTGTAAGAGTCGAGGGAAATGTACTTCGAATGATTTTTTGGTGGCTCCAACTCTACCTTTTTCTCGAATTTAGGTGTCTTATTCTTCACATCTAGTTCATCTTGAAATTCTTCAATAATATCGTTTATGTCAATTCCCAGTAACTCGCTCAAATATTCCCCACTCAAATGCTTCTCGTCGACAAATTCATCGTACTCCTCACTCAAGTCAACATCTAGTGTATCCCCCTCCTTCCATGGAATTCCGGCGTCGTCCCATCGCCTAATTCATCCACAACCACGACTCCTTTTATCTCGTGGATGCATGGAGCAACGGGATCAACGAACAAACAATCATCTAGCATGGCATGAGTAGGAGTGTTTTGAATATCCTTTAGAGAAAATGTCACTGATTCACCCAAAACGTTCATCGTCATTCTCCCTTTGTGAACATCAATCAAGGTATGGGTGGCAGACATAAACGGGCGCCCCAATAAAATGGTATGCTCCGTGCTCACAATCGGCACTTCGCCAATGTCCAAAATCATAAAGTCAATCGGAATTACTAGCTCTCCAACTTGCACTAAAACATCCTCAACCATCCCCAATGGTAGTCGAATTGAGCGATCGGCCAACTGTAGTCGCATGGTCGTCGGCTTCAGTGGTCCAAGATCAAATTCTTGATAAAGTGAATAAGGCATTTAGATTAACTCCTGCTCCAAGATCAAATATTCCTATTGCTTTTTGTCTATTAGCCAAGGAAATAGTAATGCAGAAACTTCCAGGATCGCGTTCCTTAGGTGGTAATGGATTTTTGAAAACCGCGCTTACTTTCCTTGGCAGTGTTAAAAATTGTTTTGTCGCCAAGCATCTCTCCCTTGAAGCAAGTTCTTTGAAAAACTTCACATAGGCAGGTATTATTTTTATTACCTCCAAAAGTGGCAAGTTAATATTGACGTTCTTCAATAGATTATATAGTTCCATGAATCTTTTGTTCTCTTTTGCTGGACGCAAACAGCTTGGAAAAGGAATAGCATCCTTGATCGGTGTCGTTAATTGCTTTGGCGGTGATGGTTTAGGAACATCGTCTTTGCCAAGGGCGTTATTCGGAATCGTCCCTTGAATGGATCCGGGAACATATCGATTAGAGGATTTATGCAGCTGATCTACTGGTTTAGAATCATCGCCCATGCTAGGAGTTGGTGTTTTATCCTCGACCTTGACCTCATCATCTCGGTCAACTACTCCGTTATCAATCTTCTTTCCATTGCGAAGGACATGAACTGACGACGCCTGCTCTGCTTGGCTTGGAAGTTTACCTTTTTCGTTTGAGAGTCCAGCTAGGTGGGTAGATATTTGTCCTATTGTTATTTCTAGTTTCCTTTGCCCAGCCGCAGTATCAAGAATAGCCTTTTTCATTTCAGCGATATCATTTCGAACTTGCACGAGGCCATCCCTATTTTTAATAGTCTCGGCAACTTGATTCTGCTGCCAAACCAATAGTCGATCATTAGTTTGAATTGTAGTAGACAACTGCCCTTGCGTTTGGAAATTATTTTGAGGTGGGGGTAGTGGTGCTTGCGCATGTGGTGGCGGGTATTGCAGATCGGGTGGCATATAATTTGGGTTTCCGGGGCCCCACTTGAAAAGGGGATTATCTCGTTGCGAGGTAAACTTCCTGGGCCCTTGATTTGAATAATTCTGGATTGCGTTAGCGTCTTCTTGCTGTTCAATATTGTTTGGACACATGTCTGCTAAATGCTCGGGGGATCCTCATTGGTGACACGTCGCAGCAACCTTCCTTGAAGAGGCCTTGCTCGCCCGCTCGGCCTTCTAGGCTGCCAATTTCTCATCAAATATCTCCTCGAACTTTGCGTTGACTAATTTGCCGTGATCTAAATCAGGATTGGGAATGGATATCTCATTAACTTTTAATTTACGAGTCCGAGAGTTGGTTTGTCTAAATTTCTCGCTTTGCTTCTCCAACACTCGTCTTGCCTCGGGGGCCGTCAAATCTCCTCCTACCGCTATCTCAACTTCTCTTTTTCCATGGTCCAACAATCCATCGAAGAAAAATTGGTTAGTCATCTCCGGAGAGTAATTGTGGTTGGGGCAAGCTTGCAAAAGCGTCTTGTAACGCTCCCACGTTTCATGAAATAGCTCTCCCTTCAACTGTTCAAAGGTAGCAATTTGCCTCTGAAGATGCCCCGTTGTTTGTGCTGAATAGTATTGATTTAAAAACTTCTCGCTTATCATCTCCCAGTTAATCAACGAACCAGGTTCTAGGGATAGTAGCCATGACTTCGCTTTGTCCTTCATGATATATGGGAAACAAATCATTCGCACCTCCTCTTGGTTAAGGCCATGAACCACAAATCTGCCAACTTCATCAACAAAATAGTTCAAAAACACCAAAGGATCTTCATGGGCACCTCCGTGGAAGGTCGGGAGTAAATTAAGTTGATGGGGTTTAATCTCCACTTCCCTTGCGGTTGGTCCAAGAACAATAGCGGACCTAAAAGGTACAACCTTCGGACGTGCCAAATCGTGTTGTCTAGGTGCACGATCTCCCCTTGGTTATCTAACTTGGTAATTAGCTCTTTCGTAGCGGTTGTCATATGCGTTTCTTTCATAATCATTTTCGCACTCGTATCTCCTTTCAAAATGGTCTTGTTCGTAGCCATGGTTTTGATTCGCCAACCAATCATCTACCCGTCTATGATTGTTAGCATACTCGTTATGCTGATGAAAATCTTCATTTCCTAATGCCAAGTTCTCGATGTTGTATTGACGATTAGCATTGTTGTTCCTCTCTTCATATTGTCTTATAATCGCCATGTTGGGTGGATGATCGACTATGTTGTTAAGTTGGCGATTTAGTTCGTCATTATGTTATTGGTTAACTCCTTCGTTTCTCCCCTCGTCTTGTCTCATGTTCTCCACGTTTTGCTGATAATTAGCCCAGTAGGCTCAGGGTTGTGGTTGTCCTTGCATAACGATTGGTTCACTACCATACCCGTTTCGAATATGACGTGATGGTGATCTTGGTGGGGAATCACCGTTTCAGATTGATTGTGCTCCTACCATTGCCTCAGGGATATTTTCGCAAACAAAATCAGTAGTTGTAGACGAAATGCTCTCGGGAATGAAAAGGGGTCTTAGTCTTGGTGGATTTGAACGATGGATGTTGTCAATAAATGGTGCAGGATCGCGTTAAAGTGGTCGTCTACCTTGCATAAACTTAACAACAAATCAACGTACCAAGTGGCAAAAATCCAAACCAAGTGCAATTATACAAATAAAGACAAAATAGAAAATAAAATGAAAAACAACCTTAATTCCTACTCGTTGTCCCCGGCAACGGCGCCAAATTTTTGATCCAAACTTTTGTGCACCCCTTTTAAGATACTTAATTTTTAAACACACAAGCTTGCTCACAAGAGTACGAGGAACTTGTAGGGTGGTGAGTTTGACTCAAGTCGATTCTCTCAAGGACAATTGTTCGGTCTCTTAGATGTTTTTCTCAATTCTCAAATTAACATAAAATACATACACATTGGGGGTTTTTGAAGATTTTGATTTAACCATTAAAAACTAAAGCACTATTAAATTTAATACTAATTAAACTAATTATCTTAAACTAGATTACCAACTAAGAACAATAATTAACCTACTTAACCCTAAGAACTAAGAAATAATTAAACTAGCAGTAAAACGCAATAATGATTTAAACCTAATCGGTCCTTGTGAATAGCAATAGTGAATCTAAGAACATAAATATAAGAAACTACCATGAAGCAATTGTATCATAAAAATCTAAAGACAGAAACTTAAGCATAAACTAGTTCGCATAAATAACTTGATGAATCTAAAGTATCCAAAGTATTAAGCATAAAGTAAGTCAAAACTAATTATCTAACTCCAGAATTAACTAAGAAAGCAATTAAGAGTTTAGGAGACTTATTGAACTAGTCAAAGCGATAAAAATCTCCAGCGAGTCCGGAGTTGGAACAGAGATCTTGATTTGAAGTGAATCTTGAACGTAAGGGACTTGAATCTTCAATCTCAATCTCTATCTTCGTAACAGAGTGTGTAAATGCATTATTTCTGTGCTCTGTAACCCTAGGTAGTCGTGTACCTTTTTAAAATCCGAAATATGAAGTGTATTTATAGATATAGCATGTCTTGGCGCACAAGAAAACCTAAAAATGCATTTATGGGAAGCCACTTCGCATCGACCGACGCGTGCTGGAGCTCGACGTCGATGCTGCCTGTGCGCTCGCGTCAATTAGGCGGGGGAGTTGACTGACGCGGTCACGGATCGATGCAACAGCAAGTTACGTCGACTTAGCGTCGACAGATGCACCCTTGGATGGACGCTTCATAGAGTTACGTCGGCTTAGCGTCGACTGAGTGTCGACCATCGTGGGCAGGATCTGCGTCGATGTAGCATCGACGCTCGTGTCGACCGACGCTACTGAGAGTACGTCTCATTTTCTCGATCATTCTGCTACTCGTTCACCGGAAAGCTCGTTCTCCACTCTTGAACATCGAACTTCATCTATGTACGTGTTGAACTCTTCCGATTACTTAGTTGTAAGGTAAAAAATAACGAATAGTCACCTATTCTCATTAATTATGATCAAAATACAATAAAGTAAGCTGGAAGTATAAAAATATGGAATTAAGCTTAAATCATCCAACTTATACCAAAAATAAATAGAAAAAAGAACTAAAATACTAATAAAAATAAGGATAAATCTGCGTTAATCAGGAGGTGGAGGTTATTGATGATAAGATTAAAAACCGTGAAGATTATCTTGAGGGGATCGTGCGAATTAGCCCCCAATGAGGTCGAGAGGAGGCGTAAGCCCGAGCCTAAGACTCCCCCATATCACCTCAAGCATGTCTATTTGGAGGAAAAGGAGGGCAAGTCGATTATCATCTTTGTCAATTTGGACCGAGAAGAGGAGAGGTTGATTGAAGAGCTTAAAGTTTATAAAGGTTTTATTGGTTGGAGACCCGGAGAGATTAAGGGAATTAACCCTTTGACTTATTTGCATACGATCGTTTTAAAGGATGATACTAAACTTTCTGAAGAATTCCAAAGGCATTTTAATCAAAATTTTAAGGAGATAGTAGAAGACGAGAAATTGAAATTGTTGGAGGAAGGCTTAATGCTCGAAATTGCCGGTAGTGAGTGGGTGAGTCCCATTCTCATGGTACCAAAAAAGGGCGGTATATCCATTGTCGATGATGATAAAAGGAAATTTGTTGGCCACGAGGGCTACAATGGGATGGAGGATGTTGATCGATTTTAAGGAGTTAAATCAAGAGAGATCATTCCCCTCCCCCATTTATCGACCACATGATGGACAAACTAGCCGACCATTATTCCTTTTGTTTTTTGGATGAGTCATCGGGCCACTTCGAAACCACCATTCCACCCGAAAATCTATCCAAGACGACTCCTACTCGCCCAATTGGAACACTAGCCGGCCTTTATCTCTATTGGATCTTAGATGAGGTGTCAGGTCACTTTAAAACCACAATTCCACCCGACAAGGAGGATATGGCTTTAGTGGATCCTCTCGTTCCCTTTCCACCTTGAGAAAGAAGGGAGTCCGTCAAGCTAATGACGTTAAACAAGCGCTTCTTGGGAGGCAACCCATGTTCTTTGCATTTATTCCTTTTATTTTCTTCTTTCTTTCTTATTATATAAAAATCCAAAAACATTATAAAAAATTGAAAAAAAATTATTATGTTGTCTTTTGGTTCTTTTTAGCCCTTAGTTTTGTCTTGTTTTGAGTCATGTGCATCTTTTCTTGTGTTTTTAATTTCGTGTGATTTTCTTTCATAGGTGTTGTTTTCCGACTCCAACCTTAGTTGATTTGATAAGCTAGTAGTGTTCATGGAGCTGGAAGAAACAAGCCATGCTCATTTTTCGCTAGGATTGCGTAGATGTTTAAGTGGACCCCACCGAGCTCGACCCAAAACTCGCTCGGTTTAGGAAGCTTCTATCTCACCCTTCTTTTACTTATTTTTCATTAAACTGCAATGAGGGCATTGCATGGTTTAAGTGTGGGGTGGGTATAGTGGTGAGTATTCCCGCCTGTTACGCGGGTGACCCGGGTTCGATCCCAGCAACGGCGCCATTCTTTTTGTATATTTTTGTGGTATATAGGGTTCATTGGCTCAGTATTATCGGAATTCAATTTTTTGTGTGAATCAATGTGTTTTTATCTTTTGGAATATAAATAAAAATAAAAATAAAATAAAAACTATGAAAATAAACTAACTTGGAAATGTAAAATGCAAGTCTTTAGGATGCCTCGAGCATGTGCCGACATTGAAAGTGCAAGCAAGAATGAAAATATGCAAGTAAAAGCAATGTCTCACCAAGTACAACTAAAACAACCTAAAGTACAACCATGCAAGCATGATCATAAAAATCTAAATAATACAAATTAGCGAAAATTGAAAGCACCAATATAAAGAGCAAGACGTGAAAATTTAAGTTTTTTCGAAAAATAACAAGAAACGAAGAGTAGATCTAGGATTTAACGAAAAACTATGCATGAAAATAAAAACGAAAATAAAGTATATGAAATTCTCAAAATAAAAACGATCAAGGACTCGATTTATGATCTAGATGTGTCACTCACCGAGATTCCATGGATAAATGATAGGATCTAACAATAAATCTAAGAGCTAAGGAAAAATTCATAAAATGAAGAACAAGAATGAAAATTGAAGAACAAGCATGAAATTAAAAGAAAACTTACTTGAATTAAGGAAAGGAAATACAAACTTGAATGAAATTGCAACAAAATAAAATCCAAGGGAGTACTTGAATTCTTCTTGAGCTTACAAACCCAAGGAAGTGCTTGCAATTAAAATCTAAGAACTAGAGAGAGAAAATAAATCCAAACTCATGCAAGAGTTGGGAGAATGAGAGATGTCTTACAAAATGAGAGTTGGGTTCTATTTATACTAGGTTTAATTGAGGTTAAATGGGTCAAATAAGCCTTAAGGTCTTGAAATTCCCGGGTTTGACCAAGGTTTGACCTTGATTGGCACCTTGTCTTGAGTTTTGGGAGGAGAGTTGGCAAGCACGCGACGCCTGGCGGCAGATTTGGCGAGGAGTTTGGCAAGCGCGCGATGCTAGTGGCAGCTTTGGCGAGGAGTTTGGCAAGCGCGCGACGCCTGGCAGTAGCTTTGGTGAGGATTTTGGCAAGCGCGCGACACCTAGAAGCATCTTTGGCGAGGAGTTTGGCATGCGCCAAGGCTTGGTGGCAGGTTTGGCGAGTTGTGGTTTGAGTTTTGGCAAGCATTCCAGAATGTTAGCCATTTAGGAGCTTGCTCTTAGCTTGAATTTTGGTCCTCAATGCCTTTACCTATGAAAATATAAATTTTTATCATAAAACCCCAAGGAATTACACCAAACCTCAAATCAATTGAAGCCATTTAACCAAATTATATAGAAGCACGAAAAACAACAAAATGATAAAATAAACGAATAACTTAACAAAGCTTGACTCAAAACTACTAAAAACAATATAAAACCCTAATTAAAAATACGAGAAAAACACCAAAATTACACGCAAAACAAATACCCCAAGCAAGGGTATTCACGATTATGAAGAGCAAAGTACATGATGCCATCAGGTGGCCGGAGAGTTACGCGTCAATTCCTACTAACCCAAAGTCTCAAATCTTTGCAGGTTTCACAATAATTATGGGCATTCAACTGAGCGATGTAGGCATCTCAAGGAAGAAATTGAGAGGATCAAGGGTCAACATTTAAAAGAGGTGGTGTATAAAGACAAGGAACTTCAGGAACAAAGACAACCACTATCCCCGCCACCTCTAGGAGGACCCCCGCAGGCACAGGCAGGGGGACAACAACAACAGGAGGGGAGGGCTAAATGAAAGGGAGGTAATGGGAATAATAGGAGGATGATAAATATGATATTATGTGGGCCAACAAATGGAGATAACAACAATGCACGAAAATGACATGCAAAGGCAGCTCGCCCGAGACCATGTGAGGTCGCTGGAATTAACATGCGACCTCCAGCATCAGGACCAGTGATTTCCTTTGGTCTGGAGGAGCGACGGGGTTTGCAGGTGGAGCATAATGATGCGCTCGTGATTGAAGCCGAGGTGGGAGGATATGAGGTTGGGAGAGTATATGTGGACAATGGAAGTTCAGTTAATATTAATCTACCGAGCATGCTTGGATCAAATGAATCTGAAAGTAAAGGTACGACTTGTACAAACTCCTATTTATGCTTTTAATGGTGCACAAGTCATCATTGAAGGAGAAATAATACTCCCGGTCGCATGGGGAAAAGGTGAGCTCCGAGTGAAGAAGGATTTGAAGTTTTTAATTATGAAAGCCACTTCAGCGTACAATATTATACTAGGGCGACCCGCCCTCAACGAATTCCAGGCAATCACTTCCACCTATCATATGAGTATAATGTATTCAGTAGGAGACAATGTGGGCGAAGTAATATCAGAGCAACAGGTCACTAGATCTTATTACCAGATAATTGTGAGAAGGGGGTGAGTGAAGGAAAGCGAGAGAGGAGCGGCGATACACAAGAAGGAATACATAGTTCCAAAAAGATGAAGGAGGAGGACAATTTTTTCCGAACTCATGAGGAACTCATGGAGACTTCATTGGTGGAAGGCAGCCCAGAATGTACCACCAGAATAGGAACTCTGATGACGGAGGATGTAAGAGTAGAGTTGATTGCTCTATTAAGGGGATTTCGAGATATCTTCGCTTTTGAGGATGGAGAATTTCTAGGAGTATCTCCCAAGGTCACAAAACACCACTTAAATATGGACCCAGAGGTGCGACTTGTACGGAAAAAATGAGGCATTTCGGAGCGGAGTTGGACAAAGTGATTGAGGAGGAGGTACAAAAAATGTTAAAAGCTGGCCATATCCGGGTGATCCAATTTCTGGAGTATTTATCCAATGTCATGATGGTATCCAAACCCGATCAGAAATGGAGGATGTGTGTGGACTTCCACGAGATGAATAAAGCTTGTCCAAAAGATAATTATCTATTGCAACGCATTGATCAATTGATAGGCTCAACATTAGGGTTCTGAGCTGCTGAGCATGATGGATGCATCACAGAGGTATCATCAAATCACCTTGGCGAAGGAGGACCAACCTAAGGTGAGCTTTGTCACCTCTATGGGTACGTATTGCTTTGTTTCCATGCCATTTGGGTTGAAAAATGTAGGGGCGGCCTATCAATGGTTTGTAGAAAAGATCTTTAAGGACCTGTTAGGGTCAACCATGGAGGTCTATGTGGATGATATGTTGGTGAAAAGAAAGAAGGCGGAATCCACATGTGGAGGACTTAAGGAAGACCTTTGCTATACTAAGGCATTACGGCATGTGGCTGAACCAAAGAAGTGTGCTTTTGGGGTTCAATTGGGCAAGTTTTTGGGGTATATGGTAACAGAAAGAGGCATCGAAGTCAATCCCGAGAAATTGCGAGCTGTCATGGAGATGCCCCATCCGCGGACTGTAAGAGATGTACAGGTTTTAACAGGTCGCATTGCAGGACTCAGTCGCTTCATATCCAGGTCGGTAGAAAAAGGCATTCCATTTTTTAGGACTTTGAGGAAAGGGCCCAAGTTCGAATTGACCAATGAGGAAGCAGAGGCTTTTAACAAGCTCAGGGAGCGCCTGGATGAAATCTCATTGCTAACTAAACCCATGCCAGGTGAAGACCTGATTCTCTATATATCTGTTGCAGAGGTCGTGGTGAGTTCGGTGCTGATCGGAGAAGAAGTTGGTGTTCAAAAAACTATTTACTATATTAGCAGGATGTTAAGAGGAGATGAGTTAAACTATCCAAAGCTTGAGAACGGTGGATTTGCATTGATCTACACAGCAAGGAAGCTTTGACCTTACTTTTTGGATCACAAGGTCAAGGTACGTACTAATCTAGCTCTCAAATAGGTGTTAAGCAATCTAAATGTCTCAGGGTGATTGGTGAGTGGGTGGTTGAGCTCAGCGAATATGACGTGGTATATGAGCCAAGAACAGCAATTAAGGCTCAAGTGTTGGCAGCTTTTTTACAAGAGATGGTGCGATTGGCAGAGAACAACGTTGAGCAAAAGGCATGGTTGTTGCACGTAGATGGATGGACTATGACGTTGGGTGCAGGGCTAGGAGTTGTTCTACACTAGTGCAGAAATAACATTTTAGAATAGACATTCTAGAATGCCTCAGATAAAGGCGTTTTAAAATGTCATCTGGTGGCATTTTTGTAATAAAAAAGTATATACTAAAACGCCTTTAAAAAAGTCGTTTTGTATATTTAGTATCTCGAACACCTTTAAAAAAGACGTTCTGGTATATATACAATTATTTAGAATGCCTTTAAAAAGTTCTAATATATTAACTTATCTAGAACATCTTTAAAAAAGATGTTTTAAGAATGTAATAAAATTTTAATTTTATTCACTTTGCCATAGTTCTCTGTCATCTTCTCTCTCCATCCGTCTGCAGATCTCATCTCCCCAATCCAACTGTCTCTGTTACATATCGGTGCCCAGCATCATGAAAGAAAAGAAATACCCATTCATATTCGCCTTCTTCCTTTTACTCGTGTTTGTCACTTTCATCCTCATCTCAAACTCCCAGTCCCCAATCGCCATCACCACGAATCTCACCCAGCCCGACCCGTTCTGACCTGAACTGAAAATCTCCCCAGTTTCCAGCGCGCCACCCGACAGCGGTATTTCATCGAACAATGAGCCAGCAAATATTATTGATATCAGCAGTAGTGCGAACGGGTGACACTCAATGGTTTCAACATATGCTCCTCATTAGGTAATTCCCCATCGTCTCGTCTCTGGTTGATAATTATCATGATTGGGTTTGTGGTTATCTTACTTTGATCTCGTGACGTTAATTTATAATATTAGGGACTGTTATAAGTGATTGGGTTTAAAATCTTAATATGGTTCTTAAATTGAAAGTTGTATGGATTTGTCTAGGATCTGAATCTTGATTTGTGTTGTTAATGCTCGGGGTGCTTAAAGTCTCAGAGTTTTGTTTTTCTTCCAAATTTTTGTTAATTTCTGGATATTTGTGGTTTGAAATCCCTAAATTCTGGCAAATTATGTGATAGGGACATGCTGTGTTGCGATTTCTGATCGAACCAGCGCCATGGAAGCAGATCAATGGGAAACTAACGGTCCAGGCACCAAGGGTATAATTGAAAAAAATCGGCGATTAATAAACCCTTACTTTCTTTCATTCAGTCTTTCATCTTTAAGAACACAGTTCAATCATGCAGCAGAAGCCCCAGCCGGAAGCTTCTAGAAAACAGATGTCGTTTACATCCGTGAAACCGCCGGTAGGGGGAGGCGGCGGCGGCTTTGGCTATCATCACTTTCCCATCGATGAGTCTAAACGCCGTAACCTGCATCGAGAATTCGAGGAATCTATCGTCGTGAAGACACCGCCTGTGAGCTTTTATTCTTTTTGAGTTTCCTTTATGCTCTTTGTAAAATAATGTTCGGTGCATATGTTTTAGGAAATTAAGGCATGTTGTAATTCATATGATTCCGGATAATTTCTGTTATTGATATTAAGGAGGGATTAAATGTGTTTTAGGAATTAAGCCTAGGGGTCAAATGGACATTTCACGGATGGATTACTTTTGCGCTTGAGGCTGTGTATTAAGAATTGAATTGGAGTCGAATTATTTTAGGTATTGGCTACACTGTTTGATTGGTACTGTGTTACTTGGTTTAACATCAATATTACATTTCTCGTGATGTTTATGCAGAAATATTAGAGTGAGATGCATTTCTTTAGTTATGATTGAGATGTATTGACTGAACAAATTGATCTTTTATGCTGTTGAGACTAGTTAATAGGTATTTTTATTTTCTACATTGTCTTTCTTCGATATCGGAGAGTATTTTCAGATTTTTATTTTACTCGTGCAGTTATAAAGCATTAAGCCTGTGACATCTATTGGATTAGACTGCTTTTTTTGTGTGTGTGTAGTCTTTTTGGTTGAACTTGTTATGCATGCTTTACAGTCGTCTCATTTGATTTAAGTTCTGCTTTTGAACTTGGGTCCTTTAGAAGCCTTATTAAGGTATCTGATGGTTTTTCTGTATAAATTATACTGTAAGTGTGTGTTTTCTTCATTGAAGCGCATCATGGTAATCTCATTTGAGATTGATTATTTTCCATAATCGATTGTGACTTCTTATATTTTTTTGGCAAAAGCCATTAAAGCGCAAGAGTGGGATGCCTGAGTAAGAAACGGAACCTGCCGACCAAAATGTGGGTCTTGTTAGCACCGGCGTCCCGAAAGGTCCCCCTTTCACACCTGTGGCGGGAAAAGTAGGAAAAGCCCAAAAGACTCTTAGGACAACCAAGGCAAATAAAGATGGCTCTCAGACTCCCACGACAAATATTGGTGATAATCGCTATCGGTGGAGCTGCTGGTTTGAAGGTGAGTCTCGTTTATGGCCTTGAATCAATTACTCGATTGGGAGTTTGATTATCCAAATTCAATCAATAGGTGTTCTTTTTTTAGCCGTATTTTATTGACAAATTGTGTTTACACCCAAATTTATGCTGTGTGTAAATCAAAATTTGTAAATTAGTTGATTGAATTTTATACATACGTGTTTGTGGGTGAGTGTAATTCAGAATATCTTCAGAACCAGTTTGAGAACTGTTGAAATAACATTCTAAAAAATAGGATAAAAAAAAGGAATAATCTTTTAGATAAAATGGTGAAGTTATGTTTGTTTTTCTGGTGCTCGTTTATGATTTCTTCGAGTGATCTGCACACCGATGCCCAGAGAGGAATGATAGAAAATAAAAATTATTGTGCAAAACAGAGAGAAAATAATTCCTCTTTTAAATCGTAAATGGAATTATATATTTAACAACCAGGGCCCGGAATTACAGTATTAACGTATTAACTAGGGACGCACCATTTTATTGGCATTAATTGGTTTGTAGTCTTCATTCATGGTTTTAGTTAAGTATCATGCCAGTTGAGAAATGATCAAATCGTTAAAGCCAGATTTTTATATCATTTAAGTTTTGACTTGTGGTTGTAAATTACTTACCAAAATGGAAGTTGATATTGCCTTCTTACAGCATGTTGGAGTTCCGGTTCCTATTCCTAGTAAGGGCGAGGTCCTTCTAAAATTGGAAGCCACAATTATAAATCCTATTGATTGGAAAACTCAGAAAGGCATGCTTCGTCCTCTTCTTCCTTGGAAATTCCCTTTTATACCCGGTAAGCTTATTACAGAAGTTCAAAATTCTATTAACCTTTTAACTTTGGGCATTTTGAGAATGTTGGCTTATATTTGACTTTGAGTTTTTTTATTTTTTTATTTCTTTGAGTCAGATATGAAATTCCTACTCTACATCTACACTTAGTTTTGTTAAAACCTGGGGTAGACAAGCTGGGCTACTTGGCCTTTATTTTGACATTAGTTTAGGTGATACGAGTGATTGGAGCTATAATTTTCTTTTCTTAAGAATAGGACTCAGTCTTGGATGCAATTTTGTATCCCGTTTTACAATTTCCTATGTATATAATTGTGTTTATGGAGCTATTCGGTATAACATTTTGAAGATGAAACATTTCATGACAATCTGAATTCTTGGTCTTTTTTTATAATATTGAAACAAGTATCATCAAATCCTTTCTGATGCTTAGGCTAGTGGACTGTGATTATGGCTGGAGAAAATTATAAACTTAACTTCAGTTTGTTAGCTGACTAGAAACTAAAAAAAAAAAAAATGAATGTCTAAGGTTGTTATTTTAAGAGAAAATTCTTTTTTTATTGTTCTAAATAAGTTATTAGATTCTTGATACGAGGTCGATCTTGCATTTACTGCTTCATTCTTTAACTTCATGCAATATAAGAAATATGCCCTTATTTTTTTTTCCTTGACCTTTTCTCGTTTCTACTGGGCAGCTACCGACATAGCTGAGAGGTAGTAGAGATTGGAACTGGAGTCACAAACTTCAAACCTGTTGACAAAGTTGCAAGTGTTTGAAATTATTTCTGCTATATCCCCTTTTTCGCCTTTCTGTTGCTCTTTGTCCACATTCTTGGTGCAATAAATGCTCAATTGTCCTTACGTGAAAGCTGCCGAAAGATCACACCCCTCTAAATCGTACAAATTATGTCACACTATAGGGTTTATTATAAAACTACACTAAGATTTTTTAGACTTCTTACAAAAGACTCTGTTATCTTTCAAAATTATAAATACCCTCTTGGTTTGTTTTTATTTTACAAATTGCAACCTCAAGGTGGTGTTTGTAATACTTTAGGCTGCATTTCATTTGAGATTTTCGTGGTTTCTAGAGTACTGGGATTTGATTTTGAAATTTGAAAGTCCAAATGAATAATAAAACCCTTGTTTGTTTAGACTTTTAAGAGGAGGACTTTAGTGTAGAATGTCAAATCATGTCTGGTCAGTGAATGTTGTATTATATTTTTTATGAATAAGATATTAATTTATTTATAGGTAATGTGTAATGACGAGTTTTATAGTAATAGTTTGAACTGAATATGTTAATAGATTACTGTTACGTCACAAATTAATTGTATAGGTGAGGTTTAATTTTAGGATTTCCAAAACCTTGTTTTTTAAATGAAAGTCCCAAAACAAAACATAGCCTTGAGGTTTAAGGAAGTATTAATAGTTTTCTAATTATCCCTATCTTACATTTGTATATTATGAACTTTCTTTCAAAATTGTCCTCTCTCAACGGAACAGATATATGGCGGTTTTGCTGAATACAGAGTAACCAAGGAGAATCTAACCGTCCCCAGGCCTCCTGAAGTATCAGCCGCTGAAGACACAGGCCTTCCCGTCGCTGCCCTCACGGTCCACATGGCCCTGAATTGAACTTTTCGCACTTATTTTTATAAATATGTTTGTCAAACGTTTAAGTTCACTCGCAAGTGTACGAGGTCACTTGTAGGTTGGTAAGTTGACTCGATTCGAATCTCTCGAGTAACTGACAATCGGAATTTTGAATGTTTGTTTAGTCACAATATCACACAAGAACATGTACAATTGGGGTTTTTGAATTTATAAACTACGAATTGAAAAGCAAGAGCGATTAATGAAAATTGATTATTTAAACTAATTAAGAAACTTGGGTTTAAAATCTAGATTAATTAAACTAAGAACTATGGTTTTAGATTTTAAAGAAAAATTAAATAGAATCAACAAATTACTACTCCGATTACCAAGCATGAATAAACGAAACGAAATTAAAAAGAGAAAGATTACGATCTATATTAACTATGAAACCCAAAGCATCCAAGCATCAATAGTTGAAGATCCAAATATAAAGAGCAAATTATCTAAAATCTAGAATTAACCAAGAACTAATCTAAAAAGCAATAAAAAGGTTTAGAGTACTTATTAGATCTAGAAAATGGTAAATATTCAGCTATTCCGGAGAAAAGAAAGTGGATCTCGATCGAAGAACGAATCACAAATGAAGAAAATGAGCTTGAGAACTTGTGATCTTGGATCTTCAATCTCGACCTTGTATCTACGTAACAGAGGTGAACGGACTCTCTCTGCGTCTCGGAATCCTAGGAAAGTGTAAAGCGTACCCTAGATGAAGTATGAAAAGGAATAAATAGGTTTTCCAAAAGTTATGACAGAAAAATTCCATAAAAAGCCCGATTCTGGGTCGGCGTCGACTTGCATCGATCGATGGGAATCGCGTCGATGGGCATTTCAGAATTGCGTCGATCATGTGCGTCGACCGATGGGGTATGGATCGACGTGGACAAAGACTTTTGTTGATGGGTTGTCGACATGGTGGTCGATCGACGCATGCAGCTCCATTGCATCGACGTCGTGTCGACGATTGCGTCGATCAACGGCCTCTTCTTTGAGGCTCGTTTAACGACAAGTCTACTACTTCTTCGACGATTTGCTTGTTCTTATCTCTTGGTTCTCACAAAGGCTTGCGAGCTTAATCTTGTAAGTCCTGAGTGTCTCGACTACTCACCTGTATGGGGAAAATAGAGAATAATTACCCAATTGCATCAATTACGATCACAACACGGTAAAATAAGCTGGAGATATGAAAATACGAACATATGCTAAATCTATCCAACTTATACCAAAACTAATAACAAAACTAACTAAAAATATTAACCAAATATGTACAAAAATCAAGACAAATTCATGTTAATCAACTACCCAATGCTTTATTGGATTTGTTCGTCCTCGAACAAACGATAATTCCAAAGAAATACAAGCATGAAAATAAGTTCAAGCAAAGAGTCGTGTCGTGCTATTTAGATAATTTTTAAACTATAGATAATTGCAATTCAAACTCAAACACTAGAACCTTATTACATTGTTGCTCCAAAAATAAAATCATACATCCTTACAAAGGGAAATATATATATATGTGTACGCTCAAAAGCACTCAACTATTCTCTGCATGAACGTGTATACACTCAAATTATCAAAATACATGCACAATAACAAGTACTGAAAATTAGAAACTTCTCCATCACATATTAAGTGTGTAACCAACAAAGAATCGGAAAAGGTCTTTGCGGGTTGTAATGTAGGCTCTTTGGTCGGGTATGGAATATATAAGTCGTGTGGCTAACTCACGATAAACAACGACTCAACAAGATTCACCATCCTCTTTATTCATCACTTTTTTTTAATTTTCTCTTTTTATAATTTTTTTTTGAAGGATGGTGATCCTTAACACTATTACAACGTTTACATAAATCCCTGATCAAGATTCGAAAATACAAATAACCAACAAAAAGTAACTAACTCTTACCCCACGCTATTAATGGCGTAGGAGTTAACTCATAAACACTCATGGCTAGAGGAAATGGATATTTGGCTATGAGGGGATCATTTAGAATTGGGGAAAAGATTGTAACCATCCTGTACTATACGCGTTTTTTGGGTTTGCATCCTAACGTTTTTTTTGTAATTTAATGCATCCTGTACTTCAAAAAATTTTGAAAGTGCATCCTCCGACCAATCAACTCGTCGAAACTCACCTAGTCTCGCGAGTGAGGTTGCATATTTTCAAACTCATATACTTTGTGTGAGTTCCGGTGAATTTATTATTTATTTAAAACTAGTTCCGGCATATTTTATTAAATATGCAAAAATTACCGAATTTATTACTAAATAAATAATAGATTTTATTTATTTAATAAAACTAGTTCCGGTAAACATTAGGATAAAATATGGTTTGCATATTTATTTAATAAATTCGAGTTTTTATTTAATAAAACTAGTTTTTTTCTAAATTTTGTATAGAACAGGATGCATTAAATTACAAAAAAAACGTTAGGATGCAAACCCAAAAAACGCGTATAGTACAGGATGGTTACAATCTTTTCCCCTTTAGAATTTATAGTGGCTAATATATCTGTATATGGCCGGAATAAGGGTAATTTATGTGCCTAATCGTCATATTCAAAGCTAACTACACATTGCGATTTCAAAGAGATCTCAAAACAGAACTCACTCAAGTACATGCTAAGATGATAAACTCAAGCAACTCACTGGCTTTTGCATGAAAATATTTTAATTGACGCTGTTATTAAAGTTTTGCGAAATCATTTCCATCAAAGTACCATATTACAATATATATAAATAATAATTTTGAAAAACTTATGCACTTATACACGCTCAAAGACGAGACCCTCAAATCACACATAGCCAACTTCGACAGGATAAACCAGACAAACACAATAAAGTGAAGGAATAGCAATCAATCACGTTCAATTACTAATTATTACAGAACCACGAATTCCAATTGCACAATTATGAATTACAAACCACTATTTAACTACCCTCACCCTCTCTAAAAATCCAGCAATCTCCGAATTGTCATAAGTACATATAAGAACTAATCAAAAGAGGAAAGGAATAAGAAAAACGTCCCTGAAGACTAGGTAGTCGAGCTGCTCCAAACAGCGTCGTCCATCTATTCGTCTCGAAAAGCGTGATCTCGATTGTCTTGATTAAAAACTACGAAAAACAAACAAACAAACACACAAACAAAAACAAAACAAAACAAATAACAAACCAACTATTTTTTTTTAAGAAAAGGATATTAGAATTCGTTGGAAGAATCATCGTCGGGATTGCCATCGACGTCCATTTCCGGCTGAGAAATAGCTGCTGGAGGGGGAAAGGCTTCGTCGTACCGCTCCTCCAGTCGGGAAAGACGAGCCTTGATCTTCCGAAATGTCCAACGGTTAGCTAGATGATAAGCATCCATCTTATCGTCGATAAGCCGGAGCTCTTCGAACATCTTCGTCTGGAAGGGCAGATTGTCTTCGAGAAAACAACTCCAATCGGGGCTCGGGCCCGCATCGGTTTGTGGAGCCTCTTGTGGGCCCCCATCGTCGTGCTCGTTGGTGAGTCGTGACGATGATCCACCTCGGCTGGCATTTTGCACTCGAAGCGCCAAACCACATACAATCGGGAGGGAAGAGGTCCCGAGACGAGAAAGGTCGTTATCAGCCTGGTCGAACACGAATTTACAGGCATGTCCGGTTTGGTCGCATTTGTGGCCTCTTCCTTACATAAAAAAACGTGAACTAGGATCTTATAGGCAATGTAAACGGCTTCATCGCTAACCCTTGTACAAGGGAAATGTTTACACTCCCCCGTATTCCCCCACGTCGCCTACACCCAAAAGATGGCGAGGTCGAAGTCGCTATCTTGTATAATCGGTTGAACTCCCTCGGTCGGCAATCTAAAGATTTCCACCAAAATTCTCTCATCCACCCGAATCTAGTTCTTGCCAAGTCGACACGAGAACATATTATTGCGATAGACATGTAAGGTCAAAAAAGATTCGAGCATAAGCTCGCGGAAGCCGACAAGTTCATCTGGGCGAATATTCTGCATCCGAGGCCCTCGATGTACCGAAGGATATTGGCATGGTGCGCCGAGCCATTTTGAGCTTGTTCCTCGATATCGTCGACGTCGACGACTCGATGAGTTGAAAACTCCCACCCTCAAATTTATTAGAAAACTTTCCCCTCGTCCCTGTCGTAGATTGGAAATGGGGCACTGAATTTCCCTTAGATGTCCTTCCATTTTCCCGCTTGCGACATCGTGAACGAATATAGGATTGAAAGGGTATTCGAAAAGTAGGAAATTTGGAACTTAGATTCTTTGAGGCCTTTTGTCATATTTCAAAAGGTAAGAACTTGAAGAACTCTTGAACCCAAGGCACCCCTAAAACTCAAAAATCAACAAATAATGATGCCCAAAGGAAAGTTCAAGCGAATTACCTCAACAAATAAGCTTGAACTCTGAGTCATTATAAGCTTTAGTTCTCATCATAATGAACTCACATAAAATAATTTTCGGTCTATTATTCCAGCAATGGGGTTTACATCATTCACACCATGTGGGTTCAACCCTTTCAAATCAATTTACAGAGGAATTGCTAGCATGTTTACATCATTCTCATAATCCCTTAAATCCTGGAATAAACAAAATAATTCTGTATAATTATACAGATCTCCAATCAGATAATGGTTAAACCTTTATGAGATTTACCCGTTTAAAAATATATATATATATATATATATATATATATAGTAAAAACTCCATACAGTTATATCGTTGGGACCGGGATAAAATATTACTATACAGAGTTATTCTTATATAGAGTTTTACAAAAAAACAAATTCGTATAAAAAATAATATAAATATGAAAATAACATATACATTGTATATTATCTATCTCACAAGTCTATGTAACTAATTTAATAGTTTTGACTAAGAAATTTAAATACATACACTTGAGTTAAATTAGAAAATGAATCTGGGGACTATAAGTTTTGACAATTTAAATACATACACTTGAGTTAAATCAAAAATGAGTCTAGGGACTATAAACATTGACCATATGTGTATAAATTTTGGGTTATAATTCTTGTACTACACATCAAACAAAATGACATCCAAAGAGAAAAGAACTCAAATTCCTGAAAAAATTAGAGCTGAGTTGTACAAAAAGAAAGATTTGCACCCTAGTTGGAAGCAAAAGGATTTTATGAAGTGGCTCAATGAGACTCATGGTTTGGAAGTATCACAATCAACAATATCTATGACGTTCAAGAAGGCAGTCGATCGTGAAAAAGATATTCCGAACCCGGATACAATACGTATAAAATCGGTAAAGTACCCACTATGGAGTCTGCACTTTATGAGTGGTTTGTGTGTAACCAAGAGCATGTCAATATTAGTGGTGAATTACTAAAAGAAAAGTAAAACATTTTCTTGAAGCAACTTTATCCAGAAGCAACCTCGTTTGAATTTTCAAATGGGTGGTTAGGAAAATTCAAGCAAAGACATGCAATTCAATCACATCGCCGTTTTGGTGAGAGTGGTCCTGTGGATATGGAAAAAGTTGAAGCATGCTTGCCTTCAATAAGAGAATAACTGGACAAATGGGCATGGAAGGACATTTACAACATGGATGAAATCGGTCTATTTTATCGAATGGAAGCTGGTAATTCTCTTGCGACAAAGCAGTTGGAGGGCCGAAAGCAAAATAAAGAGAGAATTACAATCGTCATTTATTGCAATGGGGATGGCTCCGACAAACTTCCTCTTTGTATCATTGGTAAATTTCTTAATCCTAGATGTTTCAAAGATATTAACCGTGATACTCTCAACTGTACTTATCGAGCGAATTCAAATGCATGGATGACATCCTTACTCTTTTTGGAATGGCTAAAGTGGTTCGATAATCATTTAGACAGAAACGTCTTGCTCATTTTGGACAATTGTACTGCTCATGGAAAAAAGGATCATCTCCCCCCTCTTCGTCATACAACAGTTATGTATTTGCCACCCAATAGCACATCCAAAATTCAGCCATGTGATGCAGGAATCATAAGGAACTTTAAAGGTTATTATCGTCGTAGGTTCAACCGTCTACTCTTGAGAAGAATTGAAGATTGTGTTTTAGAACCATCAAAGATATTTATCCTTGATGGAATTGTAAATGTTGTTGCTTCTTGGTCAATAGACGTGAAGCCAAAAACGATTGAAAAGTGCTTTAAGCATTGCAAGATTCGGACCTCTAGTGTTGATGAAGTACAAGTTGCAAGTGAAATGGATGAAGAGAGGCTAAAATTACTCACTAATTTGAGCTCTCAAATTAAGGTACTACAATACCACAATGAAATGGATATTGATGTCTTCCTTAATCATCCGGATGAGCGACAAATTACTTATGTCTTAACCGATGAAGAAATTATCGTGGGAATCAGGCTAGAAGACGAAGGAGATAATCCGGAAGATGATAGTGCTGAAATACCACAAGTTTCGTGTCATGAAGCTTTAGTTATGTTAGATAAGTTGGAATCATTTTGGCTTCAATAAGAGGGATCACATGCAAGCGAGCTATTGAGCACTCGCAAATTGAAGGATCAAGTATCGATCTATAAAATTAAGTCGATGTCACAATCGACTATAGATAAATATAAGTCATCTTAAACATGTTATTGATTTTGATAAACAAAAATATAATTAATAAATATTTTTATAATATATTAATCATTTATTCCTATATAGAGGTGTAAATCCTTAAGACGGGACTTGAAAAATGTATGACTTATGAAAATGTGGAGTTTATTCTTATTTATAACTAGTCCCAAGTTGGAACTTGAACTTTTTATTACTATAGGGAGTTTATTCCTATATAGAGTATTACTATAGAGAGTTTTTACTGTATATATATATTTTAGAAAGTTTTTTCCACAATAGGGCCTAAAACAAAGGGATAAATTTTTTAAAAATACATGACACGCCAAAATATCTTCTAACACATCTGTAAGGGGGAAAATGAAAAATTGAGAAGCGTCTCTTTGCGAGTCGTCAGATTCGGCTGTGAAGTTGGGGTCGATCAGGAGAAGAACTACAACTATCTAAAAAAGAAGGGGAAAACAAAAAAGACAAGGGAAAAAGACCCAAAATGTAGTGTTGTTTTAGTATTTCTCACAATAGAATGAAAAGACGAAGCAGAAGAATGTATATATCTATGCGCTGATATTAAAGCCTTTTCCGGGCAATTTTTCAATACAAATAGATATCACATGAATTGTCAAATTCCAATTTTGGTTCTCCATACATATATATTGAGGGTAATCACGTGTTTTTACCATACCCTTCACTTATTACCTTTTTTTCATGACAAAAAAAGCTTTCGGCATTATAGACTATGCATATATGATATATCAAGAAATATATCATACTTTAAAAAATAATGTAAATAGTAATTTTACGTTAAATAAGACATTTCAACATTCTATTTAGTAGTATTTTCACTCTTTTTGCAAAATAACAAAGGTTAAGAAATGGATTTATACTCCAAAATCGAACAAATAAATAAATAGATGGATTAAAATGAACAGAGTTTGGGACTCCACAGATTCAATTATATCATCTCGTTTCACCTTTGTTCTGCTAAAGGATCAGTTCTGTTCAAAATTTATTATCGGATTTTTCAGTCTATATATTCCAATCTCCACTATTCATATTGAACCTGTATATGTTGGGAATAACATATCCAGAATTTGTGTTGATCAAACGGTTCGATTGCGAGAAATCTTGTTTTGAAAAACTCTGCACAGAAAATTGCGAAAGCAGAATCTGCTTTATTTGAAATTTATATATATTTTCTTTTATCACCGAATCCAATCTCCACCATTCAGAATGTAATTCAAAAGGTCTGAAAGGTACTGTAAAGATTTGAGCTCGATCCAACGGTTGAAACTCGAGAAACTGGTTTTCCAAACATACAACGCAATTAGATTTTCACCGTACGAAAATTGTATAATTGGTGCTTTGGTTATGGAGGCTTATTCTCGATCATTAGGTTAGAGTTTCGTGCTGATAACGTGTAAAAGAAAAAGTAGAAAAGAAGAAGATACAAAGGAGACGGTAGAAATTAGGATTCTCTTATTTATTAAAAACTCTCTTTAGATAAGGTATCAAATACATAAAGATAACAAATACTTAAATTGTCCTTCATCAGTTACTTGTTGACGAAGGCACACTAATTTTATTTTTCCTTCAACACTCCCCTTGTGCCAAGTCAAAGGGTGAAATTGTATTTCATTGTTGCCTCGTTAAAACCTTGCCAAGTAACAAAACACAATGGGAAAAATAAAACTTGGTCTAAGGAAAAAGAGTACAACACACATATGTTAAGACTCCCCCTAAAGTCTACACCTTTCTTTCATATGCACATCTATCAAGAGAACTGTGAAAGTCTCCACTTCCTCAATTTACTTGATTCTTGAGAAAGTGCATAGTTATTAGTTGTAGAAGAGTTGTGGTGATATTACTCGTATTATCACATTTTCTTTATTGATAGAGTTCAAGCCACTATTATCAGATATATGAATGATCATAACATCTATCGTAGATACTCACGAACTACTACATGTATGATAATGATCTATTTACATGGATCGAATGAGTAACCAACATCAACGATACTATTTGGTGTTTCACAGTAGGAAGTAAACTCAACATTTTCTTTAGGGGTTACAAGACCATCTGTAGTCCCAATTATATTTATGAATGGGAAAAATAAACTCGCGTCAATGGTTTCTTTTAGTTATCAAAATACATTTTGATTCCATTCCATTGACATTTTGCTTTCTTGAGTTAAATCAAGATAACAATTTTGAGAAAGTAATATTTGGTCAAGTGTATTAGTAATGGTACAATAATGCGTATATTGTACATAGATAGAGAATTTCAGCTCCAACGAGTTATTCATCATTCCACTGACGAAATTGATATTTACTTATATCTTCACTTTGACCAATCATAGGAGTGCTAGCATATTGCACTTATCCATATTTGGTTGCCTGATCATCTTTTGGATATATGCAAACTGTAGAATTTAGTATTCCACAAACTCGGTTTTAGTTTAAAGCCTTAACATGACCGAGTTTTCCCATGATTCATTATCTCAAATTAAAATTTCAAATAACTTGCGATATCTCTTATTTCATTAAGACTGGATATTATGTTCCTTTCATCGACATATACTATTATAATCGCAAGTTTGAGACTTATTTTCTTTATAAATACACAAGGGCGTAGATTATCTTTCCCAATCAAGTAGTCACTTAGACGGTTATACCACATTTGTCTGGATTATTTCAATCCATAACGTGAGCATTTTAATTTAATTGCAAATGCACTCTGTGGCTTAGAGTCACTTGCCTTGGCAATGAAAGGCCAGCGAGCACTTTCATATATATATATATAAATCATGATCCCCATATAGATATGATGTAACCACAGGTATAAGCTGCATTCTCATTGTCCTGAATTATAACATCCATTATGAGAGATTACATATCCTCATAGTCAATTACAGGGCATTATGAGAAACTTTGTGCTTTAAGTGTAGATTTGCATCTCATGACTTTATTTTTCTCATTGCGCTTTCTGACAAAACTTTGTTTATATCCTACTGGCTTTACACTTGGTGAGGTTAGCACTACCAGACCAAATACTTGTCTTGTTGTCAGTGAATTTAGTTCTTCCTGGATTGATTATTTTGAATTAGGTCAATTTGCTCTTTGTTGACATTTCAATAGAGTGTGGTTCGATATTATTGTGCTCTATGATTCCTTGGTAACAATCTATATATCATCAATGTGTGTGGAAAATCTTTCCATCAACTTATATAAACTCTCATAGTCAATAGAGATTTCTTTATTCTCTGAAATCATATTAAACATCGGAGCGTCCTCTCTAGAAATGATTCATGGACATAAGTATAACTAGAGATAATCTCATGAGAGGAATTATCTTCATTGATGATCAATTGAAGTTGTGCCATACATGCCCTCTTATTCCTTGGACGAGTATTGATCGAACCAAGTGACCTCCCCCTATTCCTTTTGGGAGTCACGACCTCAACCGTACCTCCACTAAGTATTGTTGCATGTCTTAATTTGCGACATTGTGCCCTTTATGGGGACTTTTAACCTTGCAGACACATTTGCAGCTAATATATATATGATCTCGTCACTTTAGAAATTTGGTCTTCTATACTTTGAAGATCAATTGTTCATTTACCTTACTATGCGCTGATATTACAGCCTTTTATCCAGGCGAATATTGCATAAGCTCGCGGAAGCCGGCAAGTTCATCCGGGCGAATATTCCGCATCCGAGGCCCTTGATGTACCGAAGGATATCGACATGGTGCACCTAGCCATTTTGAGCTTGTTCCTCGATATCGTCAACGACTCGATGGGTTGAAAACTCCCACCCTCAAGTTTATTCGAAAACTTTCCCCTCGTCCTTGTCGTAGATTGAAAACGTGGCACCGTATTTCCTTAAGATGTCCTTCCATTTTCCCCCTTGCGACATCGTGAACGAATATAGGATTGAACGGGTATTCGAAAAGTAGGAAAATTGGAACTTAGATTCTTTGAGGCCTTTTATCGAACATTTGGCGTGCATGTTTCAAAAGGTAAGAACTTGAAGAACTCTTGAACCCAAGGCACCCCTAAAATTCAAAAATCAACAAATAATGATGCCCGAAGGAAAGTTCAAGCGAATTACCTCAACACATAAGCTTGAACTCTGAGTCATTATAAGCTTTAGTTCTCGACATAATGTCGGTCTATTATTCCAGCAAAGGGGTTTACATCATTAACACCATGTGGATTCAACCCTTTCAAATCAATTTACAGAGGAATTGCTAGCATGTTTACACCATTCTCATAATCCCTTAAATCCTGGAATAAACAAAATAATTTTGTATAATAATACAGATTTCCAATCAGATAATGGTTAAACCTTTATGAGATTTACCCTTTTACAATATATATATATATATATATATATATATATATATATATATATATATATATATATATATATATCACCCTATATATTAATGCAAAATCCTCCTAACCTATGTGTCTGCTTCGTATGCTTCGTTTGACAAATAAAAGATTCTGGTGCTTCGTTTGCTTATGTGTCATCCGAACCTAATATTTACCTAATTTAATACTTTTCTTTTTTTGTATCTTATCTAATTTATTTTTTTTATTATATTTTTCCTTATTCAATACTTTCTTTTGATTCTCCTAATATAAAAATAGAAATAAATCATATATAATTAGTAGATAAGATCTAAATTAGTTATTTTAATTAAAAAAAAATTACATATGAAATTATTTTAATTAAAAAAGTTATTATGAAAATAATTAAATAAGTTTTATTGATAATATAATTTAAAATAATTTTATTTTTGGAGTTTCAAATATTCTATATAGGTAAAATATCAGTTATTTATAATAATCTAAGCATGTAACTAAATATTAGTAATATATTCAATCTAAATATAAAAATATTAAATTATGTACTAATAATTAATAAACATTGATTAGACACCAGTACAATGCAACACGGGTTGAGAGTATGATATCTTTTAAATATCTCAAAGTATGTAACTAATAATTATTAACGAATTTATTCTAAACATAAATATATAAAATGATTTAATAATAATAATAATAATAATAATAATAATAATAATTAATAAAATAGATATTAGACACGGGTTTAGAGTGTGACGGTTTTTGAATTTTTGTAAGCATGTAACTAAGATTTAATGAATTTAATTTAAACATCAAATCTAAAATTATTTAATATTTATAATAATTAATAAATAGATAAGACATGTACAAGGTACGGGTTGGGAATAATTATTTTAATTTTTTATTATATATATAAAATTCAGTAATTATCACAAATATTTTTTATATTTATCTTTTGATAAGTTCCGTGTAATACACGGATGTTAAACAAGTATATATTAATGCAAAATCCTCATAATCTATGTGTCTACTTCGTATGTTTCGTTTGGATAATAAAAAATCTCGGTGTTTCATTTGCTTATGTGTCATTCGAGCCTAATATATACATAATTCAATATTTTTCTTTTACTATATCTTGCCTAATTTAATATTTTCTTTTTATTATGTTTAGCCTAACTTAATAGTTTTCTTTAATTATATTTTGTCTAATTCAATAGATTTTTTTTATAAATAAGTCATATATAATTCGCAGAAGAAAATCTAGATTAATTATTTTAATTAAAAGATAGATTACATATAAAATAATCTTAATTACAAAGAAAAAATTATATATGAAAATAATTAATAAAATTGTATTTAAAATAAAAGTTGAAATAATTTAATTTTGAAATTCTAAATACTCTGTATAAATAAATTATGATATATCTGCAATAATTAGAGTATGTAACTAAATATTAATAATGAACTCAATCTAAATATAAGAAAATAAAATTATATAATAATAATTAATTAATATTTATTAGACAATGACACAATGCGAGAAAGTTTGAGAGTATGATACCTTTTGAATTTTTCAAAGTATGTAACTATAATTACTAACAAAATTAATTTAAACATAAAAATATAATATGAGTTAATAGATTAGAGAAGGGTTGAAAATGTGACATCTTTTGAATTCTTATAAGTATGCAAATATAATTATTAATGAATTTAATCTGAACATTAAAATATAATATTAATCAATAATTCTAATAATTAATATATTGAATAGAGCACGGGTTGAGATATACATCCTTTCAATTTTTTATTTTAAATTTAAAACTTCATAATTTTCACAAATATTTTTTATATTTAGTGTTTATAAATCCCGTGTAATACACGGGTGTTAAACTAGTATATATATATATATATTAGAAAGTTTTTGCCACAACAGGCGGGTTGATTCCCTGTCATCGCCTAAAACGAAGGGATAAAATTTTTAAAAATACATGACACGCCAAAATATCTTCTAACACATCTGTAAGAGGGAAAATGAAAAATTGAGAAGCGTCTCTTACCGAGTCGTCAGATTCGGCTGTGAAGTAGGGGTCGATCAGGAGAAGAACTACAACTATCTAAAAAAGAAGGGGAAAACAAAAAAGACAAGGGAAAAAGACCCAAAATGTAGTATTGTTTTAGTATTTCTCACGATAGAATGAAAAGACGAATCAGAAGAATGTATATATATATGCGCTGATATTACAGCCTTTTCCAGGCAATTTCAATACAACTGAATAGGATAGATATCACATGAATTGTCAAATTCCAATTTTGGTTCTCCATACATATATATTGAGGGTAATCACGTGTTTTTACCATACCCTTCTCTTATTACCTTTTTTTCATGACAAAAAAAAGCTTTCAGCATTATAGACTATGCATATATGATATATCAAGAAATATATCATACTTTCAAAAATAATGTAAATAGTTATTTTACGTTAAATAAGACATTTCAACATTCTATTTAGTAGTATTTTCACTCTTTTTGCAAAATAACAAAGGTTAAGAAATGTATTTATACTCCAAAATCGAACAAATAAATAAATAAATGGATTGAAATGAACATAGTTTGGGACTCCACAGATTCAATTATATCATCTCGTTTCACCTTTGTTCTGCTAAAGGAGATTTTTTACTCAAAAATACAATTATTTATGAAAATATTAAGAAACAAACACTTTTCACTCATTTCCATTTTTTTCTCCCACGAGTCACTTCTATAGTTTCAAAATTCTACATTCCGATTAAAAAAATAAATACATTAGAAAACAAGTCGGGACAAAGCACATGACAATAAATAGTAGGGACAGAAATACAACAAACGCTCTTTCCACAACTCCCCCGACGAGCGATTCAATCCTCTTCGACCAACGTCAAGAAATCCAAAGCCAGTGACTGAAAATGCGCAAACCACTCCTGTGGGCCTGCGAAAGGCATAAAACCGCACAACAACGGGATAAATAGCAATGTAACAAAGAAAATCGACCGTCTCATCCAATATGGGAAAACGGGCTTGCGTTCGACCCTTTCTGCAACAGTGATTGGCCCGTTGAGGATAATATACAAGGACGAACAACACATGTTTGACAAAAAATGCAGCACGCATAAGACTTCCCAATAAATTAACCAAAGATTCCCACTGCCGCCCAACGTGTCGATGCAAAATTTACCCGCGCCACCGCAAATGAAGCCTAAGAGCAACATTATGAAAGTAACGGGCATCGCCTGCTGAGAAGCGCACGATCGTTGGATAAGTATAGCTGTGATTGCTCCGATCATTATAACGCCGGATAGCATACGGATTAAAACTTGAGATTGACATTTTAGCAACTGCAGGCCTGTGTTGAAAGTTGCCATCGATTTCGGCATCCACCAAGACTTGGATTCCTGAAGGGGAAAAATAAAAAGAAAGAATTTGTCAATAAGAGTAATGTCACAAACATATGTATGATCGCGTGCACTGCACAAAAGTGTGAACAAGTAATTTTACAACTTTTTTTCTTTTACGGGATACATCATTTAATTTCTCACTTCACCAAATCAACTTTCAGAAATTAGGTAACGAGTAAATTAAACTAAAACCCCCGACAACAATGTGTTTATTTCACTTCGACCCCGGACAAATCAATAACTGCCACGTGTACGCGCATAATAGAATGTGAGATGGCTCGATGAGCTAGGTAAGAAAAATGCATAGTTATGCATAGTTTAGGGAGTAAAGTGAAATTAAAAAAAAAATGTTGGTGGACATAGTGCAAAAAAATCCATAATTTAGGGAGTTTAGTATAATTTACTCATTCGGTATCACAAACACAACCTCCGAATTGTAAGTAGATAAAAATAAACAAAACTATCACATGTATTATAGTAGAAAACTTTCATTTCCAATTATAAGGTAAATCAGCAGTTACAACTAAAACTCACTTATGAATTTCAAATTAAATTTATTTATTTATTTATTTATTTTAAAAAGACAGCAAAACACGAAAAAATAAAACAAAATGCTCAGGCTTCGATGTCAAAACTACATAAAATGCAAAATAGAATTTATACCTTACCTTTTTCCGGTAATGTAATTAGGACAATCTAAGTCTACGAAATAGTAACACGGAGAATTTTAAGCGGCGATCATAAACTTGCAATAAATAATATAACCACTAAAAGCGAGAATAATTCTTACCGTATAAGGCGAACAAGCTTCAGTGGCTTCAATGATCCTCCGATGCGAATACACATACGTCCCGTAACCAAGCGAAAACAACATGACGACCAAACCAGCAACTAAAAAATCCAAGCATTTTGTTAATAGCTTCACTTCTCTCGTTTCCTGTGCCTGAGTCTTAAACTTGTCGGCTTTGAACGACGCCTTAGTTATACCCATCGACAATTTAAACCTCTTCAAAAAATTCGCGATAGAGTCAAGCTCCATTTTTTTCTTCTTAAGCTGCAATTTTTCCATGGTGAGCCCAATCTCGATCTCCTTTAGGTTGTTCGAACGGGTTTGCTCATTGACGGATCTTTCGATCAAAGACAATTGGTCGACCGTAGAATTAGACAAAAGCACCAATTGATGCTCGTCTCTTTGATCACGATGTACGAGCTCTTGATTCATCGAATGATTCGTCCTCGTAATTTCTCCCATTTGCGGACAAGTTTGACTTTGACTAGAAGGGCATGCGAAATCTTGAATTCTACCGGGAGACATGTGTGGGCCTGCTATTCTAGAAGGGAGCGAGTTTGAATCATCTTCTGTGGGCCCAGAAAGATGGGTGGGATTTCTTAGTTCGTCACGAGATGACGATATTATGTTCGGCACCGAACAAGAACACCTTTTAAAAAATCCGGTTCTTTGGACATGTTGGTCAGCGTTTTGAGAAGAGCCGCTGATTAATCTCAAAGTCATCAGTGTGCTCCGAAATGATTTCTCAAAGTTTGTCACAAAATTATCGAATTTATCCCCAAAAATCTGCTTCAGGCAAGCAATACCAATACAAAAAAAAAAAAATATATATATATATATATATTAGCCTACCAACATTGGTAAAATTGATGAGTGCTAGTGGAAAATTAGTATAAGACAACCACAAGTCAAACCAAAGGTTAAAATAAGGCTTACATTTCCTAGAGATTCTCGTACGGCCAAAATGCAGATCTGCGATTGGGGAAACATGAGATTTATTAGCTTACATTCACAAAACTGATAATACAATAACAACAACAACAACAACAACAACAATAATAATAATAATAATAATAATAATAATAATAATAATAATAATAATAATAATAATAATAAATATGAATGGACATGAATTTAGTCACCATCACAACTTAGAAGGTTTTCATTTAAATAAAACAAACCGATAGCCTAAAAAAAGGTTCTCTTTCAAAACTACAATAACCCCATTGACATTTGTTTTTAGTTTACAAAATGCACTCTCAAGTGGGAAATTCTAATTTGAAAGATACTTGGAATTATTTTTTTTCTGTAATTGGGCTAAACCTCATGGGTAGTGTGACGCAGGAGCGTAAAATTCCGTAATACATGATTGAATGTGATATCCATTGATTCAAGATGGATACTGGAAGAACACAAATAAAAAACACAAGATATAGAAAAAACTCAATTTTATTAATCAATAATCAACTCCCTAATAATAATCAAATTGTACCAATTTATAATAGAATATAAACTTGGAGAGCAAGAAATAAACTCTAATAACAATAATAATCCTAAACAAATGAGGCCGGCATTGCCTATGTTTTCATTTTAAGTTTTTTTCAATTTGAGATTATTTATTTATTTTTTTAAATATTTAAATGACTGTGTTTTTAACTCACTCTCAAATTTTTCTCCCACCAAGCATTTCAATTCATTTTTAAAATAAATCATTCAATCAACAATCATTATTACACGGTTTTTCATAAATTTACTATTATTTCACTACATAACTCTAACTATCAGTCATTATTATACTATTTTTTTTTTATATTAAATTAGCTTCAATCATTACATTTTTTCATCTCAAATCCATGCACAATCCCAGATTTTCATCCTCTTTCAGAAAACAAATTAATCTCTATCACTCTCATTTCCAAATTTTCCAAAATGAAAGCATAGGCAATCGCAACTTAAGTCTCTTCCTAAAATAAATATATACACAGTTTTCCATAAATTTACTATTCTCTCACTAACATAACTCTAACTTCCAATTATTTCCAATCACTATTTTACTAATTTTTATATTAAATTAACTTCAATCATTACATTTTCATCTCAAATATAATGAATATATATATATATATATATATATATATATATATATATTCATTATTCACTCTCATTTCCAGATTTTCCAAAACTAAAGCATAGACAATCGTAACTTAAGTCTTTTCCTAAAATATCTTGAATATAATAAAATAAAAAACAATGAAATATCTTTATAAATTATATCGATTCTCCATCATTCTCCGGGGTCGAGATGATTCGTCCTCAAATAGGAAGGGAGACCGATAAAAGAATGCACAAGTTGGAGGAAATAGAAAATTATCCTTTGCCCAGCCCATGACGGATCATCAAGGGTGCTACGTCTGCCTCGTCTAATTTTGTATTTAATGTTGAGTCCTACGATTCACTTTCCCACCTCAGACAGAGGGCAGTAATCAATCATCAAGTACATGAAATATGAACCATAGGAAAGTCCACTACATTGCCATGCTTCAAGTCAGCGCCGCAAATTTATATATTTGAGTGGGTGTCCTATTAAAAAGCTTCCCAATGATGGGTAAATCTTCGGCAAGCTTAAAAGTTGAGCAAGTGGCCGTTCGTTTTCATCTTCGACCTCCTTACCATAAACCTCATCATAAATTGGTAGGTCGTTAAAACCACCACCGTACTTAGGATGTCCAATTTCCAAAATAATGTCGTCGTCATAGTAGACATCAAAAATCGGTGGTCCACCACCTTCTTCATCGAAAATTGGTGGACCATCATCAACATCACCAAAAAGTAAATTATCCCAGATCATATCCAACGGGATGGGAACAATTTCATGGGCAATATCACAACCACCAAAAAAAACCTTTCGACAATAAGGCGCAAGATTTAAACATTGAATTTGTGTGTCAGCAAGTCTATTTGCTCACGAATCTGACTCGTAGCTTCAAAACCTTTGTGGTGTTGAGGCGGCATATTCCAACTGACGCAGGTAGAAGCTTAACGAATTAAACGAACAACGAACCAGTGTTTCAAAAAACGACCGTGGCTTACGCCTCGAGGCGCGCCTCGGAACGTTTTTGGGAAATTGCTTCGAGGCGTCCGCATCAGATCCCCATGTTAGAAACGTCCGCCTCAAAGTGTCGAGGCATACGCCTTGAGGTGGATGCGCCTTTAGGCGCCTGAGGCGGACGCCTCAGTTTTTTAGCCATGTTTTTTATTTTATTTTTAAATTTCCTCTTTTCTGTTATTTTTTTCTTTATTTATTATTTATTATTATTTATAAATGTATAAAACAAATTAATATAAATAGAATAATATAAAAGGAGGAAATAGAATTAAACCAGTCGCCGAAACCCTACGCACTCCTCTCCCTTCTCGATCTGTCCACTCCAATCAGGCCGCCGCGCCTGACTAGAAATCCTTTGAAAGATGATTCTTTTATTCTTATCCTCTTTTAATTCTTATTTTAATGCTACCCTGATTTCTTCTCTATCTACAAATTGGTACAGTGACGCACCCGTCCACAAATCCACATGGTTTCATGTTTTGTACCATTTTATTGTAAAATTCAGATAATTACTGGAAAATGTTAATTAAAAAATTATAATCCTTCTCTTCTTTTTTAATTTTTTAAAAATAATTTATAATCAATCTTTAAGGCAAAAAAAAAAATGTTAATATGCGAGATGTGAAATTATTATAATTCAAATGGATCAGAAAATGTTTCGCGTTTTTCGTCTCATGATGTTTTTATGAACCCCTAGTATCAAAATGATTACATTAATTTCATAATATATTCGTACATAAAGTATGATGAGATTTTGTTATTAACTTTTTCTTTTTTATTTTTAAAATTGAAATATTCTTCTATTTTATAAAAGACAATGTTAATATGTAATTTTTTATCGGAATAATTTGTTTTTTTAACTAATTTCATTATTCATTTTGTAAGAATATATAAATTCACCTTATAATAAAAACAAAATAAGATAATTACTGAATTTATAAATTTAGAACTAATTATAAAAGTTACACGTAAAGACTTTTTTTAAATAGAACTTTGCGTAATTTTATTATTTTTGGTTTTTAATTTTAATTTTTCAAAAAAAATTTGAGGCGCACGCCTCGTTCCTCCTCGAGGCGTATGCCTCGCCTCATCCGAGCAAAACGCCTCGTTTCCACCTTTCGTTTTTTAAAACATTGCAACGAACAAAGCAATAAAACTTCAAAAGAAGAACGTGAAGCTTGAAAATAAGAGAATAAATCTCAAAGATCAATAATAATTCAACCACCCTAATAACAATCATTAACTACCTATTTATACTATAAAAACTTGAAGAACTAGAAGTACACCCTAATAACAATAAAAATCCTACACAAATCTTCCTGTGAAATATCTTTATAAATTAAACAACTGACTGATCAGAAATCAAATAGAATGTCTGAGGCCTTAATTTCATAAACGAGAAGATGATCATAAGGATAATAACAGAATGATAGATTAAGGATAAAAAAAAGTACCTCAGACAGATAATCTACAGACATGCTTTCTCCAGCAGCATTTTTTCTCTCCAAAACCTACAACAAATAAGCAGCATATGCTACATTAAATGACTGGATTCATTCTTTCTTTTTTTATAAAGAAATAAATAAAATTTGATAGTTACACATATACATACAAAAAATATCCATTAAAGGCTTCAGGAATATCTTAATAGAAAAGAAAAGTGATACCCATGTATAATGCATTCTCTTCTCAATACTGTGATGTCCAAAAAAAACTGTAAATTGGACAAATAAAGAAAAAGTTAAATTTTTATGGTTCTTACAAAACTATCCATAAGGTTCAGCCTAATTACAAAAAAAAAAAAAAAAAAAAGGTCATCTTTAGTAAATAGAGTAAACCTCAGGGGTAGTTTTGTAATTATTATAATTTTTATTTGAATTGTTATTCAAAAGGGAGAGAGAGAGCGAGAAACTTCAGGAAAACAAATCACGAGTCACAATATAGAAAACACAGACATTAATATTGATGATGACACCACTACATCCCCAATCCCAAAAGACATAATTGCTATATAGCTCATCGACAACATGAATGCTCAATTACAAAAGCAGTGTCAATATCACCCTTCATTTAGATGCCATAAACTAAAGAAGGCGTTTTCGGGAGGCACTAAGCTTATCATAGAAATCACTTACCCCACTCATTTCAAATCAAATCAATCGTCCTAAAATTAGACAAAATATTATCTTACCAACGAGATGACAATGCAATTAAAATATAGGTTGCATTAAAAGGATCTATTAAATACGTAACAAATGCATGTAAAATTTAACTTAATTGAACAAATCCAATTATGTATAACCGCAAAAGGGAAAAAGAATTAAAACTCATTAACATTATTCCATAAGAGAAAAAAAGGAAGCATCTAAGTGAGGGTAGTGATGGGAATCTATAACTTTATAAACTGAAATCAAATTTTCATAAGAAGACAAAGAAGTCTAGAGAGACTGGTGTAACAACAAAAAAACTTACTTATACATCTCTCAGACGCTAAGTCTAGACAAAGCTGCAAAATCCACCAAACCCAACTCGATATCGGAAAAGGACACTTTCTCCATCTAAAATGTAAAATTATTGATTTGCCCTTTTATCCAGTTCAAGATACAAAAAATTAGTCTACTTTCATATTTCAGGTCAAGTTTCTCAATTTTCATCCTATCGTATGTCGCCTCGTGTTTCAAATTTAAATTCTCCTATTTTAAAATGATGGCCACCTTTTCATGTGTCTACTTTTACACTCTCCGCCAGCAAACTACAAGTTCAAGTATGCATTTAGATGACATACGAAGAGAATATTTATAAAGCTATACGTAAGGTGCACTAAAAATCAAATCTTTGCAGAAATTTGGAGAAATACATTTAAAAAAAATCCACAAACATTCAAAAAGTAAACTCGTATAAAGGATGTGAAGTTTTCTAAAATAAAGTTCACAGCTTCTTTCTATTACTCGAAAATGCACAAGAAAAGCTGCTTATAGGAAGGCCAATAACGCATCAACCATTGTACACTTAAAACTAATTCGACTAACAATTATACAAATTGCTTAAAGACCAAAACTTTTCACACAAAATCAAGAATGCATATTGAGGCGGCCCAAAAAAAAAATTGACCCTCCAGATAAAGAAAATGGACAATATATCAACACATTTACAAAGTTCAAACTTTTACCACAAAACCAATAATACACACCAAAAAAAATAAAATCATAAATACATAATTTCTCAATTATTTAACACAAAAAAGTCGCTTTTCGTCCAAGTCACACATTATTTCCCAAATAGGATGCCCTTAATAATAATAAATCAAGAATGCATTATTGACGAACAAAAAAAATACGAAAAGCCAATGAAAATATCCTAATTTTCAACACGAACACATACAAAAAATTGAACTTAAATAACCTGAGCAACGACGGCGGCAATTGACATTCCTAGGGGAAGGCCGAGGGCGTCCACATCACTTGGCCCGACAATCCTACGGGCTGTTGTTGTTGAAAACGACCCGACCCGAATTCTTTTAGGGTTTCTAAAAATCTTGATACCCTTTTGAGAAGACAACGTCGTACAGCTACAATTATTCGAAGAAGCTGACGATGCAGTGTCTGAATTTAATGTTTGCTTCTTCTTTTTATTTTTTCTTTTCCCAACGGCCGCTGTGGATTTTGGGCCGTCAATTGACGGGCCAGGGGGGATATCCTCCGTCGGATTTACGACGTCACTAGCGGCCGAAGATGTGAGGCGGTTGTGGGCGACCATTGTGAAAATTGGGAGGGTACCTGGTTTTGAAAATTAAACAAATTGTATATAAAGAAGTTTAACTGGATTTACGTCGATTATTGCTTTTTGCTCTTTCTGACCGTTTTACTTTACTCAATAGTCCTAGGAAATATGGATACTATTTAGATGATCGAACTACATTCAATACTATATCATATTAGAGATTTGACTATTCATTAAATTTATTTTTTCTAATGTAATCAATAATATAATTTTTAGTTGTAATAATTGGTACGATTTTATTCTCAGTAATATAAAAATACTTAGTTCTATATATATCCAAATTTCAAATCATGTTGTATTTTTATACTCAAATTTTACCTATTTGTCATGAGTAGGTCTCCTGTGAGACCGATCTCATAGAATGAGACGGCATTTTACCATTTTATAAATTGACCCAAACCCATCTTGCTACCCACCAGACCCAGGGCTCACATAAGAAAAGCTTAAGAACAACACACAATTCATACACTTGAATTTCAGGAAAAAAAAAAAAATCCCACCTCCATCTTCAAAACACCCCCGACTCCCCCGACTCCCCTATCTCTATCTCCATCCTCCAAAAGATCCGCAACTCTAACAATGGTACCTTCAAATAGGAGGACCACTTAATCAAAAAATGAAAGAATGTGAATTTGATTTCTAACCAAATCAATTCTAGAATCAAAAAAGCTATCGGGACGAAATCGAGAACACAAAATCTAGAAAATTAAAGACAGTGAAGGGGGAAATCAAGAATACGAAAAATTGAAGCAGAAACTCCGACTCAAATTGATGGTTCAGGTACTGATTTTTTTTCAAAAAAAAAAATCCTGTATTTTGTTAAAACATCCAATTTGGTGGTTTGTTTCATTTTAATTTTCTGTATAATCTTCAGCTACTATTTCGAATTGGTTTTGTAAATAAAACAAATCATTATCAAAAATTTCGGTGGTTTATATAATTTTTAATTCGCTATTTTTTGCTATTTCCTGGATGAATAAGTTTTCAATTGGAGTTGCATTTTGACTTATTTGTCCTTAATTAATTGATTAATCGGGTAATTGATTTATCTATTTTATCGAGCCTGATTGCAAAATATGATATTATTTTAAGGTGTAATAAATTTTGATATCCAATTTCAGAATTCTCTGTTTTTTGTTTTTAAGATGTTAAAGATGTTGTCTTTGAGCTGCTTGCACTTAGAAAATACACCATTGGCATTTTTTTCTTTCCTACTTCTGATAGTCGAAGGGAACAAAGCAAAATTCTATTTGCAAAGGTGATTTAATGTTTAAATATTATACTTTTGATACTTTATGACTGTTCTTCATTGTGTTTTTGGTAAATATTGGTGTTATTTACATTGTAGGAGGCTGAATCACTTGGCCACACAGTTCTAGGGTGGTGTCCTATCGGCACAGATAACTCCGGACTGGGCAAGTATGCTTTGCAAACAGATCACATTTTTAACGTTCATCCTGTGTTAATGATTTTAGGTCTTGTGCTTCTGAATGGTGAAGCCATGCCAGCATATAAGACCGTCCCAGGAACAAAAAGCTTCAAAAAAACTTGTTCATATTTCCTTCCAATTTCTGGCTTTCTATTTGAGCGTCAACATATTGTGGGCTACATGGAAGCTTCTTATTGAAAAAGGAGTCGATAACCTCTATAGTCTCTACTCGTCGTTGGGCCTAAGTTGCCTTGTCTTATTTTCAATTCAGTTGGGTGCTGGATTCGTAACCTTTTGGTATCCAGGTGGATCAAGAAACAATTGGACAAGGTTGTTGTCGTGGCAAATATTTTTTGGAATTTACATTTACGTCCTAGCTATAGCGACTGGTTTCCTAGAGAGAAGCAACATTACTTCAAACGAACAAAGTAATAACACGTTACTCGACGGGGGCATTGCTTGTGAACTATTGGGTATAACGGTTGTTGCTTTGTCTGGTTTTGTGTTTCTTGGGGTTGTCTCTCCTGTACATGGGAAAATGATGTTTTAAAGGAACATCAGATTAGGTGTTTAGTCAAATGGAACTCTCAGAAAGAGAGGAGAGTGCATGTTCGGTTTGGCAAAGACGAACTATGTTTTGTAATACTATAATTATAATTTGTGATACTTTATGAACACTTTGTAATACTTTAATCATGAAATTGAATAAGTTTTCTCGACTAAATAGTAGAAATACATCTTTAACAATGCATTGTTGCGGGGTTGTAATAATTTTGTCAAACTTGATTTCATAATTTTTAGATGATGGAAGGAATACTTTGACAATTGTTTGCAATACTTTAACAACCATTTGTGATACTTTAACAACCAATTATGAAAAACTATAAATGTGAAAATAGAAATCAGATGTCAGAAATATGTTATACTTTAACTATGATTTGTGATACTATAACCATTATTTGTGATACCTTAACAACCTATTATAATTTTTATATATATATATATATATATATATATATATATATATATATGTGTGTGTGTGTGTGTGTGTGTATATATATGTATCTATGTATATGTATATATTTATTTATTTATATGTAAATATCATATCAATTTGTAATACATTAACATGAATTTGTGAAATTTTTAGCTTATTTTGTAATACTGTAGACGAAGTTGTGATATTTTTACTCATTTGTAATATATAATGCAGTCCACACCACAAAATTCCCACCTCTCTCGAACACATGAACACAATGACATCAACATTTTGATAAAGAGAAACAAATGATACCAATACAACCTTTTGTCATACTTTAACAACATTTTGTAATACTTTAAATATATTTTGTGAGACTTTAACTACATTTTATAATACTCGATATAGAACTCTAATATGCAGTATTTGTATCTAATGAATTGTGATACTTTTATTCCAATTTGTGATATTATCACTACTGCAGAAACTGGCGATTTTGGAAAACCGCCGTTAAAWMWKTTTTWACRGCGGTTTTCCAGAAAATCGATGTTAAATCCATMATTTAATGGYGGTTCTCTTAAAAYCGTCGTAGAATCCTACATTTTACGGCGGTTTTCTTAGAACCGATGTTAAATCTGAACTAAATTAACATCGGTTCTTAAGGAACCACCTTGAATTAAAAAGTATTCACGGCGGTTCCTTAAGAATCGACGTGAATGTGATTACATTTAACGGTGGTTCCATCAGAACCGTCTTATAAAATAGTTTGTCATGTCACCAATCCTTGCCTTTCTTAAGCAAGTTGTTTCAATCGTTAATCCGTGTCTAATCCGACGATCTGTATTCGCCACGTCATTCGTAAAAATATTAAATTATATAAAAAAAAAATTATTATCACACGCCCTAAAATTGACAAAATCAAAACCCGCTGCCCACCCTCTTCGGTTATTCCCTTCTCTCTCTCATCTGAACCCTAATCAGAAATTCAAGTATTTCCTAAATTCAGTCGATGTTTTAGGGCAAGATATATGATAGTTCTGGTTCAGGTTCGAGTTTGAATACGGGTTCAGGTATGACAGGGGATTTGACTAACACACTGAATCAGTTTTTGCGAAAAGCTATACAGAATCCTCGATTTATAGCAAGATGGGGAGAAAAAGGTGAGGCAAACACAAACGTAGATCTTCTGCTGCGCTTGAGAGCTTTCAGGTTTGTTTGTCAGATTTTACTTTTCTGGGTTTTAGCAAATAAAAAAAAGATTTAATTATTTTTCTTAATGATTAGAATTTCAGTTTCTACTCAAAACCTAGGTAGAATATTTCAGAGCTCTACATGTATGAACTTATATATTTCGGGAATAACTAGGATTATAGGCTAGGCTATATAATTGATTAATTATTAATTAGTGCTGGTTTTGAATAGGAATGTTGTAAAACTCAGGAGGTTATTAATTGTTAATCAATATCGCAGGTTCACAACTATGGGACGGTTGATTATGAAAGACGGCCAGTGCTGAACTAGAGAATTATATACAAGAAAATATCGATGTTGGAAAACACGACTTCAGGGTCTGCTTCAGTGTTGAACCAGTTGGAAAAAGAGGGCAACAAGCTCACGAAATGGGATCTTTCTAGAGTCGTGAAGAAGCTCAGGGATTTCAGGCGCTACAAACTTGCTCTTGAGGTAATTTTGAAATTGTTAGGGTGAAAAATGAAGTAAACTGGACTCTTAAAGCTTAAGTTTTTATGGGATCTACTTTGTGCTTAAGTGGTAATAAGCTTGTGCTATTAGGTTGATCGATTGACCCGGGTTCGATCCCATATGGGTGCTTGTGTAACTGTGTTTCCTCCATAGTATTCCTCATTGTCGTAAAAAACAGAAAGAAAATAAAAAAAGAAAGAAAGAAAGTCGAAGTTTTATGATACAATTGATGCCTCTTTAGGTTAAGAAAAGGAAAGGAGGTAGTGTGATGATTGGTATTTGTGAATTCTATCAAGAATCCTTCAAAAATTTGTCCTTGTTGTTTTTTTTTCCTTTTCCCCCATGTTTATATTATATTCTTTAATCTTATGAAGTTGAGATTTTTAATTTGGTTTAGCTGTCTGTCTTTTTCTTGAAATTTACGAAGTTCTGTATTCTTAGGTCCAGATTCTGATATTTAAAAATGTCTATATTATGAAAGTATAATGGCTTTGTGTTGGGAGCTTTGTATTTGGGGTAGGACTATTTAGTGTATATGGATTATTGGATTATGCTTTATTTTCTGATTGAGATTCATTTTTAATCACAATGTTAACAGAAACTGCAGTAACAACATTTTTAATCAGCATTTTATTTTCTGATTGAGATTCATTTTCTAGATTTTATGGATTATGCTTTGTTTTGGTATTATGTTGAAGATATTAGGTATTAATAATAAGTCTTTGAAGTGGATTTTGCTTTCCAATAAGGAGGTGCTAAAAAGAGCTCCTGCTGTAGAGATTTGATACCTCTTTGTCCCCTTTGCTGCTGATAAAGTGTCATATGCTAACAGTTTCAGGAATTTGAATCGCACATAATCCATGGGATTCTTATATTTTCTTCTAGTGTGCTTAATGACACCATTTTTTATATTATTTAAGGAAAACAAATTCTTATATTATTTCTGTGGTTTGTAGACAAGATGGAAAGAAAGAACAAAGAAATTACTAACAAATAAATCTTGTCAGTAAACACCTCTTAGTAATGGTTAGAATTAAAATAATTAAATCAATATACATAGATTAACCGAAGACGAGTCCAAGTTTTACATAGCAAAGACGGTTTTTGCTATTGAATCTATCCACAAACATAACTATATACATAGGTCTGTATATACATTCACTTTCAAAACACGCCGTCTTTATTGATTCCAATCAAAATTTTCCTTTTTACAGAGACATTAAACCTGATAACTTACTATTGAATAGATCTGGTCATTTGAGACTCGGATTTTGGGCTGTGCAAGCCTCTAGACTGTAGCACCATACAAGAAGACTTTTCGGTTGGAGACAACTCGAATGGGACTTCAAGAAGTGAGGAGGGCTCGGTTCCAAAACGTACACAACAAGAGCAATTGCAACATTGGCAGAAAAATCGGAGAACGCTCGTAAGTTAAACTGTAATAATGACAAACTTTTCAATTACCACTTTATCGTTCTTTGAACATATGAAAGAATGTATTCTGGGAAAGTCTTTTTTTTTTTCCTCTCATTTCATATTTTGTGGGTGCAGGCTTATGCAACTGTTGGCACACCCGATTACATTGCTCCGGAAATGCTGCTAAAGAAGGGTTATGGAATGGAATGTGATTGATTAATTGCCTTTTTTTTTTCTTCAGAGTCGGAAAGCAGAGGCTGAGAGAAGCTCGGATACAAGCTGTTGATTATTTGATTTTACTACTGGCTGGTATCTGCTTAGGAACCCTTGGCAAAGTGGGCGACGAAACCTTTGGCTCTTCCGGATATCTTTACACGGTCATTGCAGTTTGTAAGTTCAAAAAATCCAATCTCAATGCCTTTTTGTGTCCGTTGAATTGCAGCACTGTTTGAAGTTTTTTTTTTTTGAGATATGTTACCTTTTTTGCAGCCCTACTCACTAAAATTCCTGCTCTGAGATCGTTTGCTTTGGATAAGTTGCACTACTGGAGAGAAAGCTCTTCGGGCATGAGCAGCTTGGCGTATTTCCTATCAAAGGACACGATCGATCACTTCAACACGATTGTAAATCCCGCGGTTTATTTATCAATGTTTTATTTATTCAACAATCCCCGGTCTACCATTTTCGACAACTACTTGGTCTTGGTTTGCCTCGTGTACTGTGTTACTGGCATAGCTTACGTTCTTGCCATTTACTTCGAACCTAGTCAAGCCCAACTTGTGAGTACTTTTTAAAACCTTTATTGATATCTCTTATTATGTTTATGTATAACTTGCATATTAAGTTCTTTTCTTTTAATAATACTATGCAGTGGTCAGTGTTGCTTCGAGTTGTTTTGAATCTCATTGCTAACCAAGAGGGGGATACGTTCGTCACGAAATAGGAGACTATTGCTATACCAAGTGGGCTTTGGAAGCTTTTCTGCTAACTAATGCAGAAAGGTTTTAAAATTACAACATTAAAAATGAATTATTATTATTATTATTATTATTATTATTATTATTATTATTATTATTATTATTATTATTATTATTGTTGTTGTTGTTGTTGTTGTTGTTGTAGAGAATGTATTGACCTGAAATATGTTCACACCTACAAACTTCACTTAGTTTTAATGAAACTTAATCTGAATAGTAATAATTTGAAACGTTCTTCTAAGTGTTATCAGAAACTATCTTCCGACTCGACTGATTAATTAACTTTTTCTTTAATATTATTTTATCAGCTGCAGGTACTCGGGGATGTGGCTAATTCAAAGATGCGGTGCACTAAGACAAAGAGGTTATCACCTAAATCACTACTACCCTTGTTTAGCATTCCTTCTGGCCACCGGCCAAGTTAGTCGGGCATTAGCTTTCTTTTGTCTCGTCACTTTCCAGAAAAAGTAAACAAAAATGGGAATGTATCGAAGCTACAATTTCTTCTGTAAAAACATTCTTTATTTTACTTATGAAGGCAAGTAACTCATTGTTTACGTTTGTAATTGTCTTCGTTTTGCATATTTAGTTTTTGTGGAATTTTTTTCCTTGCATTTTAGTGTTAATTTCAAGAAATAATTCCAGCAAAAGAATGAATATCTAAAAATTGGTGCACCTGCTTTCATTTCTTTTTTTTTTAATTTTTGTACTACTTTCTAGAAGGTATTTTTAATATCCGTTCTGGAAATAGACTTTCTAGAAGGTCATTTAAAACAACCGCCGTAGATTGTCCGTTCTGGAAAATAGACTTTCTAGAAGGTATTTTTCAAGAACCACCGTAGAATCCACCGCCGTAGTTTTTTACGGCGGTTTCTTAAACCGCCGTAAAAAGCATCACTTTCCACGGCCGTTTCAAGAACAACCGCTGTAAAAAAGCCTCACTTTCTACGGTGGTTCAAGAACAACCTCCGTAAAAAACTACGGCGGTGGATTTAACGACGGTTCCAAAACCGCCGTAAAAAAGGCTCCCAGAACCGCCGTAAAAAGCTGTTTCTGCAGTAGTGTATCACATAAACTATAATATGTATGTAATAATAATACCTAAAGTATCTAATATCCAATTTCTATTATTACATGTTATCACAAAAAATAGGTAAAATATCACGAGTTTTTGTGTATATCTTTTGTAATTACATCTATATATTTCCACTTAATAGTTAAAGTATCATAAAAGTTGTTTAAAGTATCATATAATATGAATAAAGTATTATAAGATTTTACTAAGTATTATTATTTTTCTAAAACACGTTAAACACTCAAAAACATCAGCATTGACAAACACATTGTAACATATATATAAGGGTTTGGTTGATGTTCCAAGATAGTTATTGTTGAGTAATATTAAGGATTCATCATCATATAATTGATGAGTAATTATTTACAGCATTTACGAAAATCAACAACGCGGATGATATTGACAAATACCTGGGGATGATTTATATAATCTTGTTCTTAAGGACACGTGAATAAATTCTTCATTTGTAGAAAATTATTCAATCAACCAAATGATATTTTTTTGCCTAATTTTTTCTCAAGCGTTGCCGCCCAAACCCAACTTCAAACTAGAATCGCCATTCGGACTCGAAACTCCTCCTCACTTTGTCACCACCTCTTGTCTGGTCTATCAACCTGCATCTCGTCTCGACTACCCCTATTGTAAAACCTGACACTTATATGTCTTGCCATAATTCCCTCACCGGGAATATACCTTCTGAGTTTAGCAGTCTTATAGAGCTTCAGTTTCTTGATTTATCGTTCAATAGTGTGACGGGCGAGCTGAACACCGAGCTTTCGGGCCTAGCAAATCTTCGTCACCTTCTACTGAGCAACAATCAATTTTCTGAGAAAATACCAACGTGGTTAGGAAAATGCAAGAATTAGGTGAGATAAACCTTTTGTTGAACACCTTCAGTGCAACACATACCTGAAGAAATTGGAAACTGTTAAGGGATGCTCACGCTTTTCCTTCACAACAACAGATTATCACGCTCGATCCCACCAAAAATTAGCAATCTCAATTCGTTAAACTTGAGAAAAATAATCTATCCGACACAATCCCTAAATCAATAAAAAGATGTTTAAAGCTTCGAGCTCAGGCTTTTGATAATAACCTAATCAGCCCAATCCCACCTGAATTAGGCACACTCAGTGAATTACGAGTCATCTTAGATCTGAGTTTATAATCACATGCCACCTAAGACCACCGAGCCAAACACACAACTAATTTCAAAACTCTCAAGCAAAATCCAAAATTGGAACCAAGTTCCGTCATCCATCTGATACAGCCTCTTTTGTCACCTCCCTGCGCTGCTCGCATCCCCGCGCCATCTGTGTAAGAGAGCTAGTTCGTGGTGATGTGTGTAATAATGAGGAAGGAGACAGTTGAGAGAGAGAGAGAGAGAGAGAGAGAGAGAGAGGTGGGGGGATAAGAATAGTGACGGGTGATTTTTTTTTGATCTAAAAGTAAATAATTTTATTTATCAAAAAGTGAACATACAAAAGTGTGCGGGAAAGACCACCAAAGTGGTTTACAAGAGTCTAAGACAAACCAAATCCTAAACAGCTTCAATAGGCATCCAAATGGGAAGACCCATCTAGACGGAACGAGTGCTCCTAACCTGTCTCATGCCCTAGAAAGCTAGAATGTATCACCAAACTGCCTTAATACAGGTCATTACATCAAAATACATGCTGAAACACAAAGAAAATACAATTCTTCAATAAATACGATCCTAAGCTGGTTCGTATTCTTGCTTCTTTTTCTTCCTCTTTGACTTCTTAACTGGGATGAAGTCCAGGTCATAGGAGAATTCTGAAGGTATATTAGGGAACTCATCGACAGATTGCCCTTCACTCAGCATCCTACAAGAAGATGACCCATCCAAATGAGTAGTGCCCTTTTTTTTAGGCTGACTCTTTTGCTGCCCCTTGTTGGAAATGGAAGGTGCAGTTTTAGTTGAAGGAGATGTTGTGGCCACTAGAGCTCCTTTTTTCTCAGTATGACTCTTTGCTTGTCCCTTAATCGCCGTGGGCATTGCATCTTCTATCACTGGTAGGTCATGAATGACCTTTTCCTTGACCTTGGTATTCGCAGCAAGGTCTTTCTCAATACTAGTGCGCCATGCAACCATGGTGGCAACTAGTTCGGCTGGCGTAGGTGCCTGAGTAGTTGTATCTGTTGGCTTTCCACTAGGAGCTGTAACACCTTTTACCATTTGCTTCCTTCCAAACGTAGCCTTGGGGGTTGGTGTCAAGGTAGGAAAACGGGCTGTTGAATGACCCAACAGCTTACAAGCAGTGTAATAATGTGGTTTAAAGTCAAATCCAATCACCTGCTCTCACACATTATTATCAGGAAGAAGGATCTTCACATGAGTGGGAAGGGTGGAAGCTTCATCCACTTCCACAAGGACCCGGGCAAATGATACTCTTTCCTTTTGATAAGTGAGCTTATCCGTAGCAATTGGCTTCCCAATTTTGGACACAATTCGGCTGAGTACTTCTTCATTCCAACAATCAAGTGGTAGGCCTGGAAACCTAATCCAAATTGGAATAAACCTGAATAAATTCTTATCAAACTCGAAACATCGATGCATATTTTTCAACATCAGTGCTTGTACAAAGATAGAGTAAGGGCCCACAAGCAAAACTTGTTCTCGATGCTCGTCTTTTTCAAATTTGAAAACTATCCACCCAGAATCATGCACAAAGAACTTGTAGGGTACATTCCAGGAGTTGCAAATAGTTCGGAGGGCCTGTTTACTTGGGAATTTTGAGGCAAAGTTACCCGCCAAGCAAAATCCCCAAGCTTCCTCCACATTATCTAACATTTGCGCATTAATTTTGACCAAGTCATCCTCGTTAAGGATATGACGTAACTTCAAACCATTCGAGATGTCCCGATTATCCACCATTGAAGTCCATAATTTAATCTAGGGTTTTTTCAGAGCAGGCGGGTCGGGTTTCAGGCCCATGAGTTGTTCCGATTCAGCTAGCACATTTGCATCAACAGATGCGTGGGCAGGCGTACGCGGAGGAACAGTGGCAAAAAACATTGTTCATTACCTTCTTCATTTGGTTTAGGCATTTTGTCGAACAACTTGCCTTCACCTTTAGACGCATTCAAATTAGGGGTAGACTGCGCATCATTTTCTGACTCCTCTGAGTCCCCACTATCAGAACCATCTCCATGGACACCCTCATCATCATCCAATTTCATATTTGCTGTCACAATTTCAAGATCATTAGGGATAGCCACATTTACCCTTGGATTCGATTTTGAAGGTGCAGCAGCTTTGAGCTTGCATCCCGATAAGCAATTGGACTTGGGGGTGTTTGGATCTTCCTCACTTGACTTCTCACTTGAGTTACCCGAGCTGTCGTTGTCCGTAGATGAAGACCCATTGGAACTTTGAGATGCTACAGTAATTCCTGCAACTGCTACAGTACTCCTTGCAGCAATCGAGCTAGCTGCTGCTGAATTGGCTTGGGTTAAAGGGGGGAAATCTTCCTCAAGTGGAGYGAAGTTGTTTTCCACACGATTAATATCACAGGGGGGCTGCTATTGGAGGCCGGTCGTAAAGCTGGTTCGCCGGCAACGRCAGCTCGTGGGTCTGTGTTAAACGATGGAGGCCCGTGTAAACTTAGGTCTAACGATCTTCCTGGTCCTTCGGGTTGTTYCTGTACGAGAAAGAAATGCAACCGGAGCGAAAAGCACCACCCCATCAAGGAGAACRGCATCTTGGCTGGAAGCAGCATTCATGTATGATTTCTTACCTTCGTCCCCTTCACCACTATTTGATGAAGAAAGCAAGCATGAACTCTCTACTCGGGAATAAACTATACCCTGACCTAGGTTTCTATCTGCGCCTATGGGTGGGCCACTTGAGCATCTATCGGGAGAGGAAAATGAATGCAACCAAGATCAGAGGAGCCTTTATGCCACTKTACCAATAGGTGGTTGAGCCTTGGGCCTGAGGCGTAGGGAGAGGATGACCCAGATGAATCAGAGTCTTGATCCCCTGCCCTGAGATCTCTAATGGGTGAGGAAGCAGAGTCTGAACCCTACCTTGAGATTAAAGMAAGTCAAGCTCCTTCACTTATTGCTCGATCCGGAACCTATTTTGATAGCACCCTTTCTTCCTATTAGTAGGTCTTATTGCCCGTTAAGTCGCCGGAGTAGACAGGTCTACCATGAATCGTAAATTGCTTGTTTACTCTCCCCCTTCCAGATATGCGTCCTGATCCACGTCCACCTCTTACATAGTTGTTTCGACCCATTTTTAACTACTAATATTTATACCGACACCTGCTGGATTGAGGTGGTGCTTTTCTACATTGTTTAAAACCTCGGTTTTTTTTTATAGGCGAGTGAGGCGGGTAGTTAGGTGGTTCGAATTGTGTTGGGTTGGGTTAAAAGTGGTCTCATAGGATGAGACCGGTCTCATCCAAGTATTTGCCATTTGTCATGGTTATTGACACTTAATCTATGTGTTAGTTAATTAGAGCTCCATATGACAAATGTCATTCTATAATTGCTCATGCTGATTTATCACACTCAATGGTGATTTCTCTGTAACCCTATCATTTTTAACTTTTTAGCTTATGTATATGTAACAGTTTTTTTTTCTCATTTTGAGTTTTGGTTCCTCTCTCTCTCCCTCACTTTCTTATTCCTTTTGCAGATTTCTCATTTGATAAAAAAAAATCATAAATATGATTTTCGACGATGATTATTCAGACTTTTTTCAAAGTCATCATTCATCTGGTTAATCATTTAATGGTAAGACAATTATTTGTTGTCTTCTTCTTCTTCTTCTTCTTCTTCTTCTTCTTCTTGCACAATTCGGATGAACTGTAATTGATTTTGACATGCTCATCCCCAAATTTTTACTATTGATAAGCTAGATATGTCTTTATATGTTATTATGCAAATCTATGATTTTTGATTGGTAATTCATATAACTCATGTCTGTTTAATTTTATTTTTTTAGGTATAAAATCAATTTGCATGACTGTGTTAGTCAATATCAGTGTAACTGTGTATTTATTGAAAAAATTGTCAAGTAGTCCTCCAAATATGGGTTAATTTGTTAGTTAGTCATACATCTAATTTTAAGTCAAATAGTTCATTATATATGTCAATTAGTCCAAACTTATGATATGAAAATACCACAACACCCTCACCATGAAATAATAAATGTAGTCACCATGAAATAATAAATGTAAAGTAAAAAAAAAAATATAGTATTGGCGGCAGTGTCGTGCCGATGCTATCGCCACCTGATTCGAACTTTTGTGTACCTACTTATTAATATTTGTCAAATTTTAAAAGCTCGCCCGCAAGAGAACGGGATCGCGTGTAGGTTGGTAAGTTGAACCGAATCGTCTCTCAAGGAAAACTAGGCTCGGAAGTTCTTTTTGTGTTTGTTGTTCACGAATAAGAAATAAAAATAAAATTCTAATCTAAACATATAAAAACAATAAATTGGTTTAAACGAAGAACAATAAAAATTAAGAGTTTTGAAAATAATTAAGAAACCTGGGTTCTAGAGCTTCGAATCGTTTCCACGATCTTTTGGGATAAACCCAATTGACGGTTCACGACGATTCTAGGCTCTAAACCCGTTAGATCTAGCAATTAAATTTCATCAATCTCATCATAATAAACTCATCACAATCATCAATTCAATATCACCAAGATCATACAATTCATAACACATGGGGGTTTTGTTGGGGTTGTTTTGAAGATTAATTTATAAACTATCAAGCAAAGCATAAGAAATTAATTAAACTAAATTGAACGAAAGAAAACTTACTAATTAAACGAAGAACTTGCAGCGTCTTGGTTGTAGAAAACTTGAATCTAAATTATCTAAAAGCTAATCTAAATTAATCTAAGGCTAGGAAACTAAATCTAAGAATTTTGAAGAGAAACTAAAAACAACTCGGCACTCGTTGGGGTTGTCAATCCCTAAGAGGCCGTAAAAACCCTAGGAATAAGTTTAAAGTGTCTAACTATATCTTAGGTAACTTTAAAAATTCGGATTTATGGGGTAGTATTTATAGAATATGGAAATCTTGGGCAACAAGTCACGAAACCGCCTTTCTGGGCAGCTTACGGTAAGGAGCTACCGTAAGTTTCTCTGTCCAGTCTTTACGGTAGGGCTTATGATAAGTAACCCTTATAGAAAGCTACCGTTAACTCTTCATTTTTTTATTTTTGCACTTCGACAACGGTTCTAGGCAGCAGTTCGTAACCGTTATAGATAGTGGTAGCACTTTACGGTAGGAAGCTACCGTTAACAGCTACCACCGTTAACAGCTACCGTAAATGCCTCTGATCTTCCTTTAATGATTCTATAACAGTTCCAGCATAATAAACGTTATAGAAAACCTGGCAGCTTCAAATTCTTGCTACTTCTTCACCAGAAAGCTCGATCTTTGCCTCTCGATCATCATACTTCATCTCTAACGTGCTGAACTCTTCCGGTTACTTAGCTATAAAGTGAAAACCACAAATAATCACTTATTTGCATCAATCTAGATCAAAACATGGTAAAATAAGTACAAATATACGAATTCAAGCTCAAACTATCCAACTTATACCAAAAACAATAAGAAAAAGTAACTAAAATACTACTAAAAATCAAGACAAATTAGTGCTAATCAACTATCCCACACTTCATTGGTTTGTTCGTCCTCGAACAAATGATCATTTCAAAGTATAACAAGAAAGAAAATATGCTCAAGCAATGAGTCGTGTCATGCTACATAGATAATTTTGAAAATATAGATACAAGTCACGCAGCGTCAAACACTCCTCCCTTATTACATTGCTGCCCAAAAAACAAAATCATGCATCCTCTCAAAAGGGTAATATATAGGGTGTACACTCAAAGCACTCAAGCATTGCTGCATGGGACGTGTATACACTAAAATCATACAGATACATGCACAATAAATAAGAACCGAAAATCAATCTCTTTTCAATCGCATATTAAGTATGTTATCGAACTAAGAATCGGAAAAGGACTTTACGGGTTGTAATGTAAGGCTCTTTGGACGGTATGGTATATATAAGTCGTGTGGCTACGCGAAGCAAGTTGCTTCACCTCGTTTAAAATAAAAAACCTCACTAACTCATAAAGTAGCCTTTAAACTTAGGCTATTTCTCAACTCGATACTCTAAAACCGACTTGAAGCTGAAACCACTTAAACACAATTGAAGCTTATAACACGCTTCTTACACAACTCTTTTGCCTTCTAAACATTAGGCTTCATAATAAAATAAACAATAAAACACAAGACTTTATTAGCACGTAGGCAATGACTAAACACAATACAACAAGACTCACCATCTTTTTTTTTTCTCTTTTTTTTATCTCCCCCTTATTATTCTTCTTTTTAGGGGTCGTTTTTTTTTCTTTTTCTTTTCTTTTCTTTTTTTTTCGGATGGTGGTCCTTAATTAAGAAAATTCATAAATCCCTGATAAAAAAAAATTCCAAAACACTAATAACCAATAAAAATAACGAACTCCTACCCCAAGCTTTTAATGGGTTTGTAGGGGTCAACTCAATAAAATCACTCAGGGCTATAGGCATGGATTATTTGGCTATAATTGGCTCATTCAAAACTTATAGTGGCTAAAATATATGGATATGGGCGGAATAAAGGTTTTATCTGTGCCTTAGCCTCATTTTCAAAGTGATGGGCCGGGATTGTGTCAGACCTGGTGTGGGTAGACCTGATTTGATCGATTGCCAGATAAGCGCGGTTAAACCCGCGAGACTAATGATCTCGGTCAGACCTTCCTCTCTTGGCAAGATCCGGCCTCTCCCCTGAGGAAAGTTACCTTGAATAGGTTTTTAAGGGTCAGGTCTGTAAACCTGGCCTGGCATAATCAATAGGAAACAAGGTCAGGTCGGTCCTAGAGAAGACTGATCGGGCTCCCTTAGAAGACAGAGCTGGTAAAGATAGCCACGACTGAGGGAATTTTCCTGACCTGGTAGAGATGTCTCGGAAAATAACCCCGGGGAAGTATGTAAGATGGGTATCAGAGATGCCGATAAGAAGGAGAACAAGATCAGTACAGATCTGGCTCTCTGATGTCCACCAAGGGAACAAGTGGGACCACTTGTCAGTAGTTGTTGCTTAACGGCCTATGATGCGTGGCCTTTGTTTCTGAGATCCCGGAAGGGATCCCCCACCAAGGAAAGCTATAAATATCTCAGCCGCAGGGCTGAGAAAGGTATGTCATTCTTTGTGCATTCCTTCTTTGCTTGCTAAGAGAAACCTCATACGCTTTACTGACTTAAGCATCGGAGAGGTTTCCACCGGAAAACCACCGATGGTCCTTTCTAACGTGTCTTTGTGTGCAGGTCAAAAGGGTGTTTAGGGTTCCAGGCGTTGTTCTTGACGCTGTTCATATTTTGGGTCGAAACACAAAGTCAACTACACACAGCGGTATCAAAGAGATATCAAAACTGAAACTCATTCAAGCACATGCAAAGATGATAATCACTCAGACTACTCACAGGTTTATTGCATGAAAAAGTTTTGAATTGGCGTTGCTATTAAGGTTTTGTGAAATCAATTGCGTCCAAGTACCATTTTACAATATATATAATAATAATTTTGAAAAATTTATGCACTTATACACGCTCAAAGACAAGAACATCAAATCCTACGTAGTCAACTTCGACAGGCAAGCCATACAAAACACTAATATTGCGCAGAAATAGTGATCAGTAACGTAAAAATTTTAAAAATTTCACATTTTTCAAGAATATAATATAAATTATAATATAAATTACGCTCAACCATCCCCCCCACTAAAAACTCGGCAATCACCTGATTGACCTAAATATAAAGAAAAGTAAAACAAACGAGAAAAGGAGTAAGGGAACATCCCTGAAAAATAGTCGAGCGGCTCCAAAAAGTTATGCGCAATCAACACTCGTAGTGAATCCCGTGATTGGAAATGTCTTGATTAACCATCATTGGCAAATTTCTCAATTTTTTCTGCACATCAACACCGCATAAAAAGTACCAAAGCATAGACACAACTAATAAATAAAATAAAAGAAATAAAAATAAAAATAAAAGCTAAGGAAAGAAAGAAATCAAACACTTGGGTTGCATCCCAAGAAACGCTTGTTTAACGTTGAAAGCTCGATGCCTTCTACGAACGATGCTATCCCGGATCCAAAAATAAGTGACGATCATGCCACGCCTTAGTGTTCTCTAACAGTAAGCATGGGCGTTTAAAATTCTCAAAGCGGGCACAAAATGCAAGTCGTAGAATCAAAACTCTAATTCGCTTCGGAGGTCGAAAAAGCGAATAACTTAACACCACGAACAAATTAAAAGAAAATTGCGGCACAGGGTGATCTTCTACTTTTGGTGAAATTAGGAAATCCGTCGAACAAACGGAAAATCCTCCAACCACTCCGAACCTCTTCACTTCTTTAACATCCCCCTCAATATTTTGAAAATAATTAAAATCTATAAAAGGGCAAAGGGGAGGGGGAATATCTTCAACTACCTCAACCACCATTTTATTGTTATTCTCCATCAATGCATCGGGTGGCTCGATAAGAGGTTCGATTATCACTTCCTTCTCCAAAAATTCATCCACCACCTCCATTTCAATATCAATTAAAGTATCGGGTGGATCTCCATACGTCTCGACAATCCCACTCTTTTCCAAATCGGGCAACTCGACTCCTCCATTCTCATTGAACTCCAACGACCTTGAATCTCCAACGTCATTTGGATACTCCAGTGGCAACAACTCCTCCTCATCATCCATAAAATCTTCGAAAAGTGCAAGAGGGGCGATCTCTACTGTATCCTCAATAACTTCCCCTTCACATTCCACTTTTAAACACGTATTCGAGCATGAATTTTCTACCACCAAAGGGGACTCCACAACATCAAGAATTGGTACCTCTTCCCCCTCGTTCGATGATTCTTCCAAGGAAGCCCGTATTTGAGCACACGACTTCTCTATATTCTCCAAATATCTACTCATAGAGTCAAAATCTTGACGCATGGACTCAAAAGGGTCTTCTTCTTATATGGTCAATGGGACGATGTCGTCTTGAACACTAATGATCACAGCTTCTTATTCTAGTTGCTCCACCAAAAATTGATCGTCCGGTTTATACTCTTCATGGCTCGGGTAGGACGGAATTGAGTTGGGAGAGACATAAGAATCGTGGCTCGTACAATCTTGGACGGCGACAACTTCCTCCTGTGGCTCCTTGTAAAATAATACTAAACATTCTTTCGCCATATGTCCTCGGTATCCACAACGATTACATATTACATTAGGCACATAGAACTTCCTCATGAACTTGTCGTTTACTTCATCCCACGTTTGCAAGGAATCGAGTTCTAGCTTCAATAACCATTCCTTTGCCCGATCCTTTAGCGCAAAAGTGAAGAGTCGCATACGCACTTGCTCCCTTGTAAGCCCGAGAAGAGGAGAACTATCGGTGATAAACTTGAACTTCCGCATGAATTTAAGCGCATCTTCGTTCTGTCTTCCATATGAAATCAGGAGATTCAATTAGTCGTACTTGTCGAGAAAGTAATTCTTCATCGCGGCGCTTAATGGAATGGCCGGTCGAAGTTTACGACGCCAATCATATGGTGGTATCTCGTACAGGTAATACATTTTTTTTTTAATTTTTTTAAAAAAAAATTAATATTTTTCAATTTTTTTAAATGATTTTTTTTGAAAGGAATAAAATAAAAAAAAAATAATTTTGATTTTTTTTTGAATTTTCAAATCTTTTTTCTTTTTTGGATTTTGAAAAATAAATATTTTTAAATTAAAAATAATATTTTCGAATTTATTTTTTTTAATTTTTTTTTGAATTTTCAATTTTTTTTGTTTTTTATATTTTTGAAAAACGGTTTGAAAAATCTTGGATTTTGGTTGTAGTCGTACCTTGCAAACACAACACTCAACACACAAGATTAAACGTATCGGTGGAAAATAATAAAAATGAATAAAACAAAAAACCACAACTAAACACTAAAGATAAACAAACACAAATATCACAACCTTTAGTTTTCCCCGGCAACGGCGCCAAAATTTTGATTCGAACTTTTGTGTACATACTTATAAATATTTGTCAAATTTTAAAAGCTCGCACTCAAGAGAATGGGATCGCGTGTAGGTTGGTAAGTTGAACCGAATTGTCTCTCAAGGAAAACTAGGCTCGAAAGTTCCTTTTGTGTTTGTTGTTCACGAAAAAGAAATAAAAATAAAATTCTAATCTAAACATATAAAAACAATAAATTGGTTTAAACGAAGAACAATAAAAATTAAGGGTTTTAAAAATAATTAAGAAACTTGGGTTCTAGAGCTTCGAATCGTTCCCACGATCTCTTGGGATAAACCCAATTGATGGTTCACGGCGATTCTAGGCTCTAGACCTGTTAGATCTAGCAATTCAATTTCATCAATCTCATCATAATAAACTCATCACAATCATCAATTCAATATCACCAAGATCATACAATTCATAGCACATGGAGGTTTTGTTGGGGTTGTTTTGAAGATTAATTTATAAACTATCAAGCAAAGCATAAGAAATTAATTAAACTAAATTGAACGAAAGAAAACTTACTAATTAAACGAAGAACTTGCAGCGTCTTGGTTGTAGAAAACTTGAATCTAAATTATCTAAAAGCTTCTAAACTAATCTAAGGCTAGGAAACTAAATCTAAGAACTTTGAAGGGAAACTAAAAATAACTCGGCACTCGTTGGGGTTGTCAATCCCTAAGAGGCCTTAAAACCCTAGTAATAAGTTTAAAGTGTCTAACTATAGCTTAGGTAACTTTAAAAATTCGGATTTATGGGGTAGTATTTATAGAATACGGAAATCTTGGGCAACAAGTCACGAAACCGCCTTTCTGGGCACCTTACGGTAGCACCTTACGGTAAGGAGCTACCGTAAGCTTCTGTGTACAGTCTTTACGGTAGGGCTTACGGTAAGTAACCCTTATAGAAAGCTACCGTTAACTCTTCATTTTTGTATTTCTGCACTTCGACAACGGTTCTGGGCAGCAGTTCGTAACCGTTATAGATAGTGGTAGCACTTTACGGTAGGAAGCTACCGTTAACAGCTACCGTAAATGCCTCTGATCTTCCTTTAACGATTCTATAACGGTTCCAGCATAATAACCGTTATAGAAAACCTGGCAGCTTCAAATTCTTGCTACTTCTTCACCGGAAAACTCGATCTTTGCCTCTCGATCATCATACTTCATCTCTAACGTGCTGAACTCTTCCGGTTACTTAGCTATAAAGTGAAAACCACAAATAATCACTTATTTGCATCAATCTAGATCAAAGCATGCTAAAATATGCTGGAAATACAAATTTACGAATTCAAGCTCAAACTATCCAACTTATACCAAAAACAATAAGAAAAAGTAACTAAAATACTACTAAAATTCAAGACAAATTAGTGCTAATCAACACCGTCATTGGTATAATCCGGACGTTAACGTGTAATGGGCCGATTTTTTTTTTACCTAAAACTGAATAAGCCTTTATTATTTATTTACTTATTTATAACATTGTTTGGATAAAAATGAATTATAGTTGGAAGAATTTTTAAAATATATATCAAATAAGTCCACTATTTTTTATTTTTAAAAATTATTTGGAAAAAAAAAAATGAGGGTGAGTCAGGGCTTTTTCTTTTAAAAAACTATATAATTTTACTATTTTTCCTTTTTTTCATCTTTTTATTACTATTTACACTGCTTGGAGGTGGATGGGGTGGGCAAGGGCCTAGATTTCCCTCCTCACGCTCTCCCTCCCCCACCCCCCCACCCCACCTTGTCTACCCTATTAGTCACAATCGGCCGCCGACCGAAAAATATACTAAGCCAAAGATTTTATTCCTATATATCTCAATATTCTTGCTATATGTTCGAAAACTCCTTGGTTGATAGGAAATAATATTTTATTTTGATAGTAAAAAATCCTTACTTGATGTGCAAATATTTTTATGCATATCTTATTTATTAAACACGTTTTTTATTTATTTTTAATTTTTTATTTAAAAAAACTTACTTAATAGAAAAATATTATTATGTATTTCTTACTTAATACAATAATATAAAATTTATTGCTTGATGATAGCAAAACTTTATTAATGTTCAAGATTTTTTTAATTTATAATGCGAATTTCTCACATTATCTATGAAAAGGTAAGAAAAAATTCTAAAAATAAAGAAAATTTCTTACTCTATTTCCGAATAAGTAAGAAATGCTTTTACTTTATTATGATATGTTACTTTACGTATGAAAACGTAAGAATGTTCATACTTTATCTTCAAAAAAATTAAGAAACTATCATAGTTAATGTCCAAGAATTTCTTACTTTATGTTTTAAATATTTTGAGCCATGAAAAAAGAAACTTGTCGAAAAATATTTCCCGTGGGCAATCGCTGGAAAAATCACCAGGGCATTTATGCTGCAATACATTTGTCAAAAAGGGCGGCGACCGGTGAGAGGCCGGCGTGGGTGATGATGGTTATTGATGTTATTATTATTATTGTGTCATTTATATTAGTATTATTATATTTACAAGGATTAACCTTATAATTTATGGTTTAACTAAATAGCAAGTTGGATAACTGAATGGAGTATTTAAAAAAAAACATATTTTATATGTGGCAACTGCCCCTATTTACTTTTTTGTTTAAAATCTTCTTTTGTGCCATCTGATTTATATATATGTCGGGATTTGAGATATTTTATTTTCATAACAAAATGTTCTTTATTTTGTAAGGAAAATTATGCAACATGTACTATAAGTGTTTTTATCGATTACAACCTAAAGTATTTTTGTTGCCATTTGCAACCTGTACTACACGAGATTTGTTAAATGTAACATCTGGTGGATTTTTCGGCCAAAACCTGCGCCAGGCTCAGGCCCATAACATGCGTGCCTCTTTTTTTAGGGTATTCCCATCTTTGACTGTTGAGGTTGAAAGGCAAAGTTGACTTTATCATTATTCCTAACAAATGGCAGGATTAATAAAACAGAAATACTCGCAAAAAAAAAAAAGAAGTGTGCATGTCATGAGACTGAGCCTAAGCTCAGCCTGATTTTTGGGCGATAAATCCCCCTTAGGCTGCTTTTAACAAACCTCGTGTAGTAAAGGTTGCAAACGGCAACAAAAATAAACTTTAGGTTGCAATGAATAAAAACACCTATAGTATAGGTTGCAAATGAAAATTTTTCCTTTTTATAACTCAAGATTTGTGTTTATTTTTTATGTGTAAATTCTTATTTTTTTCCATATGATTTATAAATGTGTGGGATTACATATCTATTTATTAAAATTCTCGGTCTCAATTTATTTAAGGTCTTGATTCATAACCATGCTTATGTACTGACCTTAAATTTATTTATGATTTTTATCCCAACATTCTGATTTATTTATTTTGTAATTTTCTGGTGGGATTTTGATTTTTTATTCTCCAGGCATGATAATCCTTATGTGCTTGAACTGGATCTTGAGACATTCAATGCGACATCTCCTCGCCTTGTGTGATTCTATTGAGTCAAGGGAAACACTTGTGTTAGGTGAGAATGATGGGTTATGACCCATCACGCTATTTGACTTGATAATATAATTTATTAACTTTTTACTATTGGTTTTTTATTTGAAAGTATTGGTTATAAAGTTCTGATCTGACGGATGACATATCAATCTGGCCTCACAAGAATTTAGCCTTTGAAGTAAAGTCTATGAACGGTATAATTCTCTAAAAATAAATTACTTATTAAGAAAATTAAAAGTTGAAGAGTTAAACGTGCGATGCACGGGGCACATTGCGTAATGAAGGATGATTTTTAAATAATAAAAATCAAAATATTTATTCATAGGAAAGAAAATCAATATAAGTTTAAACTAAATTAAAATTTTACACTAGCTATAATCATAAATTTGGAAAGATTTATACATTACTCATTTATTTTATCTTTGTTTATCCTCATTACAAACAAATATCTTGAGACATTTTTTGAACTAAAAAGGAAACTACCGACATAAGTATAAATTATAAGGGATCAACAACTTGTTGAGTCTAAGTTTTATACATGTGAAGCATGGTCAAGTTCCCTTATTATGGATTAAATATATTACATACTTGTTCGAAAAAAAGAATTGAACGATTATATAATTCACATTATAGAACCATAACTAAATCATCTACAAAGTTAATTAACTCGAATCCCTTTTTCTCTCTATTCTCCCTCTATTGTCGTCTTGTTAACCCAAACTTAGTGTACAAATTCAAGACGATGTCAGTGACGGTGGAGAACGGGAGCAAGATTTCTTATAAACCTGTTTTTCTCATTTTCTAAAAAAATAAATAAATGAATTTGAATGTGAGAATTAGATATATATTTATATGAATTATAGCAAATAACTTATTGTAGGGAGAAGAATATACATCTAAGAATATCTTAATTTATATTAACTTCACATTTAATAAAAACAACATTTAAGAATCAGAAATGTAAAGTCAAATTTGAATAATCTAAATATTGATTATTAATTGAAATTAATATTAAATAAAAATCTTATTTATTAAAGAGATTTGTAATGTTTACATATAATAAACTATTAACAAATACTATAAAAAATAAAATATCATTTAAAAACCTTTGAATATATTATCTTAGTTCAAGACATCGAACAGATATGGAAAATTATATGAGATACAAAAGCTATAATATGTGTTTTGGTTTTCATGCTTTCAATATGTTCTTATTTTGTAGTTCTTCTCTTTCTGATTGTACCGTTGATCGAATATTCTGTGGTTTAGAGAGAGAGAAAAATCTGATCGAAAAGCTTATACAATAATGTTAATAACATGTTTAAATACATAAGATAATACCTTCGAATCATGAAAAACACACACCAACGCCAATACATTCATATGATTGTTCCATGATGTTCTTTTGTAGCATCACACTTTTATGACCGTTCCCTGATATTCCTTCTTGTCATCGTTACAACATGTAACTTCAAAGCACACTCCATTTTCCTCATATTGATATCTTTGAGTAGAGTAACCATTGTAGGTATTATTTATTTATTTATTTTTTACAAATTGAAAGTTAAAATGATACCACAAACCACTACAAGAAATTTGATGTTCGATGACGATACATTTCATCACTAAAAGTCTATTTTTTCGTCATTGAAGAGAAACAGTGACGAAAATTGAGCGTCACAACGGTTGTCATAGTATTGCTGTCACCATTGGTGAAAGTGACAATTTTTTCAAGCGCGTCACTAAATGTTCGGTTTTGATGATGCTCATGTAAATTTTCATCATAGATGATACTATTTGGTGACGCTGAATTCGTCACGTAAGTGATTGAAAAATCGTCATCAAAAGATCGGTTTTGTCACCGTATGTTACCATTTTCAATGACGAACACTTAATTTGTCATCAAAACATTTGACTTTCCGTGACAAACATAACTACGGTGATAACTTTTATTGGGTTATAATGACGCTAATATTGTCATAATATGTATTAAATATTTACCAAATATAATGTAATTCATCACGATAGAGTTGTTTTATAGTGATGCAATATTAACCGTCACCGAACATCTATATTTACAATGACAAACCAATGTGTCACCATTTACTATGAAAGGTGACGAAGTATTTTGTCACGAAAAAACTAGAAATATATGACGAATATTATAATAATCACAAAAGGTATATGTTCGATGATGATCTAATGGGTACATATGGTGACAAACCAATCATCATAAATGATTTAGTTTAGGTGACAAGTTCAAAGTATTATGTGATCAAACAAGTTGTCATAATTTATTAAAGTGACAAATTTGAAATACTTATGTGACGCTTAAAGTTGTAATAATTGAGTGAACACGATTTGATTATTTACTTTCATGACGACATAAATTGTCCTACATTAATTTGTCATTAGTATTTTGTAAGGAAAAAATAACGTAACGATTAAAATGAAAGCAAATGAGAATTTATCATTACAATATAATGATAAGAATATTCCAAAATATTTCTTCGACGATTTCGAACATACACCATAACACTTACAACTAACCAAAATATTAACTTGAAATATCCACAGAACACATACCAAATTAGATAACCAATGTACTTGAATATTCAAAACAAGGACCTCGAAGCGTAAACTAAACCAAAATAGTTATTTCATAAAGCAAGACTTGAGCAAGACTTTTTCCACATGTCAACATTTCCAAACAAAAACAATTGTGGGATCAGACCGCCTGCATATTTGAAATTTATACTAAATTAGTTTATAATCAAACCATCAAATAAACACTATACAAAGTTCACAAAATTAAAACTGGAAATTTCGACTTACGTGGAATATAATGGATCAGGTCCCACCCGAAGCATCCCCACCCGAAGCAGACTCATTTGCTCTCATGAAGGACATAAGCTTGTTGATGCACTTGCCTTGCTGAGTCAATTGATTTTTCAAATCACCGACTTCATTCTTGAGCTCCGTCACTTGACCTTCCGACTTCTGTAGCTTTCCTTGAGTGTCTGCCAGTTCCTTTTGCAGGAGTTGGGTGTTCGAATTAGGGCGTTTTCCTGGAGGTTTTGGTCCATAACCAATGCCTTTGATATAACTAGAGGCATGGCCAAGAACTTCAATTGCTATCTCCTGTTCTGTGATCTCAATCCCTTCTTCGGCGTACTTTTCTTTCATTGCTATCATCTCGTCCTAAAAATACATCGATGTAAGTATAATAATAATAACATGATCATTAACAAAGTTGGATTATAAAAAACATGTGTTAGTTAGTTAGTTACCCAGTTTTCTCCCACCTCAGCACTTGACCAACCACCATTCACCGTATAATGCGTGCGCTTGTAAAGTTCAATAATATCACATTCATCGACCTCCTTCTCTGACTAATCAGCATTCAAAAAAGAAAATAAAACAAAATCAGAATCAGAACAGAAATATAAAAATTGCAGCAAGAAGGAATAAACTTAATACTGAAATCTTCATTTCGTTACACTTAAGTGGATTTAATTTATATATCACTGTCAAAGATTTTCCCTCTATATCGCAACGAATTTCACAACATTGATTTTACTAACGGGCAACTGATATATCTAAAAATTTTGTTGTAAAAATCTTGGTAATACTTACAAATTCATTTTGAAGTACAGTGAAAGGAGTTCGGCCTGTAATATGTGGAGCTCGCAGTTTTTTCTGATTTTTGGTATTAGCGTCATTTTGATTCTGCAAAAACACAAATATTAATATTCTCATGGCAGAAACATACATATGATATATATCATACTATATAAACAAAAGTATTTATTTTGATTTATATTACCTTGAATTCGGCTGAATTGAAATGGTCGCACAACGATTCCCAGTTCTGTTGCTCATGACAAGAACGTGGCCTATTTTTCTTAGCCTCCTCAATGTTAGGGTACTTCAAGTAATGCTTGTGCAGCCTGTAGCGCAATTGTCGGGAACTTGACTGAATTCTTTCAATCACGCACTGTTTGACACTCGGTTTTTCCAGATTGACATCCATATGAATCTGCATATAACACAACGATGTATCATTAAGATGATACAAGATTAAAATTCATCAAAAGAAAAAAGTGTAAAAACCCTACCTGCATATGGTCAATGCCCGGCCCCAGACTCTTCTCTACATCTACCTCCTTCCACCTCCTCGGCACCGGAAGGACATCCCGAGTCACTACCCCAATCTGACTTGAGAACTTAGCAGATTGCACTCGACTTTTAGGTCTTCCAATAAATGGATCAACCTCTATCTTAAATTTTTTCCCCGAAAACTTGTCGAATGCCTTCATGATGCCCTTGCCCATTGTTGGGCCACGTTTCCTTTTAGCAATTTTGGAAACAACATCTGCACATCAATTAATTAGTATATATCAAAGACTTCATTTGAAATTTAAGTTACTGAACCTTATTTAATGTATTCGAAAAATGCTTAAATAAACAATTTTTTTATTAGTAAGATGTTTTTATACGAGGACAAAGAAGTAGATTGCTCCAAATCAACCACCAAACAACTTTTAACAAAATTCTTTTTCATAATTATTCATATCAACAATATTATGCATACATTAAACAAACGCCAAACTTAAAACTAATTTACACATCAACATTTCTACCCCACCTAATATATTGCCCAACTCAACCAGTCACATTTGACATATATATCCAACTATGTAATCCCAACTTTTAGGCAAAGCTAAGTTAACTGTAAACTAAGAATTGTAATGTCTCTTCCCACTCAGATGAATCTAAAATAAAAAATGGTGAATCTATAAAGAATGAACTACAAATAAACAATAGCAGACTTTCAGATCAAAGTAAATCTAATACATATGAATCTCAATAAAAAAGAAAAGTTGCACGTTATGAAATATTTGCCAATTTTGAAACTTGACAATGTCATATACTATATATGTACAATTGTTATAACATAATAACTTACAACTGATTTCAAATAACACAAATCACTATAGGTTTCAAATTAGTATACATCAAAGCACAGAAAACATATGAAGAAGATTCAAGACTATTACCAAGATGAAAAAAATTGAAGTGTAAGAATCATAAACCTGTCTCTTCATCATCTTCATGTGATCAATCTTCAGTGTTGTTTGTTGATTGAAGTCTAGTGCCTGCTGAATCAGTATGAAGCCCATTTGAACCAGTCTGGGTGTTAGTTGATTCAGACCGGGGGATAGGAGATTGACTCTGAGGGTCCTCAGGTTGGGTTTGACTAATGGGTGACTGAGTTTGAGGGGCAGGAGGGGTTTGAGAGATAGGAGATTGAGTTTGGGGGATAGGTGATTAATTTTGGGGGGCAGGTGGTTGGTTTTTAGTGGCAGGTGGTTGGGATTGAGTGGAAGGTGGTTGGTTTTGAGTGGCTGGTGGTTCGTTCAGACCGTCAGATTTTCTTGTCAGCCTACGGGGTGTGGAGGCATTAAGAGAAGTATGGTTCGCGACATACTGTCGAGGATTGTTTGCGGCCACTTTCTGTTTCTTCAGTATACCTCCCGGCGCCATTTCTCCTACTAAACAGAACACAGCAAAAAACATCATAAATGTGATACAAAACTAACATAAGGTTACTACACTAGTTAATGTATTCAAGATAAATATCATGAAACATATTATCTAACATAATTTAGATATACAGTAAGCATGTATATCTAAGATCAACATAAATGTGATAGAAAACTAGAAAATGTTATTACACAATCATATGTATTCCAGTTCAGCATCATAAAAATACATTATGTAGTCACAAATTCAATTTAAAATAAGTATTTATATACTCACAAGAAAGCAACTGCAAATATATTCTGGCATCGCGATTACAATGTACACTAAGCATATATGTCACTAAGCATACATAATTTTTAAGTCAGAATAATCTAAGATGTACATAAATGAAATTCAGAACTAGCACAAATGTAACACATAAGTATTCCAGTAATTTACATAACAATCAACACTATGCATATATATAATTACATAAGTATATATATACATAACAATCCACACTATGCATAAGTATTCCAGTAATTTACATAACAATCCACACTATGCATATATATAATTACATAAGTATATATATACATAATAATCCAAACTATGCATACATGTACCACATAAGTATTCCAGTAATTTACCTAACAATCCACACTATACATATAATTACAATCCACATAAATATACCACATAAGTATTTCAATCCACACTATGCATATATATACTCATAACAAACCAACTGCAAACATCTTTTTAAATATGATGAACAGATGAATAAGCTGAGAAGTTGGAAGAACATATGATTACATATGCAGTAATTGTGAACATAATTACATATGGATTAACAATAATCACTAATTTATTATTCTAGTTTTCAACACAAAAAATGACATATTAAAACCAACTAACCCAAATCTCATACAGTTACACACACTTGAACAAACCTTGGCTTGACTGCTTATGCACCTTCAGTTGAATTTTTTTTTGGCAATTTGGAGAAGTTATTGGTGTGACCGATTATTTATACTTATACTGGAACTGGTAGATATTTAGATACATGCGAATAACTAAGTATCAATACCCTAATTAGATTATAAGCTACCAAAAATAACTGATGTTTAGGCGCCAAGATAAAAAAAAGACCCGCCCTGTTTTTTTAGACACGACTGAATTTTTCTTTTTTTAGGGATAATTCTATTTATTTATCAACATATATTTGTACAACTAAATTCAGAAAAAATATGAAATAGGGTCTCCTTAACATGCAAAACACTAGTAAATTCGATCAATTTTAAAATTTGTAAAATAATCGAAGACAATTTTAAAATTAGGTCAAGAACATCAAAACCCAAGTAAATTCAAGCATTATCAAGCAATTAAATTTTAAAAGTTTAAACTTTTAGACAAAAAATTGTACGGAATTAGGTTAATTAACCTGGACGATCTTCGACACTCTCAACCCTGGTGCGTTTGGAGATTTCCATATCGAGCGCAGCGAAACCCCAATCGGACCGTACTTTTTCTTGTCGGAGCTGCCGCCGAGCCGTTGGGTCACGAGATTCTTGTGGATGGCCTTCATCTCGCATGGCAGAACGGGTGCAAGCGAGCTATTTCAGACGCACAAAGGATCTGGTAGAGTTCATGGTGGATTTGAACTGGAAGGATTTTGTGCGCGATGAAGATGGTAGATAGGGTTGAATGAGGTCGGGGAGTGAGAGAGGTACGGTCAAGTACAGACCCTGGTTTGAGTGGATGTGTTGTTAATTAGGACGGGGTTGGGTCGCACCCAAGCCAGGGCTCATGTCCAAAATTGAAGTAAAAATTTAAAGTTCAAATTATTTTTACTAAGTATGAATTTGATAATAAGTTTCATGTTAATATATATTATTTTAATGATATTATTTTACAAGACCAAACTTCATTTTTAACATATAATAATCAATTATATATAATTGAGTAGGCCGATTGGACAGAAGTTTTAATATGTCGGTCGAACAAAAATCTTATAGTGAACATATATTCGCAAGCTTTTTCGAAAGTAATATTTTTGTAGTAATTAAAAAACTTACATTTGTAAACTAGTGATACAAAATATAAAGTACCAGCTTGTAATTTCATTTATGTCTAATTAATTAAAGATAAATCAAAAACAAATATGTAAAGTAGTTTTAATTTCTAATTGAACAACTACTATTTTGAATTCTCTAAATTTATCTTAGCTATTAACTTAAATAACATATACTTCGTAAACTTCAGCTGATATATCTTGAGTATATGTATTATAACATTAATATGAATAAAAATCAATATATGCTGAAGATGTAAACCCGTTAATTTGAGGATATTCCGAGTATTCAAACTCCGAGCGTACTCTTTTTCACAATTTATGGTCCTACTATCGAAATGATGATGGGATTATAAATACTGGGTTTGTTAGTGCGTAGTGTATGTGTACATCTAAAAAATCAAACTAAATTACCCGCTATTTGATTTTGAGTTACCTGATATTAAAAGATAGTATTTGACCGATTGCTCAAAGTTGTATAAGATTTTTGAAAACACTCGTACATTTGATAAAAATCAAAGTTTGTCTCGATTCGTGTTCTAATCGACTCGACACAAATATAATTGAAATAAAATTACCCTATTTGATTTTGAGTTACATGATATTAAAAGAACGTATAGATCGACTGTTCAAAGTTGTGTAAAATTTTTGAAAACAGTTGTACAATTGATAAAAATCAATGTTCGTCTCGATTCGTTTTCTAATCGGCTCGACTAAAAAAAAATATCAACCGTCTAAATTTCACTCCTTTATAATCCTAATTTACTAATATAATCGTGAAAGTCTTAGTTTTTTTCATCAAATATACATTCAATTAAGTAATTTTAACATTTTATTTAATAAATACACTATACCCTAAATTGAATACTTTATTTGAAGTGGTATAACTATAAACTAAATATAAATTCTCCTAACATGGAAAAGTAAGACAACTATTTTGTTATAAGATTTAGAATTATTTATTATTAATGTAGATGTCAAGTTATGACTTTGATGAATATATATGTATTTGATACAATTATTTAAATATAGTAATAATAAAATATAAAAAATAAATATGAATAAGCGAAAATAATTATTTAATTGGGTATTAAAAATTAAATTATAAAATATACGAGCAGAAGTTCAATAAACAATTTGAGTTTACTTTATTATTTTGTGCAAATTGCAATCATAAAGAAATAGTTCTAAATCCTATTGAAGTAAGTTGAAATTACGGAATAATTTAGATGTAATGCATGTCGAAAAAAAAATATGTGAGAGTATATTAGGAACCTTGATGAGTGTAGATGGAAAAACAAAAGATACGATGAAAGCGAGGCTAGATTTAGAGGACATGAAAATTTGTGAGGAGTTGCACTTACTCAGGCAACCTAATGGAACATGTGTGATGCCAGTTGCTTGTTATGTTATGTCAAAGAAAGAGAGACAAGACTTGTTTGAGTTTATAAAGTCTGTTAAATTTCCGGATGGGTATGCTTCCAATATCTCTCGTAGTGTTAGTTCAAGCGACCACAAGTTATCTGGGTTGAAAAGTCATGACTGTCACGTACTTTTACAACGAATACTTCCTGTCGGGATTCGTGGATCCTTAAATAAGGAACTGCGTGAGGTACTGACCGAGTTAGGTCATTTTTTCCAACACCTGTGCTGCAAGAAGTTGAAAAGAAGTGAATTGGAGAAAATGAGAGAAGATATTTGCTTGATTTTGTGTAAACTTGAAAAAATATATCCTCCAGCTTTCTTCGACGTCATGGTTCATTTGCCTATTCATTTACCGGATGAGGCATTGCTTGGTGGCCCAGTTCAATTCAGGTGGATGTATCCCATTGAACGGTAATAATATTAAATTACAAACTTTTAATTGCATCTGAACTTATATTTCTACCATGCCGATTATTATATATATTTTTCATTGGTTTTAAAAAAATTGTAATTGAATCAAAGTTTATATTTATCATCATGCTGACCTTTTTTTTTTTCTGATAGATTTCTATGTGGCTTGAAGCAGAGTGTGCGCAATAAAGCTCATCCCGAAGGATCAGTGGCCGAAGCATACATCGCAAAAGAGTGTTTAACATTTTGCTCGATGTACTTACAGGGAAWTGAAACTAGATTTAACCGAGATGAGTGGAATAGTGATAAAAAAGTTGATGATAGTCTATCAATATTCTCACAAAAATACCGTCATTTTGGAGCAACAAAACTTGTAGATTTATCTGAGGAAGAGTTCAATACTCTACAGTGGTTTGTCTTCCAAAATTGCGAAGAGGTTTCACCATTTTTGGAGTAAGTATTTTATAAATTTTTTTACACATTCTAATTAATTTTAATTATTTAATAAATATGAATTACCTTTTTATCTTGATTGTAGGAAGCACAAGGAAGAGCTTTTGTTGGGCAATTGTGCGAATTTAGTCCAGGAACATAAACAGAAATTTCCGGCATGGTTCAAAAAATAAGTAATGTTATACTTAAAGTAAATACAAATTATTTTATAAGTGTATGGGTTAATTTTTGTTATTCTTGTTTTACAGATGGCTAAGTTATATGGAGAGGATCTATCACATGTAAATGAATCTTTATATTCACTCGCATGTGCACCTCTGAAGTGTGTAAGAAAGTTTTCTGGTTGCATCGTGAACGGGGTGAGATTTTTAACTGAACAACGCGATAGCTGTCGGAAAACTCAAAACTGTGGGGTTGTAGTGGAGGGTAACCATGGAGATGACAACATTGATTTTTATGGGGTTTTAAAGGATATTATTCAGTTAGATTATGTCAAAGACAGGCAGATTGTTTTATTTAAATGTGATTGGTTTGATCTTGGAAGAAAAAAAGGAACAGGGATACAAAAAGACGGAAATATCGTAAGTGTCCGAGTTGCTGGAAAATGGTATGAGGACGACTCTTAAATATTAGCTGACCAAGCAAGGCAAGTTTTCTACACTAATGATCCTAAATTAGGACATGATTAGCGTGTCGTGATACCATTCCACCATAGGCATGTTTATGATGTTACGGAGATGCACGATGAAGAAATGGATGTCGACGATGTTTTGTCTATGGAAAATGTTGTATATCAGGAGAATGATACAAACAATCCGCTTGAAATTAATCTCGATGAAATAGATTGCTTAAACAGGAATGACGTGGACGTGGAGGTCAGACGGGCCGATTACCGCAAGGTCATCTGAAGTTGTTGAGGGACCAAACTTAGATGATGTTGAAGAGTTAGATGACACGTTACTTGATTATTGCACCAGCGACGAAGAATCTCAAAAAGACGACTCTGATAAAGAGACAGACGCAGACAGTGATGATGATAATCGAGAAGATTGGTGAGGTATAAATTTATATTTTTTTTGTTAATATCACGTGATTATTTTGGTACAAAAGATTACTATGTGTTTGGCCTGTTCTTCATTTTTTTTTCTTAATCTCACTTGTTTAGCATGTTCTTCATTTTTTGTATGTGTTTGTTTTGGAAGCAAATTTTTGTATGTGAAAAGTATCTCTGCTTTGTTTTCTAATCTTGACGTTATTTGCAATTTTTGCAGAAATATGTTATGTGGATGAAGACGTATTGGCTGAAATTGATCAAGTTGCGAGGTCTTATGATTATTTATTAGGTCGAATTTGATCCGAGTGTTTCTCCCTTTGACTTGCAGAGGATTGTGTGGGTAAATCTCATTTCTCTCTTCGGAGTTTAGTGTCGCTCGAGGGATTTGTCTCTTACCCTGAAGAACAAACGATTTAGTGTTAACGGATGGATTTTTGTCTCGTGCATGGAACAAATACTTTCAGGAATACATCTAGTTAAATAGTAGTTTTATATGCTTAGCAACTATTGGCTTTTGGACGAGACAAATACATACATGGCTTTTATATTTTCTTTTGACATTTTCAATTTAATGAAAGAGAATGATGGGCTTTTATCAATAGCTTGAGTATTAAAATTAAAAAATTGTCCAATTATAATATATGTGATTTTCATTCTACAATTTAATTTACTTAATATATTTCTTTAACGTTAGACTTTTTTTTATATTATTGAGTACTTCAAATATTATACAATATATATTAATTAAATTTAATTACTATTACATTCATAAAAGTTAATGAGAAATATGATGCTTTTAGTAACACAATTATGCAGTGATACCAAAAATCATCTAATTATTATCAAATTGTTATCGGAAGAGTCTCCTAATTCTGGTCTGAATTTGTAACAAAAATAAAATTACTATGACAAATTCATATTTGACGTCAAAATATAACTCTTTCATGTCAAAATAATATTGTCGCCATTCTTCTAGAACCGATGACAAATTGTAGCGTTGTCATGAAAAGAAACTTGATATGACACCAAATATCGTCACCGTTATTAAAGGGAACATTAGTGACAAAATTAATTCTGTCACAACTACAAATTTATATTGACACCCAATTCTCGTCACATTTTATTATATGTTTGTCATAAAATGGGTTTTCCGAACCATTTTTCTTTTGTCATCAAAAAATTGTGATAAAATACATTTAATCGTCATCAAATATGAGTATTCGTGACAAAATCGGTGAACAACTGTGACAACAATAAATGTTGTCATAGAAGGGTGTTATTCTATGACGAATTTAAAAAACGTCACTATTGTTTAACATACTATGACGAATTTTTGTGCGTGAAAAAAAAAATCGTCACTGAACAACAGATTTCTTGTAGTGAACCGATATTTATAGAATACACAAGCCACTTATGGAATTTGATTTTGATTGTTGATGACAATTGGGATATAGTCCTATCTTGTGCTATTTGACTGATATATGGAACTTTTATACGAATAATACTGATAAAATCAATACTTATCACAATAGATATTATCTGATAATTGTAGATTAATATCAATTAATTGCAGTAATAGTAATATAATCGGGTTTTAAATGAACTTATTAGATATTTTTTTTTCATTTTTTAACTGAATTTATGATAATATGAATATTGAATTTCCATCAAGTTATTTAGTATGGTAGTTTAAAATTTAGCAAATCCCACACATATGGGATTTAATTCAAAAGAAAAACATGCCTTTTATTTATATCAAATTAATTGTAGGATTCTCTTCTTCATATTATGAATATATTTGTCACTATTGTGATTCGGATTTTTTAACGGGACTTATTTATTTCATGAAGTTTATCAGATAATGGTTCATTATTTCCAGCAAGTTCTTTAGTATAGTAGACTCGAATTCTCAGCAAATCCCACACAAATAGGATGACATATTTTTTTTTCCTGATTGTTGTATGTTTACAGTAGATTTTTTTTATAGATGATTGTATATAACAAAAAATGTTATGTATTTGCATATTAATATAATTGTTTTCTGTTTATGGTTGATTAATATATATTTTTTAATATTAACAAGAGTCGTGATAATATCAGTAGAGTCTCAAAATCTCATTTAATTTTTATTTTCTAAATATTGTAGATTCAATCTATATCATAAAAAAGGTTAGATAATGGTTAAAGTTAATTAAATGTGACATTCAAGGATTTTAAAAGTTGAGTCATGTATTTTTCAAATACGTGATTTAATAATTAAATGATTTATTTTGTCTTATTTAATATTTTGACTTCTTGCCAAGACTTAATTATTTATGAAAAATTTGATATTTATCATGGTTGATAATTATCATGTATATTATTTAGTCTTAGATTAAGTTGTAAGTCTCTTTCTATTATTTAGAATTTGTGTATTGTTATATATATATATATATATATATATATATATATATATATATATATATATATATATATATATATTATTTAGGAGTTTAAGATTTTATCTTGTTTGCTTATATTATATATATCTACAATATATTATGTATATTTATTTCCTTATATTTATTTTTATAGGTAGTAAATATTATTAGAACTCTAGATATTAGATCTTATTTCCTAACTAATGATATTTACTTACTTTATTTTGTATACATATTTTTTCTTATTTTGTAGGTCTCTTATACAAGTAAGGCATGCCTATATAAAGCTGAGGAATTGCTCATAATTGATTCACGCTTTCAGAGAGATCAATCAAAGAAAAATTGATTGAGAGCAAAATTTATTCTTGCTGCAGTTTTGCTTGAAAACGGATGCGATTGCAAATGCCGCCAACATCTAACATATCACCTTGCAATCAAGATTATTTTCTTCCATAGTTTTTACTATTTTCGTTAAGATCCAATCTTTTGATTGTGAATCTTAGTTTTTGGAAGAGTTATACTGAGTTAGATAATATCTACTCTTAGGAGTTCTTAATTTATCTTTACTTAGTAGATTACGACTTTTGTAATCATTGAAACACAAGTAATAATAATAAAGGTTTTTTCCATGATGGATTGACTTAATAATAAATTATTCTTATAGTCAAAGTTTGTATGTGTGCCTTTTAATTTTCGCTCGCATTTATTTCATAATCATTACAACACACGTTTTATTTGAACTAAAACTTTGAATTGAGGTTTGCAATTCATTCAAGTGAATTAGAGCCAACACTTAATTTCACTAAGTATTGATCCTATTTGCAAACTTATGAATTCACATTCATGTGGGTACGTTACTCATCACCCGATCCTTTATGGATCTAGCTACAAAGCTTAGAGGGTCATGATGGTTGTCTACATCAAATCAATTAATGAGCGTGCATGGTGTATGGTCCTTAACAAGTGGATACCTCCGCAAATCATTGATGTGGATGTTAATCATTAGGGTACAAGGCGAGATGCTTTGGAATGCAAATTATAGTCTTGATAGTAATCGGAATTCAAAGGCCCTCCATGCTATATTTTGCTCTTTGAACTCTAATATGTTTCAAGTTGTATCAAAATTCGTGTCTTAAAAAGATGCTTGGAATGTGCTTCAACTCCATTATGAAGGCATCAATTGTCAAAACCAATTTTTAAAGGATGTTGTCACTCATTACTCCACAACTTTAAGAACACAAGGAAACTCAAACTCCCTGCTAAAATTTCTTAATTATAAAACTACTAGTTTAACTCCCGTGTATTACACGGAATCTATAAAAAACTAAATATAAAAAATATTTGTGAAAATTATAAAATTTTAAATTTTAAATAAAAATTGAAAGGATATGTTCTTAGCCCTTGCCCTGTTCAATTTATTAATTATTATAATTATTAAATAATATTATATTTTAATGTTTAGATTAAATTCATTAATAACTATATTTTACTTATACGAAATCAAAAGATGTCATATTTTCAACCCGTCTCTAATATATATTAATTAACTATTATTAACTCATTTTATATTTTTATGTTTAGATTAATATTGTTACTAATTATATTTACATACTTTGAAAAATTCAAAAGGTGTTGAACTCTCAAGCCTTCTCGCATTGTGTTATTGTGTAATAAATATTAGTTAATTATTATTATATAATTTATTATTTTTAATATTTAGATTGAATTCATTACTAATACTTAGTTACATACTCCAATTATTACAACTATATCATTAGATATACAAAATATTCTTAAATATTAAGTAATTTTGTATTTGATATTTAAATTAAATTCATTAATAATCTTAGTTACATACTTACAAAAATTCAAAAGGCGTCACCTCCTAAACCTGTATCTAGTATCTATATTATTAATTATTATTATTAAATTATTTATATATTAATATTTATAATAAATTCGTTAATAACTCTTAATCACATACTTTGAGATATTCAAAATATGTTATACTCTCAACCCGTGTCGCCTTGTACTGGTTTTTAATTAATGTTTATTAATTATTAGTATATAATTTAATATTTTTATGTTTATATTGAATACATTAAAAATATTTAGTTACACACTTAAATTATTTTAAATAACTCATATTTTACCTATATAGAATATTTGAAAGTCCAAAAATAAAATTATTTTAAATTTTGTTATCAATAAAACTTATTTAATTATATACATAATAAAGTTTTTCATTTTTTATTGGTAAGTAAAATTATTTCATATGTAGTTTGTCTTTTAATTAAAATAACTAATTTAGATCTTATCTACTAATTATATATAACTTATTTATATTTTTATATTAGGAGAATCAAATGAAAGTAATGAATAAGGAAAAATATAATAAAATAATTAAATTAGGTAAGATACAATAAAAAGAAAAGTATTAAATTAGGTTAATATTAGGGTCGGACGACACATAAGCAAACGAAGCACCAGAATTTTTTATTTGTCAAACGAAGCATATGAAGCAGACACATAGGTTAGAAAGATTTTGCATTAATATATAGGAGTGATTGATTCCCTGAGAATTACTGCGAGTTCTGGGATTGGTCTATGTGTTAACGAGTGTTAATCTTCAAAAGACTGTTCTGGTTATCCATTAAGTGGTTGTGAATCTAAATTATTGGAGGGACTTTCATCACTTTCTGGTCTTGCAAATTCCACCATGAATGCTGATCAGAATGCGATCGGGTATGTCATCATATCTCCACTCGCATCTATAAGCACATCCGTGTCTGGTTCTTCAAATGTTGTGACTCTTACATTAGAAGGTTTTTCAGAGTCTGATAGTAGTTGTAACGTGGTTTATACTTCTTTAAAATCTAACATTCCAGAGTCTTGGTACTTTGATAGTGCTTTCTCTCATCATATGACTGGTGATATAAACAATTTGAAGGATGTTAAGTCCTTCAATAGAGGAAAAGTGTCTTTCGGGGGTGGAGCATGAATGAAACTTTTTACACTTACTTTTTCAGAAAAGTTCGCCAGCAAAAAAAGAACAAAAACAGAGCAATTGTAAGTGGAAAGCTTGACTCGAGTTGAATCTCTTGAGGAATGACAATTGGAATCAAAATGTTCATTTAACACAATTAAACTAAACACGGGATCAATAAAAGTTGGTTTTGATATTAGAAAATGAGAGAAACATAACTAAAGCGAATTGAATAAAGACTTAACAATCTATTAAGAACACATTAGCATATATCATGAAAGGTTTAAGGACTTGGAAATTAGACATAAAAATAACAATAATAAAACATGGAGGGAAAAAGAAAGTATTCAAGATGCAAATCAAAATCCAAGGGGAATTGTGAAATCGCCTATGTTCTAACTATACGAAAAGAGTAACAACCTTGAACTGAAAGCAAGAAGAGGACAATGGGGTAAAATAAACTTCCATTAATAAATCAAACACCAAACTCAATAACTAAACTAAAATCTATACATGAGAGAGTTAAAAGTTCTAAATGATTATTGAAAATAACAAGAAAAATGCAAGTAATCAAGAATTGAAAATTACCCAAACAAGTTCTTAGAATCTTCAAAGCTAAAAGAGAGGAAGCTATTCCACACGAGCTAGCTTCTCACAATCCAAATTGTCGTCATCTCAAAATCAAGAAAATAATCCAGGTTTCTTCTTGATTATAAATAATGGGAATATTGTAACATATATGGTGTGGATCGAGGAGGCCACCATGGTAAATTTACCAAGAATTGACCGACCATATGTTGATCGATGATATCTTTGTCATTGATTAGGTGTCGATCAATGGTGGTGGTCGACGGTGAGAAGATATGGCATGTCGATGTTATGTCGATGAATCCTATTGATCGACGTGGCGTAAAGTCCTCGGTGAGTCGATCGACTCATGCTATCGATGCAGGTGGGAGACATGCATTGATATCGCATGTCAGTTAATGGTGGAATAGATCCCTCAGTAGGTCAGTCGACTCATAGTGTCGATGCAAGCGGGAGACGCACGTTGATTGTGCATCGATCTCGCATCAATGTTATATCGGTCAATGGTTGTGTTTTGTGGCCCGTGTCATGTTTTCACTGATTTGAGTTGGTCGTGATTCTCGGGAACGCTCTAGTCTCTGCTCAGCTATAAGAAAAATCAATAAAAACCAAAATAACACAAATTTACAAAAGATACGAGAAAAAGTATTATAATAATAAAAAGTTGACACAAGCTACGTAAATTCCAAAAGAAAGAAAAATGAGACTCGACATGATCAAACCCCACTACAACATTCAAAACAAGACACGAAAACAAATGAAAAATACACATAAATATGGACAAATCAGACCCACATGGTAGATTATTAGTAAAGGCACCTTCAATATTGACGGGTTGCCTGAACTTAAGAATGTTCTATTTGTTGATGGGAGTCAACTTTCTGACAATGGGTTATTCTTTAGGTTTTATAAACATACTTATAAAGGTTTTGAGACATCTAACATTTGTGTTCTTGCAGGCATGAGATCGCCTAGTAACTGTTATCAATTTGGTAGAAATCAAGTGTATCATAATGCCAGTATTGAAGAACTTGATTTGTGGCATCAAAAACTTGGTCATGTTGATTTTAAGATGATGTACAGTTTAGTAACGTTTGATGTTGTGTGTGGATTACCAGAACTGGGCACTAGAAAAAATAGTTTATTTAGTCAGTGTCAAAAGGTTAAACAAACTCATGTTTTTCATCCTAAGAAACCCAATAGCACTACGACTCGTTGTTTTTAACTTGTCCATATGGATCTTATGGGTCCAATAAGTGTTGAGAGTATTGGTTTCAAAAAATTCTCTTTTGTTCTTGTGGATGATTTCAAGTGTTTTTCTTAGATTTTCTTTTTACGAGAATAATAAGACACTTTTGAGTTATTTAAAACGTGGTACAAAAAATTGTTTAATTTTTACAACTTGAGAGTTGTTAGGATTTATTATAATCATGATGACAGTGTAAAGATATTTCTTTTACCTCTTTTTGTGATTGAAAAGGCATCTCTCATAAATTTCCAGCACCCAAAACTCCTCAAAAAATGGGATTGCTGAAAAAAAATAAAAATAGAACTCTTCAAGAATCTGCATGAGTTATGTTAAGTTCTAAAAAACTTGCAAAACATCTTTGTGTTGAGGCTCTTCATACTGCATATCATATTTTTAATCGTGTGTGTTGATGTCGATATCGTCCAGGAGACAAATACCGAACCAAGCCGAGCACACACCCTCTGAGCTGGAGCACACGGCGTGCCAGGGCTACCGAACATGTCCGTGTCAGGCCGCCAGGCCCACACCTGCCGAGCAGGGCCGCCAAGCAGGACCGCCTAGCAGACTGACGCCAGGATCTCTGCGCGCCGAGCGCTCCCGCCTAGCGGTGCCGACCAGGAAAAGTGCCGAACTATCGAGCTCGGGCATCCTGCCGAGCAGAGGATTCTCTGGGGATGACAGGCGGTCTGCGCAACATGCCGAGCACTCCCTTCTAGGGGTGCCGACTAGGAAAAGTGCCGAACTGCCGAGCTCGGGCATCCTATCGAGCAAGGGATTCTCCGGGGACGACAAGTGGTCTCTGCAACATGCCGAGCACTCCCGCCTAAGGGTGTCGGCCACGAAGAGTGCCGAGCTGCTGAGCTCGGCCATCCTGCTGAGCAGGGGATTCACCGGGGATGCCAGGCAGCTCGCGCCACATGCCGAGCACTCCCCGCCCGGACGCGCCGACCAGGAAAGTGCCGAGCAGGATGAGCTCCACCTATGGGTGAACCACCTGAGCCAGTTCGACTCCGACCGATTGACGATCTCAACATCCCAAGCTGAGGGTTCAGGCCGACGTCTCCGGATTCGGCTTGTGAGAATAATAGTTGAGGTTGGATCAAGTCGGTGGAAAAATAACTGAGATCGGTTCTGAGTTGGTGGGAGATTCCTGAGGTCGGAATCAAGTCCGTGAACACGTGAGCAGAATCTGCGGAGAACCAATGGGAGAGCAACATGTGTCAAATTAGAGTTTCAATGGAAAACTATAAATAGCCTCAATCTGCTTGAGAGAGAAATACATAGAGAGTTAGAGAGAGAAAGGCTTGTAACAAGAGTTCTACCCTATAAAAGGATCCGGTCAAGGCCGATCCGACCTGAAATTAAGGAATAAAATTCAAGCACTTTTTCCTACCCATTTTCTGATATCTAGTTGCTGCTCTTTTTACTATTTTTGGTTTTTTATTGGTTGTGTTACTCTTAATATAAACAAAATGGTGCTTGAAGAAGGTTTCTTGTGATCTGCAGTCCCACGTGCTCAGTCAGCCCTTCGAATTTTGTTTTCTATCTTCTGTCCGATTTTCATTTTTTCGTGAGGAGCTGAACCTCAGCTCTTCGTTGCGTTTGAGTTTGGTGGAGAAAAAAAGAGGAATTTCTGTTCATCCTGCTTGTCAATATGGATCCTTCAGAAAGTTCAAGAAGAAATCCTGGTAAGGAGCGCCAGGAGAGGAATGTGCAATCGGGCCCAAACGAGCTCGACCCGGAACAAGTACACTCGTTCATGCAGCACCCTGCCTTTGCTAAATAATTCGAAGAGATGATGAAGAAAGCAGCTAGGTCAACCTTGACGCCAGAAGCTCTGGTCGGCAATCCCAAGAACGCTGACCTTCAGGAGGGACAGGAAGAGTCAGACCCAGCTCGAGAGGCAGCAAAGAAGAATGGAAAAAGAAGATTAGAGGAGGAAACCGAGCTGAATGCTAAGAGCAGTCCTGAGAAACCTCCCATTGCGCGTCGTCTCACATTCTCCTCCCCCCAAAACTTCTTTGCTCGGCTCGGAAAGCCAGCTAGCAAAGCATAAGAAGACCATCCCGAGAAATCGGCTAACAGCAAGAGCGTGGCCATGAGCATTCCACATAAGCCAAACGAGGAGTTGGCCGAGCTGAAGTATTTGAAGCAGAGAATCGCCAAGATGGAAGCCAAGCAAATCACTCGCCCAGTTCGGCCCACATACCCAATCCCGCGACCTATTGTGATCATCTTGGCATGTGATGACGAGTCCCCTCTGTTTATCAAAATCCTCTCTGAACCACTAGAGGGAAAGCTGAAGATCCCTCTAATTGCTTTGTACAAGGGGAGAAGCGACCCTGACTCACATTTGAGTCACTACTAGAACTACATGGACATGCTCGGCACGTCAGACACATACAGGTGCCGAATGTTCTCCATCACTTTAGACGAAGCCCCGCTAAGATGGTACCAATCGCTACCGCGTCACTCTATCTGTTCATGGCCATAGTTGAGATCTTCATTCCGAGGGCACTTCATAGTTTCCAAGGCCTCAGTTGCACCAAAAAGAGCCATCGCCACCATCGTCCAGCAGCCAAATGAATCACTGAAAAGCTATATAGCTCGATTCACCAAACAAGTCTCAGAGTCTCAGACCTGCGACGATGAAGCTTTACTCATTTTAGATCAAAACGAATTATCTGATAATTCATTCTTCAAATGGATCAATAACCAGCAGGTTCCGCAGACTTCCCAGGAATTTCTTGCTCTAGCCGCATCACAAATCGCAGCCGAGCAGAACATGTCTGCTCCAATAATATCCTTCCCCCAGTACCACAAATCTGCCCATCAGATTGACAAAAAACCAAGCTCCCAAGCAATCGCCCCAAAAAAACTTCTGCAGGACAAACACGCTGACCTCTTTGCCGAGTACAATAAGGTTTACTCGCTAGCCGCAACCATGATTTTTGAACGGATCAAGGACCTGGATATTCTTCCCCCAGCTCGGCCGATCAAGAAAGACGCTTCTCTGCTGGACAAAAAAAGGTTTTGCAGGTACCATGGATCGATTGGGCACAACACAGAAGAGTGCCACGATTTGCTCCGCGCTCTGATCAAAGTCTGTGATGACCGGAACCTGTTGCCATTCTCAAAGAACCACTTAGCTAGACAGGAACGAAGAGATAACAATCAGCCACCCCCCCCACCAGCTGTGGGAACCGGGGCACCAAGAGAAATACTGACCTTTATTAATACGAGCCGAACAGAGGAGGAAATTTCAAATAGAACGAGAAAAATCCTGGTCAGGGAGGCTAGGAACTCGATTCAGAAAACAAAAGTCATGATATCTGACGTCTTTCATTTCGGCGACCAGCCCGAAGAAGAAGACAAGCTGTGTCATCCTTTACTTTTCATGACTCAGATGCAGCCCCACTGGATCATCCCCACTCGGATGCCCTCGTTATCACTGTGCTTATTCTGGGGATCCAAACGCACCGAGTCCTCGTAGACCCCAGCGCATATGTAAGCATAATCTACCTGCCAGCCTTCCGAAGAATGAGAGTGCCAAAAAAATACATCAAACCATGTGAGGATAGGATCAGAGGGATCAGCGGGGGCTACGTACAAGCTCTCTTCCAAGTAAGACTATCTGTGGAATTCGGCACTGGAGAAGAAAAAAGAACCATACTCACAACCTTCAAAGTGATTGACGTCCCGAGCGATTACAATGCCCTCATTGGCAGACCAGCTCTTTATGACCTCAAAGGTGCAATGTCAGTCTACCACTACTCGATCAAATTCCCAGGCATCTTAGGTGAGTGCGAGCACCGAGGAGATCAAGTAGCTGCTCGGGAATGCAGTTGGTCGATCAGACCAAAGCAGATAAACGTGGTTGAGCAGATGAAAGCGAGCGAAGAACCGATTGAGGGAGCAAGCGAAGAGCCAGGAAACAAGGCCGTGCTGAGCTCAGAAAAGGCGGCCGAGTTCACAGAAAAAGAAGTAGAGAAAAGACCGAGCTCCATTCAGGACACCAACAGAGATGTCGAGCTCAGGCAAATTGAACAAAACCAAGAAATGACGGAGAAAGAGCTCTCTGGGCAACAGTGCCAAACAGAAAATGCCGAGCTCGATGAATCCAGACAGAACAAAGAACAGGGAACACGAACCGATAAATCCGAGCTCAATTCAGCTGAACAGGGAGATGCTGACCTGAGTAGAGATAGAGGTCGGCGGCCAGGTAAAGAGTCGATGTGGGAGTCCAAAAACATGGTCTGCTGAACTGAGAAATCCGAGCTAAAAGTGGGAGAGGACGAGCTGGACCCTCAAAAACTTAGCTTGAAGAGAAAGGCTGTCCACGCGGAGCCGGTCGAGGAGCTAGATTGGATATCAGTTGATGAGCTCGACCTGAGCAAACAACTCCGGATCGGCCATGACCTCAAAGAGCCCATCAAGTCAGAGCTGATAAGTTTTCTGAAAGCAAACTAGGGCGTCTTTGCCTGGACACACGCTAGGGGTGTAATCGAGCCGATTCGAGTCGAACACTGTCAGGCTCGAGCTCGAGCTCGACTGCAAAACTCGAAGCTCGAGCTCGAACGAGCTCATTTTTCTCAAGCTCGAGCTCGGCTCGTTTGAAAACTCGACAAGCTCGARCTCGRCTCRRYTCGRCTCRATTTACATAATATTAATTAAAAAAAACCTAAAAAGCATAAAATAAAATATTTAATATTAGTTTTTATTATATATTTAGGGTATATATGTAAATAAGTGAGTATAGTAAGGATAAAATGGTAAATCTAGTAAAGCTCGATTAGGCTCGCGAGCCTATTCGTTAAGTATTACTGAGCTCGAGTTCGAGTTCGATACATAATCGAGTAGCTCGAGCTCGAGCTCGGCTCGATTAACCTCGAGTCGATTTCGAGCTTTTCTCGAGTCGATCCCGAATAACTCACGAGCCAGCTCGGCTCACTTACACCCCTAACACACGCTGACATGCAGGGCATCGACCTAGAACAATCCTGCCACCGACTTAACATTGACAAAAATGTCAGGTCGGTTAAATAGAAAAGGAGGAAGCTCAGCCTGGACCGGTACGAGGCACTGGAGTTAGAGGTTGTGAAGCTCTTGGATAACAAGTTCATCCGCGAGGTCAGGTACCCAGTCTGGGTATCTAACCCCGTGCTCGTCAAGAAGCAGACTGGTCAATGGAGATTATGCATTGACTTCTCTGACCTGAACAAGGCGTGCCTGAAGGACAGCTACCCATTCCCACACATCGACTACATGGTAGACGCAACCACTGGACACGAACTGATAAGCTTTATGGATGCCTACTCTGGGTACAACCAGTTGAGATCGGCACACCATCCTACCAAGTAGCACACTTCGAGGAAGAGAAAAACGACTTGGCTTGCTGAGCCGCACTCGACCTCCTTGAAGAAAGAAGAACGGATGCCGAACTGAAAAATACGATCTACAAACAGAGAAGCGTAGGCTACTACAACTCAAAAGTCAAGGCCAGAACCTTCAAAGTCGGTGACCTGGTCCTCAAACGTGTTTTCGGACCGAATCAAGGTTCCCTCAAACCAAAATGGGAGGGACCATTCAGAGTAACAGAAATCCTCCAACATGGGGCTTACCACCTAGAATACTTAGCCGGAAAGAAATTTGCACACCCTTGGAATGATGTATACCTTAATAAATATTACCAATAAAGCTTCATTTCTCGTTATTCTTTGAGAACACAGATCGACAAAAGCAAGGGGCTTCCAATCCCCAAAACCAAACAAGAGTGATAGATCGACCTCACCAGGTCAATCTCACTCATAAAAATCCCGCCGTACCAACTCTGCTCACTAAGAGTAAAATAATAAATTCGAGCTCAACGTGCCGAGCTCAAAAAGAGTCGAACTCAAATTGACTCGACACGTAAAAGAGAACAAATTTTCAAAAAATCCAAGCTCAACGTGCCGAGCTCAAAAAGAGTCAAACTCAAATCGACTCGACACGTAAAAAAGAGAAAGTTTTCAAAAAATCCGAGCTAAACGTGCCGAGATCAAAAAAAGCCAAACTCAAATTGACTTGACACGTAAAAAAGAACAAGTTTTCAAAAAATCCGAGCTCAACGTGCCGAGCTCAAAAAGAGTCGAACTCAAATCGGCTCGACACGTAAAAAAGAACAAGTTTTCAAAAAATCCGAGCTCAACGTGCCGAGCTCAAAAAGAGCCAAACTCAAATCGACTCGACACGTAAAAAAGAACAAGTTTTCAAAAAATCCGAGCTCAACATGCCGAGCTCAAAAAGATTCGAACTCAAATTGACTCAACATGTAAAAAAGAGCAAGTTTTCAAAAAATCCGAGCTCAACGTGCCGAGCTCAAAAAGAGTCGAAACTCAAAGTTGACTCGACACGTTAAAAAGAGCAGGATCTCAAAAAATCCGAGCTCAACGTGCCGAGCTCAAAAAGAGTCTAACTCAAATCGACTTGACACGTAAAAAAGAACATGTTTTCAAAAAATACGAGCTCAACGTGCCGAGCTCAAAAAGAGTCGAACTCAAATCGGCTCGACACGTAAAAAAGAGCAAGTCTCCAAAAATCCGAGCTCATCGGAAACAAGTTTTCCAGCCCAGATCATCATCATAGAAAAAAATGGCAATATGCATGCATATTTAGATCATCAAAACAACAAAAGGAAAGCAAACGAAAATAAACTAAGTACAGAACGATTAAAAAGGAAAAGTCGGCCAGAACAAGCCGATTCAAATTCAGGTTGAAAATTGTTTAGAAACATCAGATTTGGCTGCCCAAAAGTGACATGCCATAAAAATACAGAAAACACTAAGTCAGAAGGTGTACAAGTCAATCCTCGCCATCCTCATCGTCATCGACATCTTCCTGTTCCTCACCATCACCGTCCATGTCGGCCTCACCACTTCACATACCACACTCCACCATTTTTTCAGCAATGTGCTTCTCAAAATCAGGAATAGAAGCCCCATTCTTTAGCATTTGGAGGGCCTCCTGCATAATGGATAGGTACGAGGCACTCATCATGGGCCCAAGAGTCTCAGTTTGGTACTCCTCGGTGCCGATAATCTTTCCCTTCTCGAACGCAGCTTCCTCCCCTTGAGCACGGGTAGTCACCAGCTCGGAGTGCCTCTGGACCAGCTCAGCGTGCTGGGTCTTCAAGTCATCTAGATCGGACAAAGTCCGCTGAGTCGCGCTCAGAGCCGCCTCGATGGACTGCTCCGCCTTCTTAGCTCGTGCCATCCAGAAGTCGCGGTCGAGGATGAGTTGCGTGCACTGATTGTGCATCTCCTGAAAAGCAGCAAAGTCCCGCTAGAGCCGGGCAGGGTCCTTTCGGAGGTCAGAAAAACACCGCCGAGCTAGCTGCATCGAGGCGAAGGCCCAACAAAGGTTCACCTCTGAGAACCCCAATTGACTGTCCCCATCGAAGCCAGAGACCCAACCATCCAGGCTCGGCCCCCATTTGCGAGCGATGCTATCCGAGAACTTGGAAAAGGGATGCCCTCCAACAGGCCCACTGGCTACGTTGGGAGCATAACACCCGAATAGCAATACTCGGGATGGGTACGCTGAGGACGGGGACCGCCGAACACAATCTCTTCGTGCTCAATAGTGATGGGCTCCTGATGAGAGCTCCCTTCACCGACCTAAGGAGCCGAGAAGGACTCTGGAGGAGCAGACGGGGCTGACGAGGTGGTTTTCTTCATTTTTCTGTCGTCGGCCTCTTTGCTGGCTTCATAGTGTTCAGCTCCAAGAACTTGGCTGCTCGGTCGAGTGCAGAGAGAGACATGCTTCTGTCAAGGTAAGGGTAATACACTGCAAACATAAAAAGCGGAACTCAGAAAAATACAAATAAAAACTGCAATCTAAACACTGACATAGCACAACCGAGCAAAAAACTGACGAGCAGAAATTGTCGAACTACCGAGTTCTGCTTGGCAACACAGGCCGACACGGGCGTCGACGCTGAAGTGATGGGCGGCCATACCGAGATACCGAGGTCGGCTAGGCAACACAGGACGACACGAGCACCTACACCGTAGTGATGGGCGGCTCTGCCGAGCAGAAGCTGCCAATCTACCGAGCTCGACTCGGCCGCACCGACTGACACGAACACCGACATCAAGAGATAACGAGCAATTCAGCCAAACCAAAAATGCCGAACAGAGAATCTAACGTCTTTAATGCAAAATACCAACTAGAAAATTCAAACGCCAAGTTCACAAAGGGACGAACGACTCACACTCGATCGAGGACAAAAAACACGGAAAATTCACTTACCAGGAATGGTTGGTCCAAGATGGGATCGGAGAGGAGAATCCCTGAGTCCGGCCTTTCAAAGTTTGGCTTTCGTGAGCAGTACCCTGTGATGCCTCTGCTCCGGGTCGGAATCCAAAATAGCAAACAGACGAGCAAAAAATTCCTTGCTAGGGTCCTCCAGACGATAATATACTGAAACGAGGAACAAACAATAAGGATTACACCGAAATAAAGAAACAAGTGCTAACGTTATACTAACCGAATTTCATAAAAGAGTTGGGGGGAGAATGGAGCGAGCAGTTGGGGTTCCTTGTTTTCCAGTCCCCCTGACATAGAACCAACGAGGTTTCCAATCGTGGAGAGAGTCGGGGAGCCCGGTCATGAGGTTCTTGAAGGTGCCGGAGCGAACTGAGTTATAGTAAAAACCGAAATCAACCCCGCCCGCAGCCTTGTAAAGATAGAGCCACCAAAGCTCCTCAAAGGTGGGAGCTGTCCAGTCGTTGAGTTTGAAAAGCACAAACAAGCCCAGAATTTGAGCCACGACCAATGGATGGATCTGGAAGAGGGGCAGCCCCAAGTCAATAAAAAAATCCTTCAAGAGTCGGGGAAGCGGGATCGAAACACCAAATTTTAGGCTGTCCATAAAAAAGGTAGTACAGGAGGCCGACGGACAGTGGATCTGCTCGGCATCATAAGGAAGGAATAGAAGGACAGACCCGGGCACCCCACATTCCTTTTGGTACGTAATTAAATTGTCATCAACCAGCTGACTTTGTTCGATGGCTATGCCGATCATCTTATCATGCCCAATCGCGAGGGGGGGGGGGGGGGGGGTCTCTTCCAATTACCGACTGGGGTACGCTCGCCGGGTTGGTCAGACCAGGAAGCGAAGGTCTCGGGAGTCGCCGACCTCACTCTGGCCTTGGGCCTCTGGAATTTTTTAGCCTGTGGTGGCCGCCGAATATAATCTTCATGCAGGCCAGAGAGGTCGTCCAAGGGCTCAAGATCGGTTAGGTCGACCCCAAAGTCGTAGCTGGTTGTGCCGGTTCGGTCCGGGCTCAAACTCGACATCCGAGCCGATACTCCAACCACGCCACCTTCAGGATGGTCGCTCAAACAATGTTGTGACTCTGGGAAAGACTTGTTCCTAGGCCCGAAGTGGCAACCCTGCCCGAACTGGACACCAGGTCCAAAAGATTGAGAGTGGCTGAATTGGGAATAACCATCGAGCTGGAAATCTTCACTTGAAAATTGCTCAAATGCGAAGGGTCGCCCTTGACAAAAAATTTCCCCGGCACCAAAGCTCCCGTACTGGTCGAACCCAGACCCAGGGTATGTGTCCGACTGAAACCCAGGTTGGTCGCCGCCCAGACCATTCCCCTCGAACCCCCGAGAACTGTCTGGAGAGTAACCCGGGATACTAGACATGGAAAAGGTTCAAGAAGAGAAAAAAAAAAGAGAGAGAGAGATTACCTTTGACAAGAAAAATCTGAGGAGAATTGGGCAAAGGCAGAGTGAAATGGACCGAACAGGATGTCACAAAGCTAGAACACAAGCAAGTTTTCTTCAAAAAATATTTTGGAAAGACAAGAAGAAGCTGAGGAAGAAAAAAAAAGTTGAAGAATGAAAATGGAGGAAGAAGGAAAGAAGATGCTGGTATAAGAAAGGGAAAATGGTCATGTGACACAATAGTCTCAAAACATAAAAAGACAAGACCTACAAAAGCTTACAAAGGTACCTGAAAAAGCTTCCGTCACAGAGAACGAGATGGTCAAATTGCAAGCGGGACATGGTTGAAGAGATAAGGCATCCCGTGCCAAGGTCGGCTCGGCTCCCATGGGCGACCAGGATTTAATGAGCCCAAACTCGACCGCACGTAGCCGACTACGCGCTCAGGGCTTGTTGATGGTCGATATTGATTTGCACTTTTTTGTACACTTTTTTGTTACATTTTTGGGTCACATTCGCGTGTGTTTTGCTTGCATTTACGGGTTTTAGGATTCATTTTGGCCTATTTTGTTAGTTTTTAAGTTTTATAGCTTTTGTGCGGTTTTTAGTAGTTTTTCGTATATTTTTACTCTTTTTTGTACTTTTGGCCGTAGGATGACCAAGCAGAGCCCGCGCACGTTTGGAGGCATCCCACTTGACTCGGACTGGAATGGACAAGCAAGGGAACACAGCGCGAATGAGGAGCAACAGCCGGCGGACATTTAGAGTGAAAACGAGAAAACCGAGCCGGGAGCAGCCGTACCAGTCGATCGACTTGCCTTCAGTCGATCAACTGATGATCAAGTCGATCGACTGGACCTCTCCAGATCAACTGCTCGGCAGTAGGTTTGGCAATTTTGGGCGACACAGTCGATCAACTGCCAGTCGATTGATTGTTCCTCAGTTGATCGACTGCAATGTAGGAATTTATGAGATTTTAACCCGTTTTAATAATTTTGCCCCTGCATTTTTGTATATATAGGACCAGCTCTCTCCAACCTTATCAAACTTTCCTTGGTGGTTTTGGACCTAGTTCCATCTCCTTCAAGCCTCTACATTTCCCTTGCCATTAAAACCCTAGCTTAATTCTTAGCTTATGTAGTTTAGTTAGCTTAGTAGTTAGTTTAGTTAGGTTAGTTTTAGTTGGCAAGTGTTGGAGAGGGTGCCAATATCCTATACTTGTTGCTCCTTGTTGTATTGAAGATTTGGATTTTCTCTTGTGGATGTAATCTATATTTGAAGATTTGGTGTTCAATTCAAATTGGTAGTGTTCCTTCCCTTACTTTCTTGTGTTGTTATTTTTGTTGTTGTTTTTGTTAGGTTAAAATTTTTGTGTTGGTGATTTGGTTTTAGATTATGTTGTCTTTCTTAGCATTTCAATTCTTGAATGTTTGGTTATGTTGCTTTTGTTGTTTTTCTCTTCTTGCAAACTCCATTGATGCATCCCTCTTTCAAGCTTTTTACTCTTTTTAGCCAAGCAAACTTTATGTAGATAAAAGCCAAATGGGACTTTCTTCTTTGGTAAATTTGACTTTCTTTTAATTTAATGCTTTTGACTTATTTTAACTTCCAATCTTTGTTTTTCCCTCCAATTTCCCTTTCAATTTGCAAGCCTTCTTAGTTTAGTAAATTTTAAGTTATGCAATGTTGTTAATTAAGTTTATTTAATGTCATCAACTAATTACTTTCAAGCAAGCTTTAATCCGTATTTGATGCAATTAGTTTAGAAATTACGGGTTTAGGGTTTAAGTTCGTTCAAGACCATTAGTCGGAGCTTGTTGAGAATTGGGATTGGCGACCCCAACACTTGATCGAAAATTTGGGATTGACAACTTCGAATCGTGGATTAAGTGCTCGGCAAAAACCGATTGATCGTGGAAACGTACCGAACACCCTAAACCCATCATTTTAAATAAAGTCTCCTTTTAAATTCAAGTTTTAGCACAAAACTCAAACAAACAAATGGCTTAATGCTTTCATAGTTTAGATTAGTGTAATTTCGATTAGCAAGAGAGTAAGTAAAAACACCGACCGCCGATAATATCTATCCTCGAGAGACACGACTCGGGAAAACATACCACTCTACAATCGACTCCGTACTATTGCGGAGAAGATTTCTTAGAGTACTAAGAATTCTTTCATCAAATTTTGGTGCCGTTGTCGGGGATAGATTAAGGCCAGTGGTGTTTTTAATTATTTCTCTTGTTATCTTAGTTGTTAGTTAGTTTAATTTTTTATTTTACTTTCGATGCTCGTAATCCTTTGTTTACTGTTGTTCAAGGTAGGTGAACGATGATTGACTCATTCAAGAATCCGATGCCGTCGCCCACACACACGACGAACAAAGGATGCCTCCGCCGCTAGATTGATCCAGCCGAGGATGGAAAACTACCAAGCTAGTTTGCCATACCACGACCCTTATATCCAAACTCCCAATTATCCAAACCCTTACATCCAAAATCCCGAGTATCCAAATCCGTACACCACTCCCCCAATCTATCGGGTCCCCTCGACATATGATGACCCGTATGCTTCGATCGGTAAAGAATAGGCCCACTCTTTCGATTATTCCCGCCCAAACCCTCCATATTCTCCCCCGATTTCATTTCTCCATAACCCGAGTATGGATCTGTATGCATCGACTCGTGATCCTTATGATCTGGGTTTTGACGATCCATATGTGACTCGCACGTATTTGTCACGATTTTTGGTATATTTGGCTAGTGTTTTAGTTAGATTTGTTGTTAATTTTGGGTATAAGTTGGATTGATTGAGCATATATTTGTATTTATGTATCTCCGACTTATTTTACCACATTTTATGTTTATTTTAGATATTTTGAAGTTTTTTGGTGTTAAGGTGGATGAATGTGGGCCCGCAAGTGGAGTTTCAAAGAAATTGGGACCAGATTTAATATATTTCAGCTTACACTGGGTCTGTCATCCACACTGGGTTACCCAGTGTCAAAACCCAGTGTTAGAAAATCTGGCAGAATCCATCCGATCGGACTGGGAGACCATCCGATCTGACAGAAGCGTTACAAACTCGGATTTTGTGGAGATTTTCAGTTACGAAAGGGCTATTTGATGTCTACAAAAGGCTAAGAACTCAGCCACATTCAGAGACACGAAAATATCAATAGGAATCCACTTGGGAACCAATAATCCCTCGTCCGGTTCGTGACAAACCGGGTCGAGAAGACAATCTCGAACCTCTTGGGGATGACAACCCAAGAGCGTTCTTGAATCTTTTTTCCTTTCATCCTTTCAGTTGATTGGTTGCTGATAACCGCTGGAGACGGAGGCTCGTGACCAGCTCCCGGGATTCATCAAGGTTCATTTCATTCTCGGAATAGCTGGACTTAGCAATGAATCATCGTAGTGTCGTGATAAAGCTTTCTCACGACTTAGTAATCACTAAACCTTTATCTCGTTGATTAGTTTGGTAAATCATGTTAGATAGTAATTTGTGGTGTTATGATATTTAGTAGAATTGTTAATGGTTAAGTCCTTGTGAACGATTTGTTGGTGAATTGCATATTATTAATTAGTTGATTCATGTTATCGTAATTTGGATGTTTGGATGTTTTGGATGTTATTTGCAATCATGATTAGTTGTTGTCTTGAGGTTGTGATAGTGAGTTTGTTGATGATTGCTAATTAGAACTTGCGGGTCTAGTGCCGAGAATCGTTTAGAACCATCGTTTGGAATTATCGGGCGTTTAGTCTATACGTTGGGATTGACAACCCCAACTCGTAGACTACGTGTTCGATGAAATGCCCAAGTGGTCGTGGAGACGATTCCAAGGCCCTAGACCCCCATTTTATTAATCATTTAAAAAGGTTTTCAATTTCGTTTTATAATTCGTTGTTAAAACTTTTATAAACATTAGTTAAGTTTTTGGATAGAGATTGACGCTCTCTTTGCAAGACTAGTTTTTAAATCACTAGTAGTATAAATCTTCGTTCTTGATATTAAAATTTACAAAACAAAAACCCCTTTGTCCGCGTGTTTAGCGTAGAACTTTATTATTTTCTCGTTCGTATAAACAAACACAAAAACTATTTCCGATTAGTCTTCCTCCAGAGATCGACTCGAGTTAACTTGCCAGTCTACAAGTGACCCCGTTCTCTTGCGGGCGAACTAAAACCCTTTCAAAAGTAGACGTGCACTGTTTAACTGGATTTTAATTTTGAAAGGAACACAAAAGTTCGGCTCACTCAACTCGCCCCGCCTTTTTCTTACCCGAGCTTTGACTAGTATGCTCCACCAACTCATGATTCATATTCTTGGAGCTACGATTTTTATTATCTACCCACCTCGAGCTCGTACACTTCAAGCGATGACCCTTATACCTCATTTTCTCAAGATTCGTCTATGCCCCAACTCCCGGACTTTGAGCCTCTCTCATCCGATCTCGTGGAGTCGATTCGTCAATTGGATGAATGCCTTGCTCGTATGGAGTCTCAAGTAGAGCAAATTGCCAACGATGTGGACGAGCTCAAACAACCTCGTTTTGACCACATGCCCACTTTTGATGTGGTGGATCCCACGATTGTTGATGGCATTTCAACTTTTGACGGTCTTTTGAAAGAGGTGTGCATGGAGGTGGAGATAGAGAGTGAGGAGAAAGGTTCGGAGATCGGCGTTACCCCTCTCGTGTTTTGTGAAGAAGTTGTAGAGGAACGTGAGGGGGTTTATTTTTTGGGTCTCGAATGGCACTTGGGTTGTCGAGCTTACTTGGTTTTGGCGAGGATGATGAAGTTGTGCCGGTTTTGGAGGATGTGGAGTTGATCAAGCCTCTTTTACCACCACCCGACATCTTTTGTCTACTCGAACAAGTGGAGGTGGAAGAGGGAGCGGGGGAGGGAGAAGAGATGATGGTCGGGGAGACGAAGGAGTACGTCGACCCATTTTGGGACGATCACATTTGGGTGGTCCACTACTCCCTCTTCCGACCACCGAAGCAAGCCCGCGCTCTTGATAGTTCGAACTTCCGGCTTGCCCGACGTGCCCACCTTGATGATTTTTATCACCCGGTGTGTCTACTCGAGAACACCAAGGTGTGGCACGATCATCACCTCTTCTTGGATCCCGGATAGCGTCTTTTGTATAACCGTCGAGCTATAGACGTTAAAGTAGCGCTTATTGGGAGGCAACCCAATTTAAAAAAAAAAAGAGAAAATCCAAAAAAAAAAAAAGATTTTCAACATTTTTGTATATACTTGTTTTTACAACCCCCGTTTGTTCATTTCTTGTAGATAGCTTGCCTCGACTCCCAAAGAGGACTTACGCACAACCGCGTCGACAAAAGCTCGGAGATAGGGGCATTTTCTTTTCCCTATACTTTTTACCGCTTTATTTATTACTTAATTTGCAATGAGGACATTGCTAGATTTTAAGTGTGGGTGGTGGTTAGAGTTCGCCTTAGACTTTTAAGATTGTTTGCATGCTTGCTTGTGCTAATTTGAGTAACGTGTGTATTATTTTTGCTCGGAACCTTGGCGAAGTGACGCGGTTTTGATGAATTGCTTAGGAGTTTAGATTTTCGATCGGATTTAGTGTACTTAGGTAATTTGACTTGTTGGGAACTTTGTTTAGCTTTAGCTTCGTGCTATCCTTGAGCTCATATAGAACTAGTGCCTCAACTAGCCTCGTCGTCGAACACTCTCTATAGGATTTTGTTTTATATTTTCGAGGCATCAATTGCTCCATGTGCTCGATCGAAAACATTGTAAGTTGCTAGTAGCAACGAGTGATCAGAGCCGTTGATTTATCTTTGTATATATCTTGTATTTAAGTACCTTATTTCCTTGGGTACCAAAAAAAATTTAAAAAGAAAGAAAAAAAAAAGAAAAAAAAAGAAGAAAAAAATGATGATGAATAAACAAGGATAAGTTATAAATCCTTGTAGTTATTAAGTAATAAAACGTGCAACTCTTGCACGTTTCCTCTTTTTCCTTTTTTTTAGATTTTGTTTGTTAAAGAGAGTTGTGGACAATTGGGGCTAGTAGGGAGCCGATTAACGGTTCGACCGTGGATAGACCTTAGCCGGGGCAAGGACGAGGGGACCGACTTGGAGGGTTATCTAGTACTTTTAGGTTTTGGGAGTCGATTTAAACTTTCTTTGTCAAGATGTCTTTGTCGTCATTTTAGCCGAGCTAACGAGCATTTTAGCATACAACGCCTCAAATTAGGTTTTTGTGCATTAGATTAGGATCACCTGGGGATAGTTTTGTAATTCTAGATTAGTATTGCTTGAGGACAAGCAGTCATTCTAAGTGTGGGGGTGGTGATTTGTACTTTTTTGTACACTTTTTTGTTACATTTTTGTGTCGCATTAGCATGTGTTTTGCTTGCATTTATGTGGTTTAGGAGTCGTTTTGGCCTATTTTGTTAGTTTTAGGGTTTTATAGTTTTTGTGCGGTTTTTAGTAGTTTTTCGTATATTTTTACTCTTTTTCGTACTTTTGGTCGTAGGATGACCAAGCGGAGCCCGCGCACATTTGGAGGCATCCCACTCGACTCGGATTGGAACGGACAAGCAAGAGAACACAGCGCGAACGAGGAGCGATAGCCGGCGGACGTTTAGAGCGGAAATGAGAAAACAGAGCCAAGAGCAGCCGTACCAGTCGATCGACTGGCCTTCAGTCGATTGACTTGACCTCTCCAGATTGACTGCTCGGCAGTAGGTTTGGCAACGTAGGAATTTATGAGATTTTGACCCGTTTTCATGATTTTGCCCCTGTATTTTTGTATTATATAGGACCAGCTCTCTCCAACCTTATCAAACTCTCCTTGGTGGTTTTGGACCTAGTTCCATCTCCTCCAAGCCTCTACACTTCCCTTGCCATTAAAACCCTAGCTTAATTCTTAGCTTATGTAGTTTAGTTAGTTTAGTTAGGTTAGTTTTAGTTGGAAAGTGTTGGAGAGGGTGACAATCTCCTATACTTGTTTCTCCTTGTTATATTGAGGATTTGGATTTGCTCTTGTGGATGTAATCTATATTTGAAGATTTGGTGTTCAATTCAAATTGGTAGTGTTCCTTCCCTTACTTTCTTGTGTTGTTATTTTTGTTGTTGTTYTTGTTAGGTTAAAATYTTTGTGTTGGTGATTTGGTTTTAGATTATGTTGTCTTTCTTAGCATTTCAATTCTTGAATGTTTGGTTATGTTGCTTTTGTTGTTTTTCTCTTCTTGCAAACTCCATTGATGCATCCCTCTTTCAAGATTTTTACTCTTTTTAGCTAAGCAAACTTTATGTAGATAAAAGCCAAATGGGACTTTCTTCTTTGGTATAGTTCACTTTCTTTTAATTTAATGCTTTTGACTTATTTTAACTTTCAAGCTTTGTTTTTCCCTCCAATTTCCCTTTCAATTTGCAAGCCTTCTTAGTTTAGTAAATTTTAATTTATGCAATGTTGTTAATTAGGTTTAGTTAATGTCATCAACTAATTACTTTCAAGCAAGCTTTAATTTGTATTTGATGCAATTAGTTTAGAAATTACGGGTTTAGGATTTAAGTTCGTTTAGAACCATTAGTCGGAGCTTGTTGAGAATTGGGATCGACGACCCCAACACTTGATCGACAATTTGGGATTGACAACCCCAAATCGTGGATTAAGTGCTCGTCATAATCCGATTGATCATGGAGACGAACCGAATACCCTAAACCCAATAATTTTAATTAAAGTCTCCTTTTAAATTCAAGTTTTAGCACAAAACTCAAACCAAACCAATAACTTAATGCTTTCTTAGTTTAGATTAGTGTAGTTTCGATTAGCAAGAGAGTAAGTAAAAACACCGACCGCCGATAATATCTATCCTCGAGAGACATGACTCGGGAAAACTTACCGCTCTACAATCGACTCCGTACTATTGTGGAGAAAATTTCTTAGAGTGCTAAGAATTCTTCGATCAGATATCGTCCAGGAGACAAGTACTGAACAAAGCCAAGCACACACCCGCTGAGCTGGAGCACACGGCGCGCCAGGGCTGCCGAGTGTATCCGCGTCAGGCCGCCAGGCCCACACCTGCCGAGCAGGGCCACCGAGCAGGACCGCCAAGCAGGGCCTTGCTCAGCAGACTGACGCCAGGCGCTCTGCGCAACACGCCGAGCACTCCCGCCTAGGGGTGCCGACTAGGAAAAGTGCCGAACTGCCGAGCTCGGGCATCTTGCCGAGCAGGGGATTCTCCGTGGATGACAGGCGGTCTGCGAAACACGCCGAGCACTCCTGTCTAGGGGTGCCGACCAGGAAAAGTGCCGAAATGCCGAGCAGGGGATTCTCCGGGGACGACAGGCGATCTGGGCAACACGTCGGGCACTCCCGCCTAGGGATGCCAGCCAGGAAAAGTGCCGAGCTGCTGAGCTCGGCCATCCTGCCGAGCAGGGGATTCATCGGGGATGCCAGGTGGCCCGCGCCACATGCCGAGCACTCCCCGCCCAGACGCGCCGACCAGGAAAGTGCCGAGTAGGATGAGCTCCACCTATGGGTGCACCACCTGAGCCAGTTCGACTCCAACCGATCGACGATCTCAACATCCCGAGATGAGGGGTCAGGCCAACGTATCCGGATTCGGCTTGTGAGAATAATTGTTGAGGTCGGATCAAGTCGGTGGAAAGATAACTGAGATCGGTTCTGAGTCGGTGGGAAGTTCCTGAGGTCGGCATCAAGTCGGTGAACATGGGAGCAGAATCCGCGGAGAACCAATGGGAGAGCGACAGGTGTCAAATTAGGGTTTCAATGGAAAACTATAAATAGCCTCTCCAAGAGAAAGAGGAGGATCCCCAATCTGCTAGAGAGAGAAATACATAGAGAGTTAGAGAGTGAAAGGCTTGTAACAAGAGTTCTACCCTGTAAAAGGATCTGGTCAAGGCCGATCCGACGTGAAATTAAGGAATAAAAGTCAATCACTTTTTCCTACCCATTTTTTGATATCTAGTTGCTGCTCTTTTTACTATTTTTGGTTTTGTATTGGTTATGTTACTCTCAACATAAACAGTGTGTACTTAAGAAAAGGCACTATGTCAACTCCTTATGAGATCTTAGATAAAAAGCTCAACCTAAAGTATTTCCATGTGTTTGGTTGCATATGTAATGTCTTAAATGATAGAGATACTCTTGCTAAATTTGACTCCAAAAGTGACATGTGTTTGTTTATAGGATATTCATCAAATAGCCATGCATATCGAGTGTTTAATCTACGCACAAGGACTATAATGGAAACTATGAATGTTGTTTTTGATGAGTTTTCAGATTTGAACAAGAAGACTAAGGAGAACGACACTTCAGATCTAATGGAAATACCCTCCTCCTCCTTGAGTCAACCGAAGTATGTTCATGATGTTGATGATTCTACAGCTGCGGTAGATGCCATTGTCAATGACCACAAAAGGGATGACCCATGCAACTGCATCAGCCTTGACATCTATGGCTGCATTAGAACATGTTGAAGCTAAAACTAATTCTGATGATGTAATTCCATCACAGTTAAATAATGAGCCAAACTCAACCAGATCTCAATCCTAGCAGAATTCAGAAAAATCACCCTATCTCTCGAATCATTGGGATTGTCGGTGATGGTAGGGTTACTCGAAAGAAGAAAATTGAGTTTAGAGAAATGGTAAAACTGGCACGTATGTCCATACAATTTCCAATGGTAAGGACAAATTATTTTGTGTCTTCTTTTGAGCCTAAGAAAGTTAGTGAAGCTTTTAAAAATGTGTTTTGGCTATGGCTATTGAGTCAAACTTCTTGTCTTTCAAAATTAAAAATTAAGTTAAACAATGCACGTCTATGTTTTGAAAAAAGTTCGCCCTCAAGAGAATGGGGTCATAATAGACTGGCAAGTTAAACCGAGTCGATTCTATCGAGGAGTGGAAATTCGGAATTGATGAAGTTTATTATAAAGAAAATCAAAAGTTCTAATCCTAAACACATGATCGAAGGAGTTTTTTGAGGTGTGGAATTGAACAAACTAAATTTGAAACTAATCTTGCATCGAGAGAGTCAATCTCTTTCCAAGAATCTAACATTTGATTAGCGAACTGTTTAAACACTTAGTAAGAGATTTGAACTACAAATAAAAGACAGAAAATATCATCAAACACTTGGAGTGAAATCACCAACTACGATTTTAATAAGATCAAGCAAGATTTCATTAAATAATTAAACTAACTCTAGGATCAACATAAAAATCAAATCATTCACAAGGATTCAAGCACAATGTTCCAATACTCAGTTTCAAAACAAGAAATACCAATGAAAGTTTCAAGACTACTAACTAGAATAGAGTTTAGAGAATACTAAATTCGGATGGAAATACGATCTACTAGAATGATGAAAGTTATTCTAGTGATTTCAGAGAAAAGGAACTCTACGCCAGAAACTTGGAAGCTTGTCGCGAACTCCAAATTCCTGTGATGAAAGATCAACTATGAGTCTGATCGAATGTTTATATCATTTTCTGAGAGGGCTCTAACAAATTGTTCACTCTATAATAATGGTAAGAGAGATGTGTCAGATATCTCTCCCAAATGATAGATGATTCATCTCTGACAATCCCTGGTCTTTTGTAGCTTCCTAAACCCTCATCAATTCCCAACGTAACTGAAAATCATTTGAAAATCCGAGTTTATAATGTTAGCATCCGTCTGGATGGTCAGGAGTATCCGACCAGATGGGGTTTCTTCCAGCCAATCCGATCGGATGTCAGATCTATCCGATCGGATTATTAGTCCAGTAGGTATATTCTCCAGGTCATCCAATCGGTGCGAGTTTTAGAAGATCAATCCGGTCGGATGTCGGAACCATCCGACCGGATAAGTGTCCTTGTGACTACTTTCGGGTGCTGACTTTCTTTTTCTCATCTCTTGGATTCGCCAAATGCTCTAGCTGCATGAGAAAACATAAAAGTCATCTCAAAAGGGCCAATTAACGATTAAAAAGTCAGAAAGTTATGTAAAAAGCCTTAAAATGCAAAACTATGCAAAATAGCCTAATCTTAACCCAAAAAAGATAACAAAAGACTTAAACATTTCTTGAAATATGTACAAAAACAAGACAAATACGTACGAATTAACCACCCTCGCTTTATTGGCTTTTTCGTCCTCGAACAAAAGAAAGAATCAAAACCAAGTAAGTACGAAAGTAGTTAGATCAAAGAGTCATGTTGTTCACATAATATAGTTTTGAAAATATAAACACTTTGTCGAGAACTTTAAAGCTATGCTCGTATTACTTTTCCACCTTGAAATCCAAAAGAATGCGTCCTCACTGAAGGGAAATATATTATGGCGCACTCATTTGGTCGTGTTTTTCAAAAGGTAAGTGTATACGTTTGGATCAACATAAACATGCATTCAACGACTCGTACATCGCATATGTGTGCACATTTAGTCAAGAATCGGATTAGTGCTTTCAAGGGTTGTAATGCAGGCTCTTTGGTAAGGTATGTCATATATAATGATGTGTGGCTAACTGATTAACATGTATTTGTCTTTATTTTATTAGTAATTTAGTTAGTTTTTCCTATTATTTTTGGTATAAGTTGGAAAGTTTGAGCTTAAATTCGTATATTTGTACTTTCAGCTTATTTTACCGTATTTTGATCTTAATTGATGCAAATAGGTGAATTATCTATGTTATTCACCTTATAGCTAAGTAACCGGAGGATCTCAGTGAGTAAGAGATGAAGATTGATGGTTAAGAGACAATAATCGAGCGTTCCGGCGAAGAAGTAACAAGTTTTTGGAAGTTAACGGTTATCCTTAGCGGTATCCTTACCGCCAGTCAGCACCGTTACACTTAGCGGTTGCCACACCGTTACCACACCGCTAACCTAATCGCTATAGGAGGACTGAGAGCCTAATAGTAGGCTTAACTATACCACACCCTACCTCTACCATCACCGTTAGAAGGCAATAGAGACATTAATAATAGCTTTAACGGTAGCCCTCTTACCGCTAAGTGCTACCGTTATCGGGCCCAGTAACTGACTTAATTGACTCGTTCTCCAGGAAATTAGAATTCTATAAACACCAAGCCATTAATCCGACTTTGCAGCATACTATAGTCATTATAAGGTTACCAAAAAGTATTCCCAGGGTTAGAAACATCTTTTCAACACCCTTTAGCATATATTGAAGATCAAGATCGAGAAATCAAGGTTCGCGAGTCCCGAAGACGTTCAAGTTTGCGCAAGACCGTTTTTTCGTCCGAGATCTATCGTTTTCTTTGGAGTAGCTAGAGAACTTTCTGAAATTCTTAGACTTAATAAGTACTCTTATCTTTTTATTGTTTTCCTAGTTTTAATTTTCATAGTTAAAGTATTGGATAATTGCTTTTATTTGATATTCTTGAGTTGGTTGTTGAACTTGGTTTTGGTTGATCAATTCAAGTTGAAGTTTTTTTAGTTTTAATTAGTTTATTTGATGCGTGATTAAGTATTTGAAATCCGAATTTATTGAGGTCATTCGATTTATGTTAATTAAGTTCGTTTATGCTTTATGATTCATGCTATTGCTTGCTTAGTGTTAATTGAATTTTCTTATGCTTTTGAGATCCGTTAAGTAATTCGATTTCATTTATGATACTTGATTATCGCTGAATTTTTATGATTTAATTAAGGTTTTCTTAGATAATTACTTAGTAATTAGGGTTAACAATTGCTTTAGGTTAATTGAGTTTATGCATTCTTCTTAGGTTCGTTTATACAAATTTAGTTATTGGATTTTGTTTATGAATTTGAAGTTTCGCTACGTTTAGAGTTTTAAGAGAGTTACTATTAGATAATTAAGGATTCAATTGTCAACTGCCCCTATTGGAAGTTAGTTTGGAAACTTAGGTTAATCATAAGCTATTAAATTCAAGTCGGTAAATTTAGATTAGTTAATTAGGATTTAAATTTATATTCGTGCTTTTCAATTCCTTAGTTGTTAATTACTTTCAAACAAAACCCCCCAAAAATAATTGAATTTACGTTTTCCTTTACAAACTTCTAAGACCCTGAATTCTTTTTGTCATTGAGAGACGATTCGAGTCAAATTTCCACCCTACAAGTGTCTTCGTACTCTTGTATCAAGCTTGAATGTTTTAATTTAAAATATATATAATTGGGGTGCACAAAAGCTTGGTTCAAAATTTTGGCGCCTTTTGCCGGGGAACAACAATAAGGAGTCAAAGATTTTTGTTAATTTTATTTTATTTTCATCGTTTATACGTGAGCTTGGTTTGGATTTTTGTCGCTTGGTACGTTTATGTTTTGTTAAGTTTATGCAAGGTAGACGTTCCCTTCACCTCGATCTGGCACCATTCTTTGACGACATCCATCGAGCAAAACCAACAAGACCAAGGCCCATACCCGTTCCCGAGATCATTTCTTCTATAGATATAGATTTTTTGTGTGACGAGATTCCCGAGACCATGTCGAGACGATCAAATCATGAAGACGGCCATAACGCATTATTGGACGCTATAAACAATGAATTGCCCTTGCCTCAAATAAGAAGATGTAGGGGCAAATATGGAAGCAAACCGCAACAATTTGCAGGCCAAGTTCAACCACAAAACCATCGGGCTGAGCACCAACAAAGACAAAGAAAAAGAGGAAGAAATGTAAGACATATAGAGAACTTACGTGACAATTATACTAATAGACCACCCCCTCAACGAGAACTTGTAGATGATTGGTTCGATGACCAAGATGTTCGAGACTTTGAGAGTGAGTATGAGGAAGTTTATCGTCGAGAGAGAGCATCGAGGAACGCTCAAGCACCTAGACAGCGCGATTTGGCACGTCCAAAGGTTGTGCCTTTTAGGTCGGCTATTGTTCTTGGACCAACTGCAAGGGAAGTAGAGATTAAACAACATCAAATTAATTTACTCCCGACTTTTCACGGAAGTGCCCATGAAGACCCTTTGGCATTTTTGAATGGTTTTGTTGATGAAGTGGGCAGATTTGTGGTTAATGGCCTTAACCGGGAGGAGGTGCAAATGATATGCTTTCCCTATAGCATGAAAGACAAAGCGAAGTCGTTGTTGTTCTTGGAACCTAGATCGTTAACTTATTGGGAGATGATAAGCGAGAAGTTCCTAAATCAATACTATTCAGCACAAACAACGAGACATCTTCGGAGGCCAATTGCTACCTTTGAACAGTTAGAGGGAGAGCTATTTCATGAAACATGGGATCATTACAAGACGCTTTTGCAAGCTTGACCCCACCATAACTACTCCCCCGAGATGACTAACCAATTTTTCTTTGATGGGTTGTTGGACCATGGAAAAGGGAAGTTGAAATAGCGGCAGGAGGAGATTTTGGAGATTTAACGGCCCTCGAGGCAAAATGAGTGTTGGAGTAGCAAAGAGAAAAATCTAGACAAACCAAATCTCTACCTCGTAAATTAAAAGTAAATGAGGTATCCACAACCAAGACTAATAAAGTTGATGGTCAATTAGTCAAGGAGAAGTGTATGAAAGTATTTGACGAGCACTTAGCGGCTTAGAAAGCTGAGCGGGCGAGCAAAACCTCTTCTAAGAAGGCTGTTGCGACGTGTTACCAATGTGGATCCCCCGAACATTTAGCAGACATGTGTCCAAACAACAATGAACAGCACAAAGACGTTAACGCCATCCAAAATTTTTCTAATTCAGGGCAACAACCCACTAAGAAATTTAATGCGCAACGTGATTCTCCTCCTTTTAAGTGGGTCCTAGGATACCCAAATTATATGCCACCCGACTCACAATACCCACCTCCACATGGGCAATCACCATTGCCACCACCTTAAAATAATTTCCAAATGCAGGGGTAGGCATCTACTACAGTTCAAACTAATGATCAGTTGCTGGTTTGGCAGCAGAATCAAGTGTCCAAAACTATTAGAAACCGGGATGGAGTCGCACAATTTAGAAATGAAGATCAAGATCGAGAAATTAAGGTTCGCGAGTTCCGAAGGCATTCGAGTTTGCGCAAGCCCATTTTTCCGTCCGGGATCTACCATTTTCTTCGGAGTAGCTGGAGAATTTTCTGCAATTCTAAGACTTAATAAGTACTCTTATCTTTTTTATTATTTTCCTTGTTTTAATTTTCATAGTTGAGTACTGGATAATTGCTTTTATTTGATATACTTGAGTTGGTTGAGGAACTTGGTTTTGGTTGATCAATTCAAGTTGAGGTTTTTTAGTTCTAATTAGTTTATTTGATGTCTGATTAAATATTTAAAATCTGAATCTATTGAGGTCATTCGATTTATGTTAATTAAGTTCGTTTATGCTTTATGATTCATGCTATTGCTTGCTTAGTGTTAATTGAATTTTCTTATGCTTTTGAGATCCGTTAAGTAATTCGATTTCATTTATGATACTTGATACTGCATTTTTAGGATTTGATTAAGGTTTTCTTAGATAATTACTTAGTAATTAGGGTTAATAATTGCTTTAGGTTAATTGAGTTTATGCATTCTTCTTAGGTTCGTTTATACAAAATGAGTTATTGGATTTTGTCTATGAATTTGAAGTTTCGCTACGTTTAGAATTTTAAGAGAGTTACTATTAGATATTAATTAGTTCGGAAACTTAGGTTAATCATAAGCTATTAAATCCAAGTCAGTAAATTTAGCTTAGTTAATTAGGATTTAAATTTATATTCGTGCTTTTCAATTCCTTAGTTGTTAATCACTTTCAAACAAAACCCCCCAAAAATAATTGAATTTACCGTTTCCTTTAAAAACTTCTAAGACCCTGAATTATTTTGTCCTTGAGAGACGATTCGAGTCAAATTTCCACCCTAGAAGTGTCTTCGTACTCTTGCGAGCAAGTTTGAATGTTTTAATTTAAAATATATATAATTGGGGTGCACAAAAGCTTGGTTCACTACCATGTGAACAAACACAATTAATAACTCACTCAATCAAAAACTTAAGCATATGGCAAAATTCTACTCTTATTTCCCCCCAAAATAACCATATATTGCTGTTTCCAACCTTTTATAATTAAGATTTTTTCGTAACCTAAAACCCGAACTGCCAATACGCACTCGCCTTTAGAAATAGGCTTTATTCTTAACCTATGGATGCTCTTATGAACTTAAAGCGTCTTTTTTTTAATACCACTAATTTACAAACACCACTAATTTAACCCCAACAATCGTCAACCTCAAGAGACTAATAATAAGTAAACTCTCACTTCACAAACTTAACTGATATAAGAGCTATAATTATGCTCATGGCTAACAAGGAGACGGGATAAAGGCTCGAGGGGGCTCATTGGGAAATACAGTGGTTTTTATTTCTGAATATGACCGAAACTGGGTTTATATGTGCCTATTGTCATTTCCAAAATCAAATGTACACATGCGACTTAGAGACTTTTCAAAACCTTTATCGAATCAAAGCATGAAATAGTGATAAACACATAAGACTCCTTACTAGGGTTTTATTCAAACTTTTGAAAGCAAGGTGATCAAGTTCTTAAAATCTTCGTGAAATTGCTAATGGCTAAGTGTTGTTTTAAATAAATATATAAGTAGGTTTTTGAAAAACTTTGCACTTAAACAAGCTCATAAAAATCTAACGAAAAATCGTACAATACATGATTTCGACAGGCAAGCCTGTACAAACACATCAAAGCATGGGAATGATTTCAACGTATGCCGACATAAAACAAGAACTCAAACATAATTGTTTGATCGAAATGACTTGAACTAAGCATGCTTAAAATATGAACAACAGGTTTCACCACAATCCGGTCGGATGTAGAACTCATCCGGTCGGATGGTACTACAGTTTGTTTTGTCCGACCGGACAACTACCATAATCCGGTTGGATGAAAATACTAACAAGGAATCCGATCAGTTACCTGCAAAAAATCCGATCGGATACTACTATCCATCCGACCGGATGATACCAATCATGTCGAATTTCGATCTGTTTTACCCCCTTGCAGTTAAAAATAAGCAATCTTCTGGTTACTAACGTAAGAATCACTATAAAAGGGTAGAAAGAGTCTAAATATGTGAATAATCAAATTAAATAGTTAATAAAGACACTCACGCACACAATGCCAAATAGAAAAATCAACATAAACAAAACACAAAAAATGAAAAATAAAAGTTCGGATAGAAATGATACAAATTGGGGCACAGGCCCGCCTACATGTCCACGTGGTCCGGAGGTGGAGGTGGATAGCGCTGCTCGAGTCTCGTGAGGCATTCGTCAATGGTAATGAAGTACTCATGGTTGGCCTCAACATTGTTGTTCATCCAGGCGAGATTCCGATTCGTCAAGGCAATATTAGTGTCTAGTCTCGCAAGAGTGTCTTGGAATGACCTGGACACCTCTCATGCCTCACAGGCGTCTTGTCGAGTGTCTTATGCGTAGCTCTCCTGATTGAGGCTCAACTGCCTCATCTTCTCCATGATGCTATCTGGGAAACTCTGTGTCTGCCTCCACTGCGCGTTAGAGTAATAGTTGTGGTCGCTCGGCCCGTCCTCATAGGTGATACTACCATCCCAGTATCCCCCGCCATATCCTCCGTCAAAGCCTCCACTATATCCACCGTACTCAAGGCCTTCGCCATAGTCACCGTGCATGATTTTCTCGTTGTTCTCGTTCTGATCATCCTCATCATCATCATCTCCCTTGTCGTTGGTCTTGTTGTTGGTCTCGTCATCATTGCTCTCTTCGGCATCCTCAGCCATTAACCTGTTCGAATATGTCATGAAAGTTAGGATAGTCACAGTTCATTCGTTGTGCATCCGACTGTCGACCTACATTGCCACACTCGACTATGTGATGTCGTCGTCGTAGGGGTCAAAACCGTTGTACCAGGCGAGCTCAGTAATGGAAGTGCCTAGTGTGAGCTTCTCTGACTTCCTCTCGTGCACTTGTTGCACATTCTTGATTGCAACCATCAGGAGGGGATAGAGGTTCGCGTCACCCCAGTGGTACGTGATCCAAAGCGCTCGCAATTCAGTCAACGACATCCTCGTGAGATCCTCCTTGCCCAAAAACACTTGGATGAAGAATTTGTAAGTCAAATACACGACATTCGATCGTAGAGAAGTTGTATTGAAATGGCACCCGACTTCCGGTGGTGCTCCAGAGAGTTTGGCCCTCCATTCCTTTTTGTCGTACTCATCATGTTATACCGATTCATTCGCCTCTCTCTCACTGTTTATGCCAAATATTATGTCGAGGTCGCCCATGGTAGTGTGGAATGGATGTTCATGGAACCTACATTCGAAAGAACCATCGGCTAGAAGCTTGTCAGTCGTGAAGAACTCGAGCATTAGTGTTTGATGCCCTAGTACTTTGATGTCCGCCCACATTACTAAATCGAGTGCCTTAATGCCCGATACAAAATTTTTTGCCATTTTATCCCCCTGTTCGGCTTTCTCCATCCAAAATTCCATGTCTGTGTGCCGATGGGCGTAGATGTCCCGTGCGATCAATGACTTGTATAGTGTGACCTCTTTTTTCGTCAACAAGGTTAAAAGGAGCTAATCCTCCCCCAGTATTGCTCGGTCCTTTCCCCTGTCTCACTCTCTTTCCCTTGTTCGCATTGTTTCCCCGCTTTGGTCTAGAACAAGAAGCCATCGCAAGTTTAGAAACTTGAAACTTTGGGTAAGAAGCTCTCTCAGAAAATTTGTCGAACACCTTCTATGCATCTCAAAACCCTTTCCTCAGAACCCTTAAATATCTTAAATCCAACAACCAATTCTTCTAATTCTTACAATTCAACTCTCAAGCATTTCAATAAATTCGATTTTTAAGCCAATATACCTTGAGATTTGCGGATTTGCATTTTTGATGTCAGAGGATGAGAACTTGGGCTTGGTGCTTTGATTCCTCCGGATGGAATATGTTGGCTTAGGTTCTTCGGTTGGATGTGATTTGCTTGTACGAATTATGGGATTAGTAGAGTGTGCAATTGTGTGTTTTGCTCTTCTTTGGGTCGCAAGAGTGAAATTTTAGTTTGTGGAGTGAAAAATAGCAAATGGGGAAAGGGTTGTCTTATAAATCTGTGCTTAAGTCTGTTCGGATGTGGCCCCAGCATGTTTTGTCCGACCGGATATATGCTCCCATCCGGTTGGATGGTCGTCCAGATGTTTTGTCTGACCGGTCTTATACGCCTGTCTGGTCAAATTGCCTTCCAATTTGTATTGTCCAACCAGTCATTTATATTTATCCGGTCGGATCATCCTTGTGTGATATTCTTCCCAAAATTTGCATCAAAAATCGGCTGGCTAATATAAATCTGCAGTTTCATTCGGTCGGTCAGTTGGTCATCCAGCTGGATGGTAGGTCTGTAATGTAATCCGACTGGTCATCACCACACATTCGATTGGATGGTACTCCAGTGTGTTTCATCCAACCGGTCATCATAACTTGTCCGTCCGGATGGCTGTCCAGTGTGTTGCATCCGACCGGTTATCATCATACATCCAGTCGGATTATCTAGGAATGCTTATTATTTCCATTGCTCACTAAATAACTTAACACACTATTACAACACCTATCAAACTCCAGTTAAGCATACACAAAATATGTACAAAGAAAAAAAAAATAAATAAATAAATTGAAACTGTGGACAAACGACGTAAACTTGGGTTACCTCCCAAGAAGTGCAACTTTTAACGTCTTTTCCTCGATGATACCTCATTTGAATCTCAGAAGTCCCGAGGTGGGTCGTTCAGTACCACCACTTCATGATCTTTCTTTATATTGGGCCGGTGTCCTCCCGCTTCCTCTTTGATTTGAAATAGATCGACCACCCCCTCTGAATTTGGATCAAAATCGTAGTCCTCGACATCCCCCTCTTCTAACGGCATGACACCGTACAACTCGTTCACGCATTGGTCCACAGATTTGAGATATGAGCAATTGGAACTCAAAGGAGGTGATGGAGCATTGTCGGTGTCTTTGAGTGAGAATGTCACTGACTTGTCAAAAACGGTCAGTGTTATCTTTCCTTGACGCATGTCGATCTTGGTGTTTGAGGATGCCATGAATGATCGACCCAATAGAATAGTGTGCTCCTTGATTGCTTGGGCCACTTCACCGACGCCCAGAATTAAAAAATCCACGGAGACTACTTGGTACGACCTGATCTGGTGATAGGTTGTTAAGCAGCTTGGATAGACCTGGTTGGAACGAGCTAAACTGATGACCTTAGAAAGAGGAAAAATGAAGTAGAAGACGAGCCTATAACCTTATAAAGACTGTCCTGACCTCATTTGAAGCCTTGAATTAGGTTTCAAGTGATCAGGTTAAGAATTAGGATGAACTTAGCGACGAAATTGATCTATTCTCTAGAAGGAAGCTTCCAGGTCAGGTCGTCTTGAGTAACGGCCCGATATTTACGAGTTTCTATTTCAGAGAGCCCGGAAAGGCCCCACTTGGCGAAAAGTATAAATATCTCAGCCCCAAGGCTGAGATAGAGATGACATTCTAAGCATTCTTCTCATGATTTTCCTTATAGCAATCTAAAATGCTTAACTGACTTAAGCATCAGAGAGGTTTCCACCGAAAAATCCCCGGTGGTCCTTTTTACCGTGTTTCTGTTGAAGCAGGTCAGGATATTCACAGGGAAAGGAGCAGGTGTTCTTGGCATAATTTTTAGGGCAAAACAACTGGCGCCGTCTGTGGGAAGAATTGAACAAAGCTAAGACATGAGAACGAGACATTGCGTCAGATGGTCTCCGACAAAATCTTGTGACGAAGTTGGGTTGTACGCCAAGATCTGCCACGCCGACGGGAATTCTAGGGGCGGCAAGACCGTCAACGGCAGCCAGGCGCAACACACAACCACCTCAGGAAACACCAGCGCGTGCAGACAGGGGGTCGGTCGATGATGCATTTCTGCGACAGCGATCAACACCCAACCTCAAAGAAACTCCGTCGGTTGGTGGGGATCCAGCTCGGCCTACCCCAAGAACTACTAGAGCTCAAAATAGGATGAGGAGGATAGCTCTTTTGATTCTGATTGCGATACTTCCAGTAGAACCAACCCAGATCTCACCGAACAAATGCAAAATCTATAAAGGGAGGTAAGAGAAGTGAAGCAAAGGATGGAAGGTGCGGGGGAAGGACAAATGTGAAAGAGCACTCCATTCATAGAGGTGGTCATGAGGGACGATCTCCCAACTTCTTAACGTTCCAACACCTTTGAATACAATGGGACAACGAATCTGTGGGATCACCTCAGCCTGTTCGAGATTGCAGACACCTTGCACTAGTTTTCTGATGCAGTCATGTGTTGGGTCTTCCCCACAGCCTTCATGAAGTCATATCATCTCTTGTTTAGCCAACTACCCCCCGTTCCATAAGCAACTTTGATGAGTTCAATTATGCATTCTTGCACCAGTTCACTAGTTGCACGAAATATTAAAAAATGCAACTAGAATTGTTCAGTTTGAAGCAAAAAGAAGGCAAAAGTTTGCGTGGATATATCAAGCGATTTACAGATGCCAAGCTGGGGGGTGCAATCAGTGTCGAGGAGCTCTTGGTCAATACCTTGGCTCAAGGGCTCAGGAAGGGGGAGTTCTTCCAATCGTTGGTAGTTAAGCCAGCACTGAAATTTTAAGAGCTCTTGGAGAGAGCAGAAAAGTACATCCACTTGGAAGAGGCCTTGAAGATAAATGACGATGGAGAGAAGAAGAGGAAACGACCCGACAAGGAAGATAGTACACCAATGAAGAAGCCCAGGGCTGATTTGGTAGGAGATCGTCCTCTGTTTGATAGGTATACATGATTTGTACATATTTGTATGTGATTTTCGTGTGTTTTTGCATTGCGTTTCGTGTGTTTTGTCGGATTTTAGGTTTCTATTCTCCTCGTTTCTCTTCTTTTTAGTATTTTGAGTTTCATATCTCATTTTATGTTTTTATCCTTTATCTTATAAGTAATAGTCTAATTATGTTAAATTTTCTATTTCAGCATCGAGACGACGAAGATTAGACGAGCAATGTGCTGAGATGACACTGGGTACAAGTCAAACACTGGGTTACCCAGTGTCCGAGTCCTGCCCGCAGTTAGCGCTCGCGTCAACTCCGGGAGCCGCCCGCATCGATCGATGCAACCGTCGACGTTCCTGCGCCTCAACTTTCTGTGAGCGTCGACAGCTGCCCTGTCGACCGACGCAACAGTCTACGCTCTTGTGCCTCAACTCTCTGTGAGCTTTGATAACTGCCCTGTCGACCATGCGTCGACACTAGCAAATCGCACGCGTCGACGCCGAGCCTGGTGAGCGTTGATCGACGCCTTCGGCAGTTTGGCAGTTATTTGTGGGCAAATCTATATAAATACTGGTGGTTTCTTCATAGTTTGGAGGAGAAAACTTTGGGGCAAGGTTCCAAAGACGTTTAGAACCTCAAGTATAATTCCACTTTAATTAGTCTGAAGATTCTGGTAGATGATCACATCGTTCTTCCGTTTCTACTACGTTCATTGATTTCGTACGTTGTTAGTCGCTGAAGATAGTTTGATTGCTACTTTTGTCGTATGAACTATAAGTTTCTTGTATTTGTAATTTGCTTTTGATTTGGTTTTCAAGTTGAATGTTAGTTCTACTCGTTTTAGTTTAGTATTCAAGCACGATTTACTTTTAACTCGCTTGTTAAGTTATGTATTTGGTCGTCTTTTAAATTCTAGTTTTTAATGCTTTCAATTAGGTTCTAATATTCGCATGCTTGCTTTCAAATTCGTAGTTGTAGAAACCCTTCCTGAATATGGATCGTGTGTTTAAGTATAAAAACGTTGAACAAACATTTATCGACGCCGGTTGCAATTCCTCGTGATTCGACTCGAGTCAAGCTTATCGCCTACAATAGCTCTGTTCTCTTGCGGATGAGCTTTTTATTTTTAAAGCGAGAAAGTTCAATTCAAAATTTGGTGCCGTTGCCGGGGAATTGACAAAGTCTGTCCAAAAATATTTGTTCGTATATGTTTTATTTAGTTCGTTTAATTTTTATGTTCTTTTGTCTCGACTGTTTTAATTGTTTGTTAGTGAATGCAAGGACGTAGGTGCTTTGGTGGAGAATCAGTTCCTTTGATCGACAACATTCACCGGGTAAATCGAGCAAGACTCACATCGATAGTGGAATCATCGATGGATCCACCCGTAGCAAGTCCTATAGAACCGAACCAGCTGGAAACTCGAAACGAACAAAACAATATACCAAATCCACCACCGTTTAACCAAGACCATTTCAATAAACAAGTTAACAATCATGGCATACAACTGAATCAACAACAACAATATCATACACCTCTTTGCCCGTACGTACCCCTTAACAGGCCGTTCCATCAACATGAGCCTCAGCCGGCTCGTATGCGTGAATTTGCTCGGCCCATGATTGGTCCATCTTCATCATCCATTCGTCTAGGCCCAGCGGCTCGAGATTATGAACTCAAGGCCATTCATTTCAATCTTTTACCTTCTTACCACGGGCGCATAAACTAAGATCCGATAACTTTCATCCAGAAATTTTACTTAGCCATCCAAACATTTCCATTGCAAGAACTTTGTGAAGATCAATTGAAGATGCGATGTTTTCCGTATACGATAAAGGACAAAGAGGAGACTTTGTTTTTGTCATTGGAACCTGATTCTATCACGAATTGGGATACGGTGTATGATCATTTCATGGGGAAGTATTATTCGAATCAAACGACGGCTCAACTCCGAGTAAAGATAGCGTCATTCAATCAGACGGAAGGAGAAATGTTCCATGAAGCCTGGGAACGTTTTAAAGAACTATTTATGCAATGCCCACATCATCATTATCCACCCGAGCTTGTCCATCAATTTTTTTATGATGGGCTTATTCTTACATTTCAGTATATGGTGGACAATGCAGCAGGGGGAGAGATCGGGTCACAAACCGCTCAAGAAGTCTGGGACATATGCGAGTCAATAAGTTACAATTCTCAACAGAAAAGCTCGCGATCAAGGAAGGTAGATGTTCATGAGATCGAGATGTCACATTCATCCCCTGATGATACACAGATACTTTTCGAGTTAACGAGGCAAGTGGCCTCATTGCAAAATCAAAATACGCTTCTATCTCAAGGCATATCTCAATCACTTGGGACGTGCAGTATTTGTGGAGTGTACGTGCATGGAGCTAATACATGCCAATCAAACTTTAAACCGACTGAGGAAAATAATGAAAAAGCACTTTCTATTCAGGGGTTTCAAGCAAATCAACAAGGGCAAGGATATCAGAATCGTTACCCACGAAATAATAATTCTTTTTACAACACTTACAATTCGGGATGGAGAAATCATCCATATTTTTCGTGGTCGAATCCTCAAAATGCGGCAAACCCGATACCGAACTAAAGGCCACAAAATAACTTTGTTCCCCAACAACCATATCAACAATAATGGGGACTGATTAGCACATATTTGTCCTTATTTTTAGTAGGTTTATTACTTGTTTTTCTTATTATTTTTGGTATAAGTTGGGTAGTTTAAGCTCTATTTCGTATATTTGAACTCTCAGCTTATTTTACCATGTTTTGATCTAGATTGATGCAAATAAGTGATTATTTGTGGTTTTTCACTTTACAGCTAAGTAACCGAACAAGTTCATCGCATAATCGGATATTCACGAAATGAAGAACGAGCTTTCCGATGAACGAGTAGCAAGCAGATAGGAAGAGACGGAAGCAGGCGCGCAGCCGCGTCGACTGACGCAACCGTCGACGCTCCGTCGACGCGAGTCATGACCTGCGTCGGTCGACGCAGCATCGACGCAACGTCGACGTTACCTGCTGAAGCGTCGATATCAACGCATCTCTGTCGACGCAGCGTCGACGCTACTTGCTGAAGCGTCGATGTCGACGCATCTATGTCGACGCAGCGTCGACGCTACTTGCTGCAGCGTCGATGTCGACACACACCATCGACGCACCTGCCCAGCCGACGCGCGCACCAGGCAGCACCGACGCCGAGTACCGGCACGCGTCAGTCGACGCTCCATCGACGCGACGGCCCAGAATCGGGAATTTTAGKGTTTCTTATGCTCCAAGTCAAGGGACTTCTATTTAAACCCTCCCTAGTCCGTCCCAAAGGACACACCCCGACATATATACACTAAATCCTTGATCGTGAGGTTGGAGAACAACACCTATCACATCCAGCTAACAACAAGTGATCAAGATTGAAGATTCGTGGATCATCAAGCCTCAATTGTCCGTTCGTGATCCGTTCTTCGATCAAGATCATTCACCCCCTCCGGAGTAGCTGGAGATTTTACTACGCTTTTTAGTTTAATAAGTACWCTAAACCTTTTATTCGWTTTCTTAGTTTTAATTTATGCAATTAAGTAGTAGTTCCAATAATTGTTCTTGAGTTATTTGATGTTACAACTCTTAGATACTTTTGGTAATAAACTCGTAATCCTAGTTTAATCATTGCTCAGTTATTATTCATGCTTGGATTGGTTATTTCGATTACTTTTCGTCTAGATAATTGCTGCTTATATTGCTAGTTGGTCTTGCTCAAAGTTCTTAGGATAATTACTCTGGGTTATATTGCTGAATTAGATTACTTAGTTTTAATTAGTGTTCATGCTTTTTAAATTCTTAGTTAATAAAAACAATCAAATACCCCCGCCCCCCAATGTATGTGAATTTAAGTTGAACAAACTGTTTGAGAATTTCGATTGTATGTTCCTCGAGAGACGACTCGAGTCAAGTTGCCAAACTACGCGCGACCCCGTTCTCTTGCGGGCAAACTATTGATCTTTTGACAAATTTTCATAAGTAGGCAACACAAAAGCTTGAATCAAAATTTTGGCGCCGCTGCCGGGGAATTATACAAAGGTTTTCAAAAATATGCTTGTTCATTTTTATTTTTATTTTTATCGTTATTTTTATAATTATTCTCTCAAGTCGATACGTTTGATTTGTTGTTGAGTTCATGCAAGGTCGTAGGTCGCTTAGGCTCGAACTTGCACCGTTCATCGACAACATTCATCGTCCGAATCAAGTGAGACCACCTCACTCAACAACCAGTGAATCGTCTGCCACGACTGATTTTATTTGTGATCCTGTTCCGAACACAATGTTGTGGCTAGAAAACCAATCACACAACAGCAGAGACAACCAACCACCAAGGCACCCACCCGTGCAACAAAGAAATGGGAACGGGAGTGAGCCAAATCGTCCCGACGGACCAGTACAACCTCAAGCACACGAGGAGAATATTTAACATAATGTGATAAACCAGAATGAAGGCCAAAGACGAGGGGACAATCGCTACCACCACGTCCCAAACAACTATTCTGAGAGATCATATCACGGCGATGAGCGGGTCAACGAGTGGTTGGCATATGACGAATACCATGAGAGAGAGGAATACGCGAGGCGGAATAACCAAGCAAGATACCAACGGGAGGCGCGTGAGCCAAGACAAAGAGAGTTCACGACCCCTCAAGTCGGTCCTTATAGTTCAGCGATTGTGTTGGGAAGAACTGCGAGAGACTTCGAGTTAAAACCTCATATCATCAACAATCTCCCAATATTTCACGGCCTCGCCAACGAAGACCCACTGACGTTCCTTAAGGAGTTCTATGCCGAAGTCAGTAGGATCCCATCTCCAGGACTTCATCACGAAGACCTTCAAATTGTTTGTTTTCCGAGTTGCATGAAGGATAAAGCCAAGTCTTGGCTACTATCACTGGAACCAAGATCTCTGGTCGACTGGCCCATGGTGAGCGACAAATTCATTAATCAATACTACTCATCTCAGACGACGGGCCACATAAGGAGATAAATAGCCAACTTTGTTCAGCAAGACGGGGAGCTATTACACGAGGCATGGGAACATTTCAAATCACTGTTGCAAGCTTGTCCCCATCACCACAACTCTCCAGGAATGGTGAATCAACTCTTCTACGAGGGACTTATGGATTCTTTCAAGAATAATATAGAGGTGGCTGCTGGAGGAGATTTTGGGGATTTGACAGCGACTGAGGCCAAACGACTGTTTGAAAATATGAGCGAGAAGTCGAGGCAAACGAGCTCTTGACCACGGAAGATACGGGTAAACGAAGCAACTAAGATGCCAAGCAACGAGATCTTCGAGAAATGTAATCATTGTGGGGAGCAAGGGCATGCGGGGGATTCTTGTACACTGGGGTATCACGAAGATACCAATGCTGAAGCATACGCCATCAAAAACCAACTCCACTATCAAGACGTCCCAACTTACGAGCATCGCGAACCTACTAAGTTCGATGCACAACGAAATTCTCCGTATCTTAAATGGGGCCCTGAAAACCCACATTTCGCCCCAGCACAAAACAAACCAACGCACGCTCCACCGAGCAAATCACCACCAGCGGGGCTAACACCTATTCCTATACAGCCAAATGACCAACTGCTAATTTGGCAACAGAATCAAGTCACTGAGACATTAAGAAATAGAGATGGATTGACCAGTCTGACCACTCAAGTAAATAAGCAAGGAGAAGTCTTAGATGATCTGTCTAAGAGCGTGAAGAATTTGGAGAAGATGATGGGGCAAATGGCAACTTTCATGGCCAATCATGATAACGAAAAGGGGAAACTTCCGAGCCAACCCGAGCAGGCTTCCGCTGTTCATATCCTACGAAGTGGGAAGGCAATAGATAATGGAGTCGAAGAAGGAAACGAAGAGGAAACTGATGGTGCCAATAAAGGCCTGCTCACGA
>BMAC01000337.1:848765-896124 GCA_014905375.1 Phtheirospermum japonicum | reverse complement strand
TAATGGGTTTTTTTTTTTTTTTCAATGGCATGAACATATATATAAGCCTTATGGTGGATAGAAAAATAAATAGGTTGTTGTTATGTGTCATAAAGGCTTTTTTTGCAGCAAAAGCATAACAGACAGATTATAGTAATTATTAGATTGCTAATTTATTTTTTCAAAACTGAAAAAGGGTTTTTACTTTTTCTAAGTTGTCATAGCATGAGTTTCTTTGGGTCGTTTATTGTAATCCTATTGATATGTACTTCTATGGCTAATCAACTTTTAAAGAAATTAGCATTTTGTGAGATGATACTTTAGTAGTAGTTGCTACAAACTGTTTATTAAAAAAAATAGATGAAAGCACATTTAATATAATAGCGTCGAAAAAAATAATAATGTACATATAGGTTATTATTCAAGAAAAACTTGTATATCCAGGTCCAATCAAATGTTAGCTTGTGTAGTTACATAATACAAGTTCAAATAATATAACAAATTCAAGGGCATCGAGGTACAATATTGTATGTCATTTTTATTTTATATAGTTTTGTTTTTGGTATAACAATTTTCGCACATGTTTCTTTAACTTTGTTTATATTAATGTGATAGTTATGTCAAATAATACACAGATAACTCGGAAGCTTCTCATGAGAGAAAAAGGAAGAAAAACTTGTCTAATAGGCAAAGATGGACAATTTATAATACTTTGTTGTCAAAAAGTGTAAATGGAAAAAGCTTAAACGAGATACAACAAAAGAGGTTGCAGCTCTATTTTTGGTTCCTATACGAACAGTTCAAAGGATTTGGAAAAGATCAAAAGAAACTTCGAATGGGGCAGTAGTTGATGTGTCCCATAAAAGAATGGGAAATTGTGGACAAAAGAGAATCCAAGTTGATTTGAGTCGAGTGCGTGAAACCGACTTAAGCGAGCGAACAACTCTGAGATCACTTGCCAACTCTTTAAATGTCAGCTATACAACATTATTCAGGTTAGTAAGACGAGGCCTTCTTCGGCGCCACTCAAACGCCATCAAGCCATACCTCAAAGAAGAAAATAAAAGATCACGTTTAGAGTTTTGTCTCGATGCTAGAACCAAACATATTTCCTCATGAGCTAAATTTTGTTGGTATGTACAATATGGTTCATATTGATGAAAAGTGGTTTTATATGACAAAAAAATGTGAAGCTTATTATTTACTTCCTAATGAAGAAGAGCCTTTACGAAATTTCCAAAGTAAGAACTTTATTACAAAGGTAATGTTTCTAGTTGCTATGGCTTGTCCAAGGTTTGACAACAAAGGAAATGAAAAACTTTCTGGAAAAATAGGAGTCTTCCCTTTTATCGACATGCAACCAGCTCAGAGAACAAGTAAAAACAGAGATGCGGGTACTTTGGAGATCAAAGTGATTACATCGGTTAAGCGAGATACAATAAAAGCATATTTAATTGAGAAAGTTGTACCAAAAATCCAAGAAGTGTGGCCAAGAGAGGATTCAGGAAAAACTATCTTCATTCAATAAGGTAATGCAAGGACTCATGTCAATCCAAATGATGCGGAGTTTCAAGCGACTGGTAGAAGAAATGGTTTGATATTAGATTAGTATATCAAACATCAAACTCTCCTGATGTAGCCTTTTTTTTTTAAATTTATTTCGTTGTTTTGGACATTTTTTTTAATTTATCTTGATAAGGGCGACTCTGTTGGTTGAAGAGAATTTCATGAACAACACAAGACAATGGTTCATTATTTAATTTATTTACCTGCATGATATTGTTTGGTTTTACTCTTACTTACCTGCTTGTTATTCTTTGGATTTTACAAAAAGAAAAAAGAGGAAACATAAACAGTGAGTAATTGTTTGGATGATTTTCTTGAATACTAGAGTATAATATATATTACAATCAATGAAATTGCTTTTCAACTTATTGAATTTGTTCTTTTAATTGCTTCAGCTTCATGTTGAATATTTTCTCAAGAATTTTGCTTGTTGCTGAATATGCGGTATAATTATAAAAATAACCCACAAGGTTTGGTGCAATTACAAAAAGGACCCATTTAACTTTCAAAAATGTTAAAAAAATCTTTTTAATCTATAAGTAATCGACGTCAAGAGTGTTATTTAAAAAAAATGAGTTCTTTTTATAAGTCGAATTCTAAATACTTGTTTGTAATTAACTCACTTGGTATTTTTTTTCAAAGACTGTGAAAAAGTAGTAATCAAAACTTTGTTTCATTGAGTAAGAGTAAATATATGCTGGAACTACACAGGAGAACAAAAAAATGAGGTATAATTACAAAAACAACCCAAAGAGGTTTGTCATATACAAAAGGACCCCATTAATCTTTCCAATGTACAATAAATATAAAGGGATATTTGTATGTTAAAAAAGACCCCATTTATTGATGTTGAGAGTGTTGTTTACCATATAACAATAAATATAAAGGGCTGTTTGCAATTTTAAAAAATAAATGGGGTCTTTTTATAATTAAGCCGAATTCTAGATACATTGTGTAATGGAATTGAATGATTTTCAGATTTTATAATTTTCAAAATGAGATTACTAGAGCTTAGAGGCAGAAGATAACAAAAAAAGAGGTATAATAAAAAAAAAAAAATCAAGAGGTTTGGTATAATTGCAAAAATACCTCATTTATCTTCAAATGTACAAATGAATATAAATGGCTGTTTGTATATTAAAAAAGACCCCATTTATGGTATAACAATAAATATGAAGGGTTGTTTGCAATTTTAAAAAATAAATGGGGTCTTTTTGTAATTAGGCTGAATTCTAGATACATTTTGTAATGGAATTGGGCGATTTTTGGATTTTATAATTTCCAAAATAAGGTATAATTACATAAACAACCCAAGAGGTATAATTACATAAACAACCCAAGAGGTTTGACATAATTGCAAAAGGACACCATTTATTTTTCAAATGAAATAAATATAAGCCGGCTGTTTGTATATTAAAAAAGACTTTTTTTATCGATGTTGAGAGTGTCATTTACCATATAACAATAAATATAAAGGGCTGTTTGAAAATTTAAAAAATAAATGAGGTCTTTTTATAATTAAGCCAAATTCTAGATATATTAAATGGTGTCTTTTTGTAACTAAGCCAAATTCCATAAACCTGTTTAATTGCAATAATGATAAAAAAAAAAAAAACCTTCTCCAAAAGATTAAATACATTACTATTAACTAATGCAGACAAATTAATAAATAATGTCACAACTACATATAAATGAATAACTAAACAATTGCTCAGCAGTTGCGTGGAGTACTAGATATTATACAAAGCAGTTGCACACCAAATCACTGTCACATGTGCTTTTCCTTTTCTGACTTGAGTTTAGAGACATCACCTCTATATATTAATGCAAAACCCTTCTAACCTATGTGTCTGCTTCGCATGCTTCGTTAGGGAAATAAAAAATTCTGGTGCTTCGTTTGCTTATGTTAAACCGAGCCTAATAATTACATAATTTAATACTTTTCTTTTTATTGTATCTTACCTAATTTGATTCCTTTATTATATTTTTCCTTATTCAATACTTTCCTTTAATTCTCCTATTATAAAAATATAAATAAGTTATATATAATCACTAGATAAAATCTAAATTATTTATTTTAATTAAGAGACAGTCTACATATGAAATAATTTTAATTACAAAAAAAAAATATTAAATAAGTTTTATTTATAATAGGGTTTAAAATAATTTTATTTTTGGAGTTTCAGATATTCTGTATAGGTAAAATATGAGTTATTTACAATAATCTAAGTATGTAACTAACTATTAGTAATGTATTCAATCTAAATATAAATATATTAAAATTATATACTAATAATTAATAAACATTATTAGACACCAGTAAAATGCGACACGGGTTGAGGGTATGATATCTTTTAAATATCTCAAAGTATGTAACTAATAATTATTATCGAATTTATTCTAAATATTAATATATAAAATGATTTGATAATAATAATTAATAAAATAGATATTACATGGGTTTAGAATGTGACACCTTTTGAAATTTTATAAGTATGTAACTAAGATTATTAATGAATTTAATTTAAACATCAAATATAAAATTATTTAATATTTATAATAATTAATAAATAGAATAGACATCTACAAGGCACGGGTTGAGAATACATTGTTTTAATTTTTTATTTTAAATTTATAAATTTATAATTATCACAAATATTTTTTTATATTTATCTTTTGGTAAGTCTCGTGTAATACACGAGTTTTAAACAACTATATATTAATTCAAAATCCCCCTAATCTATGTGTCTGCTTCGTTTGTATAATAAAAAAAATTGTGATTCGGTTGCTTATGTGTCATCCGAGCATAATATGTACCTAATTTAATAATTTTTTTTTATTGTATTTTGCCTAATTTAATATTTTCTTTCTATTATATTTAGCCTAACTTAATAGTTTTTTTTAATTATATTTTGGCTAATTCAATAATTTTTTTTATACTCTTAATATGAAAATATTAATAAGTCATATATACTTAGTAAAAAACTCTAAATTAATTAATTTGATCAAAAGACAAATTACATATGAAGTAATTTTAATTACAAAACAACTTTTCTATGAAAATAATTAAATAAATTGTATTTATAATAAAAGTTGAAATAATTTATTTTTGAAATTTTAAATATTTGTATAGTTAAATTATGATATAATTGAAATAAATTGAGTATGTAACTAAGTATTAGTAATGGATTCAATCTAAATATAAAAAATAAATAATATAATATAATAATAATTAATTAATATAGATTAGAGACGGGTTGAAAATGTGACATCTATTGAATTTTTATAAATATGTAAATATAATAATTAACAAACTTAATCTAAATATTAAAATATAATATTAATTAATAAATATAATAATTAATAAATTGAAAAGGGTACGGGTTGAAAATACATTCTTTCAATTTTTTATTTTAAATTTTAAATTTTTTTATTTTCACAAATATTTCTTGTATTTAGTTTTTTATAAATTCCGTGTAATACACGGGTGTTAAACTAGTAAGATATATAAAAAAGAGGTATAATTACAAAAATAACCGAAAAAGTTTGGCATAATTGCAAAAAGGCCTCATATATCTTTCAAATGTACAAATAAATATAAGTCGGTTGTTTGTATATTAAAAAAGACTCAATTTATCGATGTTGAGAGTGTCATTTACCATATAACAATAAACACAAAATGTTGTTGGAATTTTAAAAAATAAATGGGGACTCTTTGTAATTAGGCCGAATTATAGATATATTTTGTAATAGAATTGGGCGATTTTCAGATTTGATAATCTCAAAGATGAGTTTATTAGAGAATCGAGACACAAAATAGCATAAAAATAAGGTATAATACCAAAAACAACCCATAAGGTTTGGTATAATTATAATAAGACCACATTTATCTTTCAAAAGTACATATACATATAAAGGGCAGTTAGTATAATTGAAAAAGACCCTATTTATCAATGTTAAGAGTGTTATTCACCATAGAGAGATAAATATAAAAGGTTGTTTGTAATTTTAAAAAATAAATTGGGTCATTTTGTAATTAGGCCGAATTTTAGATAATTCTTGTAATGAGAGTTGACGATTTTAAGATTTGATGATTTTCAATATAAGGCTATTAGAGAGTGAGGATATCATAAAACGAGGTATAAATTTTATAAAAACAACCCATAAGGTTTTTTGTAATTACAAGGGGACACCAATTATCTTTCAAGGTACAAATATCTTTACAAAGTGTTACCCCCCATCTACTTAAAAGAAACACTCACCCATGCACACAAAACAATGTACAGAGGGGTTTTACAAATGATATCAAAATTCAAAATAATGAAAAAAGTGACAAAGTTTGCGTTTTATTTTATTTTAAAAAATACTTGTTATTCCACACAACAGAAAAAAAAATTCATTGACACATTCCATGTTTTGTTTTCGAGACTTAACTGTTGTATTCACATACTCTATGGCTGGCTTGCCTTTAGATCCTTTCATTCTTGATCGCTCGGTTATGAATTCAACCAAATATATTAACTTGTACAAATCACATTCAATACGTCATCCGAAGCAAAACAAAAAAAAAGTGAAATCAACTAACAAAATTTTACAGTCGATTTAAAAAAAGTAATTCAAGCAAGATAAACAGGTGAAGAATCAGAAAAATCCTCATTAGTCATACGCTATCTGTTATTAGCATGATCGAAACTTGCAAAAGAAACACTAACACCATAATTTGTGAAAATAAATACCATATCACCATGGCACCATATTTATACAAGAAAATAAAACTCCAACCTAATTACTACAAAAAGTAAACAAAAAAATAAAAAATTTCATCTGTCAATTATTTCCAATCGTCAACTTATTCTAACATCGCTTCCAATTAGAAGTAATCTGAAACAATGATTTTCAAAATTGAGATATACATTTTCTGAATCTCTGGGTTGTCATCAAGCTCTTTATCACCAACGTAAAACTTGTTCGAATCAAATTCGTGCTTACCAATTCTTTCTCTTCCGCCTTCACAATTATATCTGCACTTGTTGTTAAATCTTCATCCTTGGCCTTCACGTCTGCCGTCATGGTGGATTTTCAATTATCACTTTTTTTTTTATGAATTTTACTTTCTCTATAAATAGTCAGATGACATTGGTTTTTCAAGAAAAGGAGGGATTAGAATTCACGGAAAAAGAGGGAAAAAATTTTGCCGTAAAAGAAAGAAAGAGGGAAAAAGTGAAATGTTTTGTTGTAGAAAAAAAAAAAGAAGGAAAAGCACGAATGATTAGAAGTTTTTCATGTGAAATAGAGCGGAAGAATATCGCTTAATAGAAAATAAGAAAAATTAATTATTGTAAGATTATTAAGTTAAAAAAAAGTAGGAGATTTTATAGGATTGTGATAGGGGATAGAATTGGGAGAAATTGTGAAAAATACCTTAAACGTCAATTAATTAGAAAATTGAGAAAAACGACATTTAAAAAGAATCGGAGGGAGTATGAAACAAAATTTTACAGAGTACATTATATGTCTAATTATAGTTTAACTTGTTATCATCACATACAAATAGTTTCAAGCTCTCCCGTTTAGTTAGTCGCGAAACAATCATATTAGTCATTTTTATTACAGATCACTGAGTGCATCTCCTTGTTTTGTCTTTGTATTAAAAAATAAAGTGAAAATCTTATAATTAATTTGGGTTTTTCTAATTATCGATACCCGTTGTACTTATTTGTCAACAGGTACCTCAAAGTTAGATTGTGTTATAATTCAATCACGTTAATCTGTTTAAGTATAACTGAAAAATCTAGTTGTACTTTAGTCACACTTTGTTTTACTGTTTATTTTAGAAATAATTATACAATTACCAAATCAACTTTTAACAAATAAAAATATAATTATTGTAATATAAATTTGAAAAAGTTATATAATTAACTAAATAAATACAAAAACTTTTATTTGAATTATAAATATATATTAATTAAATTAAAATTAAAAAAAAGTCAAAAAAAACATATATTTTATAAACAATATAAAATAGATCCTAAAATATTTTAAAATTGGATTAAAATATTATGAATTCTAAATAATTACTTAATAATAAGAAAAATATAGAAATGCTATAAAATAATAAATTTAATAATAAAAGTAAAAAAATATGAAATATGATAAATGTATATAAGAAATATATTTTAATTACAAATATTTATTGAAAGATTTAAAAATAAAAAATTACGAAGATAGTAATAGTGTAAATAATATAAAATAAATCTTATTTTACAATAATTTTATAACAATAAAATTAAAAAATAATTTAAATCATGAATTATCATTTACTAAATCCTAAAAGTAACGAAAATACAACTAAAAAGGCTATATATAATAAAATAAATCAAAATCAATTATGAATTTAGTTAAATAAATACGAAATATATGTTTTAATTCTAAATGATTCTTAATAATTTCAAGAATTAAGGAAAATAAAAAAATAGAAATATTATAATATAAATAGTAAAATATTTCGAAATCAGATAGAAATATATAATATTATAACTAATTTCTAAATACTTATTTTAAATACATTGAAAGACTAAATTGAAAATAGTTATAAAGTAAATTAAATAAATATATAAAAGATAATTCTAAATAGTTGTTTATCTATTGAAAGTCGATAGCAATCAATAAAAAGATCAAGAAGTTATAAAATATATAAAACAAACCTTAATATATTTTAAAAGTAGAAAGTAATATACTTAATAAAAGTTATATTATAAAAAATTATCTCCTTAATCTAGAAAAATAAAAAAAATATAAATATAATATATAAAATACTACAAAAATTAAAAAATAAAAGTACCAAATAAATGGGGAATTGTATTACAAATTCAATTGAGGGCCTTTGCAGTCTATTGTATTATAGTTAATATTTTTGGAATCAATCCGATAATTGATTTGTGATAACTACTGAGTAATCGAGTTAACCACCAAGTCGTCGAGTCAGTTTATGAACCTGATAATAAATTAGAGTTTATATATATATATATATATATATATATATATATATATATAAGTAATTATAAATTATTTATGTGTGGATGTCTAATGATAAATACTTAAAGTCATAGTAATTAGTCACAAATTATTATCAATATACAAATGTTCATAAATAATTATTTAATTAAAAAATGGGAAAATTTCCAAATACTACCAAAATATCAATCCCAATTACCGTATAATCCAATGATTCTTTTTATTCCCATATAAACCAAAAACTTCCCATTTAATAAAAAGTTATCTTTAAATTATCAAAACTACCCCTACATATCTCTATCTCTCTCCTTCCTAGCTAAAAATATACATAAATATAGATGTCTAGAAATAGTATCCAACTATTCATTGACCGTGTAATAAATTCTCTCAATCTTTCAAATTAAGTGGGTAGATTAATTAACAAATATCAATCCAATAACCATATATAGTTGGGAATTTCGAGCTATATTTGAATTTTGATTAACAACCCCAATATAAACGAAAACATCTTGGAAGTTGGATTCAACACTTTTTCACTCAAAAGTCAAAGATGGCAAAGCAATCAGTCAACATCTACGGTTGTGATCCTATGCTTTCTCGCTCCAGGTTTGATATTAATAAATAAAGAAATAATTATTAAATTTTTGGTGCAAAATATAGTATTTAATTCAAAACTACTCGTGTAAATTTCAAAACTATTCATTAAAAATTCAGAACTACTCATGTAAGTTCAGAACTACTCGTGTAAATTTCAAAACTATTCTTCAAAAATTCAGAACTACTGGTGTAAATTCAAAACTACTTGTGTAAATTTCAGAACTACTTGTGAAAATTCAAAACTACTCGTGTAAACTCGGAACTATTCGTGTAAATTTCAAAACTATTCTTCAAAAATTCAGAATTACTCATGTAAATTCAAAACTACTCGTAGTTATGAAATTTACACAAGTAGTTCTGAATTTACATGAGTAGTTCTGCATTTACATGAAACTCTCCACCATCGTCCAAATCCAGCTTCCTCCCTAATCAAATTCACCACCGTCTCGAAATCACATTCCACCACCGTTCCCAAATTATTTGTCAATTATCCGCCGACTAGAGTTGCGATCCCCGTCGATTGGAGCGATAATTCTGCGACTTCTTCCACCTTTCTCTTTCAGCTTCCTTCCCCAAATTTTAACAGTTCTCTGACGATTTCAGTGGGTCTCCACCTTTTTAAATTTCCTTTGATTTTTATGTTTCCACCTTTCTAATTTTGCAATAGGTGAGAATCAATTGAAGGGTGAGCTCTTTTATTTTGAGTTTGATTATTTCTATATTTAATTAGGTTTACGTAATTTTTAGATTTAATTTAGTTTTCTTTGCTTCAGCTCTTTCGATTCCAGGTTTTGTCGATTTTTATCCGAGCTCGAACGTTGCAATGCACTTAAAATATTTAACATGTCTTTCATTTGCAGAGATACCAAATTATATTTTGAAATGCTAGTTTATTTCTTGGTAAATAAATAAATAATAATCATACTGTAATCTTTGGAAAAGCTTACCATCAATAGATGAATATCTCCTCTTGCCATGACTTCTACTTCTTCATGTACCTTGGACGAAAAGAATCAATGGATTCATACCTCAAACCAGTTGAACATGTTCATATCTTCCAATCTCTTAATAGATTTTTCCCCATCAAAATTATTTAACTTTTATTCAATTTTAGTCCAGCGGCAACATGGCTACGTTCACCTTCCTTAATTTATTTTCCAAAGTTCATTTCCTTCCTTGGGGATACAATAAATTCTTCCCACATCACTCATATTTATTTTTAGAACCTTTCGGTCTAGGAAATTGAAAGTCCTAGATTGAGGGTCGTAAGACTTGACGATTTCCTCCACAAATCTATTGGAATACTTGTCCACTGTAATAGTAGCAACTTAAAAAATCCATCAGTCTCCAATGCACCTTTAATATGGATATTTTATTTAAGATAAGAATTGAGAATTTTGGAATCAAATACTTTCTATCGTGAAGGACTTTTAGGTCAATTCATTACTTTCGTAATTTAACATTTACTAATTTGCCCTTGATTAATGGTTATGGATGGGAATCTATATAGATTTATAGGAAAAAATTAAAAATGTCTAAAGACACTCAAATAAAAGATATTTTAATTAATAATGTTGAGATAACGTATAATTTGAACTTATGAGATTATATTCATATGTTTTCAACTTCATTGAAAAATATGATATATTAAGATCATTTAATATTTGTTTTACTTCAAAATGAATACCTAATTCTTACTAATAGCCTACCATAATAACTATAAAGTATTATTTTATTTTAATATAAAGTGTTAAAACATATTTTTAATACATATTTTACTAAGAATTTATAAAATATCCATGGTTCATTTCTCATTATTAAAGATCTATGCCAAGACCTTTTTCTCATTATTTTCACATCCTTGGAGAAACTACTTGAATTGCCTTAGTTGATAATTTAACATGATATTATCATTTTGATAAATCATTATTCTATCAATAAAAGATAATAGCCTATAGTCTTTTTTTAAAAATTCTCTTGTTCATTATATGATGAATATACTTAAAACAGTTTGTGGAATCAACTAATTGGTCTTTTCCAAATGAAAAGACTTTTGAGCGTGGATTTGAATGGTCAATTCCAAGAATCATAAGGACTTTACAACCATGGATATTTAGTTGTACACTTCAGGGTTGCATAATAAGAGAGTATAACAGTCAGAATTATTTACCTGAAGTATTCATACTTATACATTGTGGGAGTAAAACAAATTTCTAATGGTATTTTGAAGTTCAATTTTAACTAATGCATTATTTTTAATTCCAAAAATTGTACGCTTATGTGTTTTATAATAAAAGTTTGACACTCAACATTATGCTCCAAATTGTGGGAGTGAAAAGACTATTACAAGGGATTTGAACCTTCAACTCTAAATAATACAAATACATGTACAATGCTTTAGATTCATTGCAAATAATATTGATATTAAATTTATAACATTATGTTTATGATAATAATCAGTAAAAAAAGAAAATAATATTTTGACATTTTCAAATAACACGCGCACACACACACACAAAAAAAACATATACGGGATTAACATTACGTTTACAATCAAACTAGCCTTCTCAAGAGAACACATAGAACCTTGTCACTCCAACAAAAGAATACATAGAACCTTGCCTCGACTTTCCTCCCAAACACGGTAAAGCTTCATCACTTGTGGCGACGCTTTGTTTTCATCTTGTCATAGAAGATGGGCCACTAAATATCTTCCATTTCAATGTTCTTAAGCCTGCTCCATTTGAAATAAAATTGATGTGAAATGTAGCCTGCACATTCATCCATATAAAAGTACATATAAACACCATAACTATGATTATATGGTTGCTCTGGTACACAAGGCACCTCCCAATCAAAGGGATGAAAGTCAATCTCCATCCCCACACACACCATAAACCATAACACAAAGTATTTCATCACCATATCTCCAATGTGCTTGAATCCTCATTGAACTCACGTGGGAAACATACGATGTTGAGACAAACGAACTTCATCTTATGTATATCAACTATGTAAAAGAACATATGGTGGTTCCTAGTTACAGGAAAGAAGAACTCCAAGCAAACAGAAATATTCAAATGATTGTTTCAAATGTGGGAAAATTACTTTATAAATTGTAGAATAATGACATCTCACATAGTTGAAATGTGAAAAGAGAGACAACCTATACTCATAAATGTATGAAAGCTCAAACATGAAGATGTCCACATCTCTTATTGCTTCTTATTCGTCAAATTCTATATTATATTTAATACGCTCAATTTCCCATGCTTGCATGGAAAAACAAAGTACGGTTACAAAATATACACCACTTATAAACCATCTCCAGCAGTTTGTACTACTTTAATGTTGAATTTGCACTAAAGTGGTGTAGAATTTGCACTTGAGCTCCTGTAGTCTACACCAAAAAAGAATGCTTAATACTAGCGAAAAGTCCCAAGTTTGAAGACGGAAGTTGCAGAAGCTTCGTCGTTGTGTGTTCAGAGTGTTTAACTCGATCAAAATTGCTCGTATTTGCTTGATGCGTCTGGGTAGTGGTAATTCTTCGGAATCGCAGCGGTGTGCTTTGGTTCTAGCGGTTTGGAAAATAGCGATTAACCCAAGATAATTCCGATTTATACTTACTTCGGGCCGGGCTTTTAATAAGTTAGCGGTAAGGCGTAGCGGTAAGTGTAACCTCTAGCCAATACCGCTAGAATCCCTGTTGGTGGGTAAAGACGATATTAACGTTAAGGGTATCGCTACGTAACCATTAACTATGGAAAAACTGCACAATCTCACAAGAAAATCAAAAACGTCCAAGCATAAAAGAAAAAGAAATATTTAAATATAAAGGACGTAGAAGAAATTAAAATAAAAATTTCATTAATGCGGAAATGAGATATTTAGACAACGGAATGAAATTAAAATTGCGATAAATAAACTAGATAGAATAGGATAACAATCCTATGACTCGATAATAACTTAATCAAAAACTTAAATATTGCATAAATAATTAGCTAGTGGAAACGTCCTAAGGGGATCCGTAGTGCATGTTCTCTAGCTCGTCAATCTTATTGTTAGCCTCTTCTAGATGCCACTTCCAATATCTTATGTTCCACTCGTGCACTGCGTTTCCCTCCTCAAGATTTCCAATTTGGGCCTCCAACTCGTGGACTCGACGTTGGAGTGCGGAATTTTCTCCTCGAATCTTGTAATTCTCCCGCAGGAGGTCCATACCGTCTTGCGCCGCTTCAGCTAATTCGGCCTCCTTATCCTCAAGGCGCTTTTGCCAAATGGCAATTTCGTTTGCAAAAGTGGCTTCGCTCCACAAAAACTCAGTATTTTGAGTTGTTAGTTTCTCAACCTCCTCTCTAGCCATGAGGAGTTGTTCGTGAAGCTCACCTATGGTCACGCTATGCTCCTTTGGGTCATCCTTCCTTCGTTCGAGATCACACTTTGCTGCCTTCAATTCCTTAATTTCTCCCTTTAGTTGGGAAATAGTGTTCCTCAACCCCACATTCACCTCTCCTGCTTTATTTAAATTGTCTTCAAGTGCATTGATCTTAAGGGTGGTATTGACTTCATCTAGTTGGAGACCCTTAACAGTAGCTTTCACCTTCTCGATTTCAACTAGCATATTGGACATCTCTTCTTCGTGCTCCCTTCTCGATATCCACATTTGTTCATGGTTGTCAGTTGCTTGTGGGATTGGCCTCGTGGTATTGGAAGACTTGGAGATTTTTTTTTTTTTTTTTTTTATGTAGGGAGGTTTAGAATAAAAGAGAATTGTGAAATATAGGGTGTCTGAGGGGTGGTTTATATAGGAATTATTGGCTCTTGAAAATAAGAGTCCTAAATTTTTCCTAGTTTTAATTAAGGTAGGAGATATTAAGCTTGCCTATTCAATTTAGAACTCTCCTAAGGTAATAGATCTAGACTTAATACTTAGCCAAAATTCGTGCAAAATATTACCATAAATTTACTTACCTATTGGGATCAAAATACCCAAAAATCACAGCCCAGATCTTTCTAAATTTTACAAAGTCGGTCTCGATAATGATCACAATAGCGGTATGGTTACCGCTAATAATACCGTTAAACTTGCTACTACTCCACAGCGGTGACTTAACGGTTCAAAAGACCGCTAATTATACCGTTACACCCTTCTGTTCACAGCTAACGGTAGCCCTGCGGTTGATCATCGTAGTTACACCCAGCATACTAACGGTAAGAGCTAGCGGTATGGATTACCGCTAGATTCCCAGATAAGGCGAATTTCTTAACTAATTCTACACATCAACATCGCGTAAACGTACCACAGCAAATAAAACAAAAGAAACTGAAGGAATGCTCAAACAAAAATTTAAAAGAAAAGAAAATAAAAACGATACAAGTGTTTGGTTTGCCTCCCAAGAAGCGCATCTTTTAACGTCGCTTGCTCGACGTTAGTTCTAGTGATTAATTTGTAGCCGGAGGTGGGTCCACTAACCTCAACACCTCTCGGTCTTGACTCGTTGTATCTCCATCACGGTATAGCTTTACTCGGTGTCCGTTAACTTGAAATATTGCCTCCTTTTTCTCATCATAAAGAGTGACCGCTCCAAATTCATTGGTTTTTTTGATCACAAACGGGCCACTCCATCTTGACTTTAGCTTTCCTGAAAAGAGCTTCAATCTAGAATTATAGACCAAAGTAAATTTACCTACCTCCAATTGCTTATTAACAAGTCTTCGATCATGGCGTATCTTCGTCATCTTCTTTTGCCTCCACGCATAATCATAAATTTTGTTTCTAATCTCATCAAGCTCGGTCAACTCCAATTTCATATATTTGCCTGCTTCGTCGTAATTCATATTTAATTTGCGAATAGCCCAACTTGCTCGGTGCTCTATTTCAACGGGCATATGGCACGCTTTCCCATAAACGAGTCAGAAATGACTCATACCAAGCCCTGTCTTATAGGCTGTTCGATAGGCCCACAGTGCGTCAACAAGTTTTACTGCCCAATCCTTTCGACTTGGTCCAACCATTTTCTCGAGGATAGCTTTCAGCTGACGATTGCTTGTTTCGACTTGTCTAGAAGTTTGAGGGTGGTAGGTGTAGCTACCTTGTGCCGGACTTCATATTTTGTCATTAACCTTGCAAAGGATCGGTTGCAAAAATGGCTCCCTCCATCACTTATAATTGTTTTCGGCACTCCGAATCTACTAAAAATATTTTCTTGTAAGAATTTAAGAACGACCTCCGCATTTGCTCTTCGAGCTGGAATCCCTTCCACCCACTTGGAAACATAGTCTACTCCTACTAGAATATACTCGAAATCTCCACTCTTAGGAAATGGTCCCATGAAATCTATTCCCCATACATCAAAGATTTCTACCACTTGATTAGGCACTTGTGGCATCTCATCTCGTTTTCCTATTTTGCCGGTTCTTTGGCAGTTGTCGCACATTTTGTAATACTCGAATGCATCAACAAATAAACTCGGCCAATAGAATCCAACTTGTAACACCTTAAATGCTGTCTTTTGAGCTCCAAAATGCCGTCCATGGTCATGGCGAAATTGCAATATGCTCCCCATTTCAACGTTTGGAACGCATCTGCTGTTAAGCCCATATGACTCAAACTTTTGTGCACCCTGTTTTTAATAAATAATTTAAAAGCACGTCAGTTTGCTCGCAAGTGTATGAGGTAACTGTAGGGCGATGAGTTTGACTCGAGTCGTATCTCTCGAGGAAACAACTGTTCGGTCTTTCGAATGTTTTTCTCAATTACGAATATCATACATATACATTTGGGGTTTTAAATGGATTGATTCGATCATTATAAACTAASACGATAATTAAGCTAAATCTACTTAAACTAATTAWTCTAACTKAATTARCAACTACGAGCGAAGTAGTAAACTAAAGCTGATTGAACTAAATATTCTAAATTACCAACTAAGATTYATGACTAAATTATCAATTTAATGCTATGAAGACTAGAACTAATTATAATATCTAAAAACATGAATTTAAGAAACTATCGCTAGCAATTGAATCATACGAATCCAAGAACCATTAACTAAGCATAAACTAAATCGCATAAATAAACTAAATTAACCAATTTCCAATATCCAAGCATAAAACGATTAAGCTAATTAAACTAGTCTAGCATTAACAACGAAATTAACTAAAAGTTTAGAATACTTATTGTAACTACGAAAAGCAATGAAAAGCTCCAGCTATTCCGGAGTTTGAACGCTSATCTTGGGCGAAAATGGACTCTCGAGCGCGAAATCGGTGTTTCGGACACGTAGAACTTCGATCCTTGATCCGCGTCTCCCAATCTTGTTATAAGACGTGGAATTATTGTTTTTATGAGCTAAGGAACCTTAGGGTAGATGTATCTATCGTGGCACACCTCTGTTGTTCTCCAAAWTCCYAAATATGGCGGGTTTATAAAGGTTTTACAAGTCTTGCCGCACAAGAAACCCTAATTTCRGACTTCTGGGCCGTCGCGTCGACGGAGTGTCGACGGAGCGTCGACTGACGCGAGCAGGTGCTCGGCGGATGTCGGCAGTCTTGGTCGGCAGRGCTCGYCAGGTCCGGTCAGCAGGTGCYCGCGTCGGCTMGCAGGTGCGTCGACGGGGTGCGTCGACATCGACGCTTCAGCAGCTAGTGTCGACGTTGCGTCGACTTTGGTGCGTCGACATCGARGCTTCAGAACATAGCGTCGGCAGTGCATRGGCTGAGCGTCGACTGACGCAGTCATGACTCYCTGACATGGCTCGCYTCGACGGAGCYTCGACGGTCGCGTCAGTCGACGCGACTGAGCGTCGGTCTCCATTTCTCGATCGTTTGCTACTCGTTTCACCGGAAAGCTTGTCCTTCTACTCTTGAACACTGAACTTCATCTTTTTCACGCTAAACTCTTCCGGTTACTTAGCTGTAAGGTGAAAAACAATGAAACATCACCTAATTGCATCAATTAAGATCAAAATGCGGTAAAATAAGCTGGAATTATAAATTAAGGAATTACGCCTAAATCATCCAACTTATACCAAAAACAAATATAAAAACGAACTAAAAAGCTAATAAAAATAAGGACAAATCTACTCTAATCACCATCTTTACAGCGTTTGAACACATAGGGATCATCCCAGAAATAATCTCTGCATTTATTTAAAAATCTCTTCCTTTCTTGGTAGGATAAGTGGTTAGGTATAATATTGCAAGCAAGATAATTCACAATATCAGCATACCAAGGAGTAATTAACTGCTCAAGATTATACGCGTTCTCATAAGGGAATAAATCGTTAATCATAAATTTTTCACTTTCGTCTTCCTCAACTATCATCATAGATAGATGATTAGCTACAACATTTTTACATCCTCTTCTATCTTTTATTTCTACGTCAAATTTTTGCGGTAATAATATCCATCTAATAAGACGTGGTTTGCTTCGAGGCTTAGAAAATAAATGACGCAATGCAGCATGATCCGTATGAACTATTACCTTTGATCCAACTATATAAGATCTAAGTTTATCAAGTGAAAACACAACTGCCAACAATTCTTTCTCAGTTGTGGTGTAATTACGTTGGGCATCGTTTAACATATAACTTGCATAATAAATAATCCTAAGCAACTTATCCACACGTTGTCCTAAAATGGACCCCACTGCTTCATTAGAAGCATCGCACATTATTTCAAAAGGCAGAGTCCAATCAGGGGCAACAACTACAGGGGCACAAGTAAGACTCTCTTTAAGTTCATTAAACGCATTCATACATTCTTCATTAAAAACTAAAGGAGTGTCTAAAGTAAAAAGTTTACAAAGTGGACAACTAATTTTTGAAAAATCTTTAATAAAACGTCTATAAAAACCTGCATGACCAAGAAAACTCCTAATTCTTTTAACATCTCGAGGGGGAGGAAGGGTTTCAATTATGTTAATCTTAGCTTTGTCAACCTCTAACTCTTTATTAGAAACAACATGACCTAAAACAGTACCACTTTTTACCATAAAATGGGATTTTTCCCAACTTAAAGTCAGATTCTTCATAATGCAACGTTCTAAAACCTTAGATAAATTAGATAAACAATTCTTGAAAGACGAACCAAAAATTGAAAAGTCATCCATAAATACTTCAAGGAAATCATCAATAAAATCAGTAAAAATTGAAAGCATGCAACTTTAAAAAGTTGTTGGTGCGTTGCATAAGCCAAAAGGCATCCTTCGAAAGGCAAACGTGCCAAAAGAGCACATGAACGTAGTCTTACTTTGGTCCTCCAGAGCAATAGATACTTGGTAATAGCCCGAAAGGCCATCCAAAAAGTAATAAAATTCATGTCCGGCAAGTTTGTCGAGAAGTTGGTCTATGAACGGTAAAGGAAAATAGTCTTTACGAGTGGCTGCATTTAATTTTCTATAATCGATACACATACGCCATCCAGTAGTTAGTCGGGTTGGAACTATCTCGCCTTTTTCATTTTCGGTTATGGTGATGCCTCCTTTCTTTGAAACCACATGGATTGGGCTCACCCATTTACTGTCAGAAATAGCAAAAATAATCCCTTCATCTTTAACTTCAAGATTTCCTTCTTGACAACCTCATAAAGCATTGGTTTTAGTCTTTGTTGGCTGTCCCTAACAGGCCTTGCATCAGGTTCTAGCTCGATTCGGTGCATACAAGTAACAGGGCTTATCCCTTTCATGTCGCTGATGCTCCATCTTATGGCTTCTTTGTAGGTACTTAGCACCAAAACTAGTTCTTTTTCCTCATGTTCCTCCAATGCAGAATATATGATGACGGGTTTTGTTTCGTTGGGCTCGAGGAAAACGTACTTCAAATGACTTGGTAATGGTTTCAACTCCACTTTTGGCTCAAGCTCGAGTCCGTTATCTATTTAGCACAAATCCTCATCAAAATCTTCAAATCCTTCATAATCTTCAGTGATTTCATTCAAGTCTATTTCCAATGTTTCTGCCACCTTGCTCAAAAATTGTGTCATCCTCGACGCTTAAATCATCTAATACGGTGATCCTTTAGTTCATGAATGCAAGATGCAATAGGATCAATAAACGAAAAATCTTCGTGCATGAATGGAGATGGAGTGTTGTGAATTTCTTTAAGCAAAAATGTTATTGTCTCGCCCAAAATGGATAAGGTCATTCTACCCTTGTGCACGTCAATTAATGTATGAGAGGTGGATATGAATGATCGGCCTAGCAAAATAGTATGCTCCATGCCTTCTTTTGGAACTTCACCTACATCAAGTATGACAAAATCAACTAGAATTACAAGTTCTTCGACTTGAACTAATACGTCTTCAACTATGCCGAGAGGTTATCTAATTGATCGAGCCGCCAATTGTAGTCGCATCGTAGTTGGCTTCATTGTTCCAATGTAAAATTCTTTATATAGTGAATATGGCATTAAATTAATTCCTGCACCAAGGTCAAGCATTCCACGTGCCGTTTGCCCATTTCCTAAGGCAATAGTTATGCAAAAACTCCCTGGGCCCTGCATATGGCGCTTACCTCCTTGGTTAATTCTACTCGTTGTGTCGTTTCTAGTCGTCGTTCCCTCGCGGCTAACTCCTCGAAAACTTTAACGTATGCGGGCATTGTTTTGATTACGTCCAAAAGAGGAAGGTTAATATTGACGTTTCTCAGCAAATTGTAGAGTTCCATGAATTTTTTGTTTTCTTTGGCTGGGCGTAGACGACTTGGAAAGGGAACTTTGTCTCCAATAGTAGGTGTTAACTTCTTTGGTTGCAGAGTCGGAGACTTGGTGGAATCGTCAATTGTTGTGGGGGTGGGGACTTGGTCTGGAAACTTCCCTTTTAATGATCCCGGAATATAAGAATTCGGTGACTTATGCATTTGGTCCACTGGTTTAGGATCTTCATTCGTAGGCGAATCCACAGTTGGAATTCCTGCCACCTTCTCTTCTAACTCGGTTCCATTATCTACCTTCTTTCCACTTCGTAAAACATGAACAGCTGAAGCTTGCTCGGGTTGACTCGGAAATTCTCCTTTCTTGTTTTCCGCCTTTGCTATAGATGCTGCCAGTTGGCTTATCACTGTTTCTAATTTCTTAACACTTTTGGAAAGCTCATTCAATACTTCCCACTGCTTATTAACTTGTGTAGTCAAATTCGTGAGCCCATATCTATTTCTAATTGTTTTGGTGACTTGGTTTTGCTGCCAAATTACCAATTGGTCTTTCGGTCATATTGGAGTAGGTGTTGGTCCAGTCGTAGGATATTTGTTTGGTGGGGTTGGTGGTGAATCAGTTTCTGTGGGAGCGTAATGTGGGTTTCCAGGGCCCCCTTTTAAGTAAGGAGAATTACGTTGTGCCTGAGATTTAGTTGGGGGTCTGTGCTCATGAGTTGGAAGGTCTTGTTGGCGCATTTGGTCTTTAATGGCATACGCGTCGGCTTCGCATTCGTCGTAACACACCATCTTGCACGTATCCACCAAATGCCCTTGCTCTCCGCATCGGTTGCACATTTCAACGGTTTCTATGTTTGGCAACTCAGAAACCTCGTTAACTCTTATCTTTCGTGGTCTAGTACTCGTTTACCTGGATTTTTTGCTCATCCTTTCAAACAATTGCTTAGCTTTTGTAGCGGTCAAGTATCCAAAATCGCCTCCAGCAGCTGTCTCAACGTTATTTTTGTAAGAGTCCAATAGTCCTTCATAGAAGAATTGATTGACCATCCCTGGAGAGTTCTGGTGATGTGGCAAGCTTTCAATAACGTTTTGTAATGTTCCCATGCTTCTTGTAGCAACTCCCCATCTTGCTGATTAAAGTTGGCAATTTTTCTCCTAATGTGGCCCGTCGTTTGAGCTGAATAGTATTGATTAATAAATTTATCGCTAACCATGGGCCAATCAGTCAATGATCTAGGTTCTAATGAGAGTAGCCAAGATTTAGCTTTATCCTTCAAACTTGGAAAACACACCATTTGAAGATCTTTATGATGAAGTCCCGAAGATGGGACTTTACTTACTTCTGTATAAAATTCCTTAAGAAAAGCTAATGGATCTTCGTTGGCGAGACCATGAAACGTCGGAAGGTTATTGGTGATATGAGGTTTAAGCTCAAAGTATCTTATAGTCCTTCCCAACACAATAGCAGAACTATAGGGACCTACCTGAGGAGTCGTGAAATCTCATTGTCTTGGTTCGCGCGCCCCCCTAGGGTGTCTCTCTTGATTATTAGGCCTCGTGTAGTTTCTATCATACTCGTTTCTTTCATTATAGTGGTTATTAACGAGCCAATCGTCAATCTGCTCATCTCCAGGGTAAGATCTCTCAGAATAATTATCTTGGTTGTGTTGATTATGATTTCTGTTTTCACCTCCTCCTCGCTCTTCATTCCGGTCCATCATATTTCGTTGGATATTTTCCCAATATTCTCGAGGTTGTGCCGGTCCTTCGGGACGACTTGGTTTGCTTCCGTATTCATTCTATGTCGTATATGAGGGTTCCTTGGTGGTTGATCATTTACATTATTGTTGTGAATAGGATCTTCTCGTCTTAACATCGTATTAGGAATTGTGTCACAAACAAAATCAGTGGTAACAAACGATTCACTTTCAGAAATATGAGGAGGTTTTGCTTGATTGGAACGATGAATGTTATCAATGAATGGTGCAAGTTCGAGTCTAAGTGATCTTCTACCTTGCATGCACTCAACAACAAATCAAACGTATCGAGTAGAAAAACTAATTATACAAATGGACGGTTGAAAAGAAAATAATACGAACAATATATTTTTGAAACTTTGCTTTTGTTCCCCGGCAACGGAGCCACAATTTTGATTTGAACTTTTGTGTTCCTACTTTATAAATATTTGTCAATTATTCAAAAGCTCGCTCGCAAGTGTACGAGTACGCATGTAGGTTGGTAAGTTAAACCGAGTCGATCTCTCGAGGAACATGCAATCAGAATCTCAAATATTTGTTCAATCACAAAGTAACACGAAAACTTGTACAATTTGGGGGTTTTATTTTTGTTGATTATCTAAGAATTTAAACGCAATAACTTCAATGAAAACTAAGTAGCTTCAACTATTTAATCAACTAAAAATAAATTCAATTCAAGAAACCAATCTAGAAAGCATGTACGAATCCAATAACTATAATGAAATCAATCTAAGAACTCAGACGAGAATAACTAGTATAAATGAAAAGCAATTATCTTAAACATAACGTAAACGGGATCAAGAACATGAACGGACAAAATACATCTAAGTATGAACAATATTAAATCTCTAATAACCAAACATCAATAAAACTAAACTAAGATGAAAGATTACGAATTCAAATATCAAAAGTAACTAAGGTTTGAAGCATAAAATAATTCAAGAACAATAATTAAAAAGCTACTATTTGATCACATAAACTAATCTAAGAAAGCAATTTAAAAGTTTAGAATACTTATCGGAACTTAAGAATTGGAGTAAATTCTCCAGCTATTCTGGAGGAATCAAGTAGATCTTGGCCGAAAATCGAATCACGAACTAAAATCAGAGCTTGGAACTTGTGACTCTTGAATCTTTGATCTTGATCTTCTATTATGATATGGGATGTAAAGGTGTGTTGTTATTTAGCCTAAAGACCGAAAATAAGGTTATGTTGGTGATGTGTGTCTTTTGGGACGGATTAAGAGAGGGGTTTATATAGTTTTCCCATGTCTTGGAGAACAAGTTAGGGTAAAAACGCATTTCTGGGCAGGTAACGGTAAGACTTAGTGGTAATAATTATGGATAATTATATCATTAAACCTCCTTGAGTAGTCTCTGTCCATCCGTAGCGGTGTTGATAGCGGTATGAAAGTAATCGTTAAGTGCACCGCTAACCTCTCTATCACTTCGTAACGGTGTAACCAGCGGTTAAAAGATACCGTTAGGGTTACCGTTATCTTTGTTTGGGAGCTCTCTATCCATCTTCATCGGTAAGGTAACAATGATGGTAACGGTAATGGGTACCGCTAACTCCCAATTTTGCTACTTCTTTGCCAGAAAGCTCGATTCTCATCTTTTACTCATTAAACGTCGTCTCTTAAGCACTGAACTCTTCCGGTTACTTAGCTGTAAGATGAAAGATAGAGAATAATCACCTATTTGCATCAATTTAGATCATAATACGGTAAAATAAGTCGGAAGTATAAAAATACGAAATTAAGCTTAATCTACCCAAATTATACTGAAAACAATAAGAAAAACTAACTAAAATACTAATAAAAATACGGACAAATATGTGCTAATCAACAAGATGAGAATCTATAGACAACAAATGATCGTCTTGATAGTAGCATGATTTCAAATACTTTTTCGGCAATCTTTGGATCAATTGACTCGAACAATTTTTGTATAGTTTCAAATTTCACTTTTGCCAAAGATGTTTGAGATGATCTTCAACTTCATTATGAGGGATCCGCAAGCATTAAACTGACTTGACTTTGTATGATCACTACTAAATTTGAGAATTTACGTACGAAAGAGGATGAAACTATCTCATCTTGTAGTGCTAAGTTGCATGAGATAGCTAATGATTCACAATCCATTGTTGAAGCTATCTCAAATTTAGGTTGGTTAGAAAAACATTACGCTCTCTTTCCGTTAGATTTGACATCAAAGTGTCGTTGATTGAAGAAGCTCATGATCACTCATCACTTGGACTTGATGAACTCATTGGAATTCTTTTCTCCTTTGAGTCAAATATTTTCAATAGATTTTTTAAGTCAAGAGGAAGGAATGTTGCTTTGCAAGTAAATCCTTCACAGATCAGCCATGCTGTTTCAAATGAGATGGCTGATATTTCAGTTGAGCTTGATAAGTGTAACTTGGGTCGCAAAGATACTACTCTTACTAAGCATCTTGAAAATTTCAAAAAATCTCATCATCGAAATAAATTTCCTAAGAAAATTGCATCCAAATTTCCTCAAAAGTCTACACCTTCGAAAACTCAAGAGAGATCAAGTCCAATGTTGTAAATATTTGATAATAAAAATCTTGAATCTATTATATGTCATGTTTTTTATGGTTTTGGTCACTTTTCTAATAAGTGTGCAAACACGTTAGCTGGAAATAGCTTTAATGCTACCTTAGTGATTGTGAGTCTGAGAACCAAATTATACCCAAGGTCGATGAATAATCCTTTTATGTTGTTGTGGAAGAAGAGCCTATAATTTCTCATGATGTTGTCCAGGATGTGATTGATAATATCCCAACATCTACAGTCACATTTCCACTCATCCAGTCCATATTTTTCTAACATCTCGTTTATATGTTTAAATGTTACTGAAATGGCAGGTATTAAAACTCAGCAGGGTAAGAATGATGCTTACATTGATACTGAATTGGTAGGTTCCTATGAATGTCTTCTAAAAGAGTGGCAGAAACAAAATGAAAAAATTGATATTTTTACAAAAATGCACCAACGTTTTACATTAGAAAATGAGGAGCAGAAAATTTTCATTGCTCATTTAGAAGTTGCTCTCACCAAAATGGAGACAAAGTAAGAGCTCAACGTGGTAGCTTTCTAGATACAGTAAATAGGTTGAATATGGGAAAAATAAAGCGTGATAAAGTTCTCTCACTAGGAGATAAAGGTGATAAGGTTGGTCTAGGTTTTAAAAAACCTAATTTTGTTAAAGAAAAAGGAGTCGATTCATCGATTCGACCTAACGCAAAGCATTCTCTTCAACAAAAATCATGACCATGAAAACATCAATTGGTTTATCATTAATGTAATTGTCATTGACACCTTATTACCGTAAATTGAAGTCTGGTCATGCTAAAAGAGTTTTAAAAGCAAATGTCACCAAAATACTATTGACATCAAGTCATATTTCTGGCAACATCCAAACTGTTTGGGTTAAATAATCAGTTGTAAGGTGTAATATTGTCTATTCCTCCTTAAAATATAATATTTTAGGCTCTTGGTTCTTCTGTAGTGGCTACTCTTGCCATATGGTCAAAATAAAGAGTCACTTGAAGTATTATAAATGTTATGATGGAGGTAAAGTCTCTTTTGGTGGAAGTTCACATGTTAAGATAATTGGAAAAGGGACCCTAAAAATTGAGGGGTTACCTAAACTCGAGAACGTCCATCATGCTGATGGACTGATGGCTACTCTTACCAGTATCAGTCAATTATGTGATAGTGGATTTTTAGGTTTGATAAAACTCTTATGAAGGGGTTAATGCCTCTAACTCTTGTGTTCTTGCAGAATTGATTCTAAATCTACTAACAATTGTTATCAATTTTGTGGTAATCTAGTATGTCATAGTGCTAAGACTAATGAACTTGAGTTGTGGCACCAAAAGCTTGGTCTTGTGAGCTTTAAACGTATTAAGAATTTGGTCAAACTTGATGTTGTGAATGGTGTTTCTAAACTCAACACTAATGTTAGTTGTCTGTGTGGCTCATGTCAAAAAGATAAGCAAACTTGTGTTTCCCATACAAAGAAAAGGGAAACCACCACATCTTGTTGTTTTGAACTTGTTCACGTGTATCTTATGAGTCTGATAAGTGTTGAAAGTATTAGTTGTAAGAAGTACTCCTTTGTTCTTGTTGAAGGTTTCACTTGATTTACTTGGAGTCTTTTTTTACGAGAGAGATTAGATACTATTGAGTCATTTAGAATGTGGTACGAAAAGATATTTAATTTATACAATTTGAGAGTTGATAGAATCTGGTCTGATCATTATAAGGAATTTGAAAATGTCTCTTTCACTTCCTTTTGTGATAGAAAAGGTATTTCCCATGAGTTCTCAGCACCCAAAACTCCTCAGCAAAATAGGGTTTCCGAATGAGAAAATTGGACATTGCAAGAGATTACATGAGTTATGTTGAGTATTAAAAATCTTGCAAAACATTTTTAGGCTAAAGCTCTTCATACTGCATGTTATATTGTTGATCGTGTGTATTTGAGAAAGGGTACTATGTTTAATCCTTATGAGATCATATTAAGGAAAAAAACTAATATCAAGTATATTCATGTTTTTTTCTTACATTTGTCATGTTTTGAATGATAGGGATACTCATTTTAAGTTTGAATCTAAAATCAATATGTATTTGTTCATAGGTTATTCCGTGAATAATCACACATATCAAGTGTTTAATTTATGAACAAGAACTGTTTTGGAACTGTGAAAGTTGTCTTTGATGATCTTTCAGATTAGAACAAGAAGAGTAGAGAAGACGACACCTCAGATTTGATGGAGGTATCACCTACTTATGTGATTGCTCTGAATGCTACTCCAAATGTCATTGACGTCACATATGAACCTAACCCAGATGCCTCTATAGTGCACCGCCAGCTACTGTTACAGCGAAAACTATTTTTTCTGGAAATGCTTCTCATGAGGAGTCTGCCTTATATCTCGATGTTGAGGTTGTGATGAACAAAATCAATAATGTTCCCATATGAATCAGAAGAATCACCCTGTCTTGCAAGTTATTGGAGATGTTGGAGGTGGTGTAGATACTTGAAAGAAAAAGATTAACTTCAAAGGGATGGTAAAGTTGGCACGTATATCTATATAGTACCTCACAGTAAAAACTTATTATTTTATTTATTATTTTCAACCTTAGAGAGTTGATGAAGCTCTAAAAGATGAATTTCGGCTTATCACTATGTATAAAGAACTTGATCAATTTGCTAAAAATGATGTTTGGTACTTAGTACTTAATTCCAATAATGGGAATGTCATTGGAATAAAATGGATTTTTAATACAAGACTAAAGAGCAAGTTATTATTACTCGTAAAAGAACTCACTTGTTAGCCCAAGCCTACACTCAAGTTGAGGGTCGAGCATTATGAAACCTTTGCCCCAGTATCTAGAATTGAGGTTATTCATGTGTTACTTGCAAAAGCTTGTCATGATGACAATAAACTTCACGAAATAGGCGTCAAGAGTGCCTTCTTGAACGACGTCCTTAATGAGGAAGTGTATGTTGACAGCCTCAAGGTTTTGAATATATTTTTAAGCCTAAGCACATCTATAAGCTTAAAAGGGCACTCTCTAGTCTTAAACAAGATCCTCGAGCTTGGTATGTGAGATTGACCAAATATCTTTGATTTGTACATATTTTTATTTATTCCTGAGTGTTTTGAAGTATCTTTTTGTGTATTTTGTTTGATTATTTATCGCATTTTAAATAATTTTATCTTATTTTGTATTTTCGTAGCTTTTTTAGTCTCTATATTTTTTTTTCAGATTTTTTCTATATTTATTAAGGATTTTTACGTTATTTTATATTGCAAGGCCAGACTTGGTCAAAGCGAAATATCCATTGGCACAAAAATTAAATGAAAACAATAAGAAATGTGGTCGTCTATATTCTCGGCCCATACATTCGCTTGCTGGATGTAGTTCATCATAATATGTGCATAACTATTTGACTCATTGTGAAAAATGCTTGAATTGCATATCACTGGAAATCTAAGATAGGGATATACAACTTTTATATTTACCACCTAGTTCAAATGTTTAGAATGGTAAAAATAAGTTAGAAGTGGAAACATCGTATTGAATTCCCAAATGTGGCAGGTCTTCGTGTAGAGGCTATAACTCTCCACAGAATATTCCAAACGATGTAATTCAAACTACATATGAAAATCTAAGAGACATGACTAAATTTTTTATTTAAACATCCAATGTTGATCTTGTTAAATTTCCTTCCAACTCCATGTGTTACGACAGCATCGACCCGACTGCCTATCGATGCTCCCATCGACACGCCAATCGATGGATTTCATGGCTTATGAACTTGGTTAGCGCCTAGTCCATGCACTAGTCGATGCCAGTTACCGCGAATGTCCCGACACTATCTGGCACCCACGCACATAGCAGTGAGTCCGGACTGAGCCAACCTCAACCAATTAATCCTTTTTTAGCTCTAAATAACCATCTCAACCCTTCTTATCCCTATAAATAGAGACCTTACTCCCCTATTTCAAGATACACTCTCTTTAGATTAGTTTTTATATTTTTAGTTTATCTTTCTCCAAGTTTTTTGGTTTCCTTCTCCCAAACTTGATTTTCAGATCTAGGTCATTTTTTTGTAGGTTTTCTTCAAGATTCTAACTTTTGGTTTGTTGATGTATTTGAATTGAAGGTCTTGATTTAATTTTATGTAAGCTTTCCTTAATTATCTTTAATTTTATTTTATTTATTATTTTGCTTATTTTTGTTCTACTCTATAATTCAAGTCTTTTTCAAGCAAGATTGTGATTTTTTCTTGTGTAACTAACAATAATTGAAGACCTTGTGTTTAATTTTAATTATCTTTCCCTTTTATTTTTCTTTATTTCTTCTAATTGCTCATTTTCTTTATCTAGTCTCCATTTCTCGTTATTTCCTTTAAAGTTTTGAACTTTGTGGCTATTTTGTGCTTAGATTGTTAGATCTACCTTCAATTTCAAGTTTGATTGCTTAATCCCATGTCTTTATTACTTAGTTTCATGTTTACGGCTTTTAATTGCATGATTTTTGTTTTTGTTTTCCTTAGTCTTGATTGCATGCAACTTCTTATGTCATTAGGCTAGATATATTTGGCCTAGGTTCTAGGTGAGTTTAGAACCACTAATTGGCAATTTATTGTGTGTATCTCAATTCATACAATTTTATTTTGTAAAATTAATTATTTGGTTAACTTTTAATTATCTTTAGACGTTGATTGATATCGAAAGGAGATCAATGTTGAATTTAAATCAAGTTGAGGTTGGGATTCATGAACCCGACTTATGCACATTAAAATAGTTGATAAATTGTCCAATTGGTCGTAGAGACAAGTCTAATGCCCTAGACCATTGCTTTCTTGTTTTCAACTTAAGTTCTCGTCTTAGTTGTTAAAAAACCAAACACCAAGAAATGTGTTCTTGTGTTTAGAATATCTTTTTTTATTTCTTCTTTTACTTTTCGTGTTACAAACACAACAACCACGTCTATTCTAATTTGACTTTCTCTCAGAGATACAACTTGGGTAGAGCTTGCCGCAATATCGACCCCATCATATTGCGGGATAGATCTCAAAACTCCTTTATATTATAAAGAGTGCACGAGATTCTATTCAATCCTCTTGAACTTGGTTTTAAAAGAGTTTTAAAACTCTTTTTATTCAAAATTTTGATAATAAAATTTTTATTGCTCAAATCTACGTTGATGATATTATTTTTAGTTCGTCATCCAAAAGCTTTATAAATTCATTATAGACTTTATGACATCAACATTTGAAATGAGCATGGTTGGTGAGCTGAGTTACATTTTGGGAATGCAAATTAAACAGATACATGATGGTATTTTCATTTCTCAAAGCAAATATGCACAAAATATGGTGAAGTGTTTTAGCTTAGAAAATGCATCGCATATGAAAAATCCCATGGGTTCTAACAAAAATTTGTCTAAGGATGTTGAGGCTGAAGGTGTTGATTATAACTTCTATAGAATCATGATAAGGAGTTTGATATATTTGTCTGCCAACAATCCCGATATTATGATTGGTTTTTTTTTTGTACTCGTTACCAAGATAATCCTGATATCAATCATTAAAAGTTGTAAAACATAACATTTATTACATAAGTGGTACAACTGATTTAGGTTTTTGGTATGCAAAAGACACAAATGTTGCTATTGTGGGGTTTAGGGATTTTGATTGGGCAAGAGATATTAATGATAAGAAGAGTACAATTGGGGCTTATTTTTATCTTGGGAATAATTTAGTCTCTAAGTTTAGTCATAACCAAAATTGTGTGTCTCTGTTAATAGCTGAGTTTTAATATGTAGTTGCAGATTGTTTTTCCCAATTATTGTGGATGAACCAAATGATTGAGTACTATGATTTACATAAAAACTCACTAACCATTTTATGTAATAATTCTAGTGCAATTGACATATCAAAGAATCCGGTTCAACATTATCATACAAAATACATCGAATTTAACACCACTTTATCTGAGAATTTGTAAGTAAAGGAACTCTTCAGATGGAGTATATTAACACTAAGGATCAGCTTGTAGCATATTCACCAATGCATTATATTATGAAACACTTTTCTCTTTAGGAAGATATCTCAGTATGTGTTCTATCTGAATATGTGTTTGCATGCCATGTCGTTTGTCCTCTTTAGTCATGACACTATAATATTAATTTTTTATTATATTTTTATTATTTTTTATACATACCTTGCATTGTGTCCAGATGTTGTTAGTTCATTTCCAAAGTGTGTGTGACTAAATGGTTTAAAGTTTCAAAAATAATTGTGGGCGGTCTATCGCAAGAATGTGAATTTCTCCCAAAATTTATGCAAACTAAATATTTTATATAATGCAAGAAGTGTTGAGCCATCCTAAAAGGGGTGTAAGATTTCTAAATCAAATTAATGATCAATGTGATCTAATGAGATGTTTACTTTTGTCACTGCGTAAAGTAGATGTACTACTACTCCTGGACACAAAATGCATCATCCGCATTTGCAACTTAACATGTTAAGTCGTTATTTTGGGTTAAGGATTAACAATTCATTGAGTTTCTGGATGGATGTCATCTAGGATGCCATCACAGTAGGGACCACATTTGAACGTGTATATATATATATATATATATGTGTGTGTGTGTGTGTGTGTGTGTGTGTGTGTGTGTGTGTGTGTGTGTAAAGTGTATATGTGAACTCTTTCTTTTTTATTTTTTAGTCATAAAGATTTAGGACATTTATCAATTGGTAATCCTTTTCAGCTTGTTGATTCTTGGATTCACATTACATAAGTGAGGAGGTGGATTTCTTCTCCTTTTGAAAGTTTTGATGGTATTCAAATTTCTCGTGTGGGTAATACACTAGTTTGATTAGCAAGTGTGATACGATTTCGAATTAGGTTCTCATGTAGCTTGGTGACATTGGTTAAAAGGTAGACTATTTTTCCTTAATAAAATTGTGGTTGCCATATCTAAAGGATTTTCAACCTAGATTTTATAACTTTTTAGTTATCTTTCTAGAATAAGGACCCTTTATAAGGTTTGTTCTATTGAGACTCTTGGATTCATGTACTTAGTATATGTACATGCTGTCTTTGCTCCCCTCTCACACCACATATATGCATATCTGAAAATATTTGTTCTCCTTTTGAACTCTCTTCCTTCTTATAGTTTTTGTTGGTGTGACTTTTGAATGTACCTATTTCTTGTAAACATGAAGAATTCTTTTCCAGGTGTCAAATAACTCTTTAAGAGCCCAAGTAAGAGTTCTTCATCATGTACCTCTACTGCCCACTCACTAAGATTTGCCGCCGCATCGGAGACACTGCTCAACCCTTCACCGTTGTCTATGTCGCTTTCCACCTCCGTTGATTATACCATACGAGATGTGCCAAAGGATGTGATGGCATCTGAGTTCACATCCACTGAACCCTGATCACTGCCACCTATTACTGCTTAGAATTCTCTAGCCACTTTGTCGCCTCCGCCATCTACTACTTTTAATCAAACAGTTGAGCCCTGTCAAACGTCGCCTCACTCCCCGCCACCGTCGCCACTATTTTTGACCTCCATTGTGGCTATGTTGGAGTACACTGAAACTATTACCACACTTTTACGTGGTGATAAGTATAACAAAATTGATGTCGAGAATCCACCAGACTTTGACCTTATTTGGGAACCTCTCAAGCCGAAGTACATGCCATCGTCTTAAATCTAAACACTTTTGTGGCTATGGTCTTAATGATTTTGAGTCACCTGGATAAAATGATGGTATCAGAAATAAAGGAGGAGGGTCTGGGTCGAAGAAAAAGAAGAAAACAAAGACAAAGTGTACTATGAGGTCAGGGGGAGATACCGTTTGCTGATGTGATTTCTTATGTTACTAACATTCCAGCCTGATGTGACTCATCAAATGTTGTTATAAATGCTGCCAACATCCCTGTTGACACGACATCTAAGGTACCATTTTAGGTTGATTCTGAAAGATTTGATTTTGAAACCTATAATTCTTTGTGGCACAATGTACCGGGTCTTCCTCTGCCCCAACCTCTGATTACCTCGAAGATGACATTGCACCTGTCATCCGTACACTTTTGCATCTTCAAAAGGGAAAAGGCTTGCTGGCCCCTTCGAGCCCTTGACCAAATCTAGTTCTTGATATCTCAAGTGATGAGAATCTTTATATCATTAATGATTTCGGACCCCACACCTCTAGGAATAACATTTTTAATGGGTTAAGCTGTGACGATGATGAGGTTAATCCTATTTCTAGGGAAGCTACTGCAGATAATACTGGTTATGCTTATCTGAGCTAACCTCTGGCTCGACTACGATTTAGGTAATGCTTATTCTGAAATCTTTTATACTATTGTTGCCTATGATCATTACAGTCTTTTAGATGGTTATTCTTTTATTAATGAGAAACATCGATATTTGGCGGATATTCTCTCGTATAAATTAAACAAGTTTTTTGAGCTTCGAAATCTTATGCACACCATAGATGGTATTGTGTCTTTTGAACATTCAACTATCTATGAATTTTATTCTAAATTGCCTACTGAGGTGTGTGGGAGAAACAGATCAATATATCTGTTATGCCGGCGATCGAAGCCCCGGTGAACGGCGGCCGTAACTATAACGGTCCTAAGGTAGTGAAATTCCTTGTCGGGTAAGTTCCGACCCGCACGAAAGGCGTAACGATCTGGGCACTGTCTCGGAGAGAGGCTCGGTGAAATAGACATGTCTGTGAAGATGCGGACTACCTGCACCTGGACAGAAAGACCCTATGAAGCTTGACTGTTCCCTGGGATTGGGTTTGGGCCTTTCCTGCGCAGCTTAGGTGGAAGGCGCTATCCAAATTTATACGGGTCTATGTGCGTTGAGACTCCTAAATGCATTGCATAGCATATGCTTGTTGATTTTACCCGGATGGGAAAATCTTTGACGAGTTATTTGTGCACTATCTAGACTAGTAAATTTAAGTCGTTTTGATTGACTTTCCTCTACGGGTTCTTGCACAAGATTTGTTGTAGTAACTAGGCTCCTACAACGAGCTATTCTTGGGTTATTAAGGCTCATGATCACATTCTGTATCAGCTTGGGACTCGGATGCCTTTTAACGTTGGCTTGTGCGCCTTTAATGTGGTTATGTTTCTCACCCTGATTTCTTCAAAGAAGTGGGATTTTCCATTTTCGAGTCTCATCTATCGAGTGCTCGCGTCCCACTGTTTTGTTCTTTGATCTCCTTCTGTTGGCCAGCCGAATAATTTCAATGTCTTTGCTCTGATTTCGTGCCTAGAGAATCGTATTATGGATATTTCTTTCCTTAAGAGATTATTTATAAGGCTCTTTTGGTTGAAAAACATTTCTATGATGGTTTGATGTTTTAGATATTATTATCTTTGTGTTTTCATGAATGCATATGAGATTTGCCTTAACTTATTATGATTTTTTTCCATTTGCTTTTGTGAATGTGATTGTGGATGTGTAGCATACTGCTTAACCTTCGCTTTTTTACTCCAACGACTTCGGGGGAGTGTTTGGTGATTGTTAAGTATTTCACTTGGTATATTTATCATATCAGTTTTGGCCAAGAAACATAATAAGGGGGATATATTTAAGTCACGTATATTCATATATGTGATTATTTATTTTCCCTTAATGTTTTACTTGATTTAAATTATTATTTTGGCTTTTTGCCAAATTTTAAGTTTTAGGAAAGATTTGATATTTATCATTTTTAGTGTTTATCATGTCTAATATTAGAGTTAGATTAACATGTAATTCTCTTTCCCTATATTAGAATCCGTATGTTGGTAAGTTCATATTTTTTTTATTTATAAGATTTTATTTTGTTTCTTGATAATGATATTTACTGGAAATATATTTTGTATATATATATCTTATTCCGATATTTTGTAGGTCTCTTTTACAAGTAAGGCGTGCATACAAAAAGTTGAGGACTTTCTCAACACGTACTCACAAATTTAGAAGAAAACGACCAAGTTTCGAGAGTTGAGATTTTTTATTCCAACTGGAGAATTTTTGTTTTGTGTCGGATGTGACTGCAAATGCTTTCGACATTTGCGATAACATCCTGCAGTTTGAATTGTTTTTCTTCCAATTTTTAATTAAAATCTAAACTTGTGAATAGGAGTCTTACTTTTGGAAGAGCCCAATCTGATTTCGATCATATTTACTCTATAGGAGTTTTAGTTTAACATTACTTATCATATTACAACTTTTTGTAATTATTGAAATGCAAATAGTAAAAATTTTAGGCTCAACTATACAAAAATTTATTCTTATATTCAACAGTTTAATACATTGTGTTTTCAATTATCCACTGCTTGTTATTTAGACTTACATAATATAGTCAAAAGTTTAATATGTTGTGTTTTCAATTATCTACTGCTCATTATTTAGACTTACACAATACACATATGTTTTATTGTTTTTATTTTTAATTTGAAACCTACATTTCTTTAAAAAATAAAGAGAAGAATTAGGAATAACATTTAGCCAATTGATGGATTAAAAAAGGATTGAGATTTTGAAATATGTTGAAGGAAAAACACAATTAATGTGCCTTCGTCAACAAGTAACTGATGTGAGATAATTTAGGTATTTGTTATCTTTATGAATTATGGAAACATATAATTGATACCCTATATAAAGGGAGTCTTTGATGAATAAGAGAACCCTAATTTCTACCGTCTCCTTCGTCTCTCTTTTATATCTTCTCCTTATGATTTTCATTTTACACATTATCAGCACGAAACTCTAACCTATTGAGAGTGATCGAGAATAAGCCTCCATACCCTATACACAATTTTCGTGGGTCAAGTTTCTAACTGCGTTATATGTTTAAAAAATCGGTTTCTCAAGTTTCAACGGTTGGATCGAGCTCAAATTTCTACAGAACCTTGAAAACTTTTTGAGTTACATTCTGAACGGTGGAGATTGGATTCGGAGATACGAGAATATATATAAAATTTCGAACAAAGCAGATTTTATATTCAAAAATTTATGTGCAGCATTTCTCAAAATACGATTGCGCACAATAGAACCGTTGGATGAATCCAAATTTTGGATATGTTATTTCAAATATATACATATTTAATATGAACGGTGAAGATCTGAATATGAAGTCTTAAGGATCCGATAATGAATTTTGAACATAGCTGATCCTGTTTCTAGAAACTGTCTGCCCAACTTATTTTAAAACTTCAATTAGCACAATCTAACCGTTGGATGAAGCTAAATTTTGGATATATTATTTAAAACATGTAGAGGTTGAATTTGTACGGTGGAGATCAGATTTGAAGCTTTTTACAATCCGAAACCTAAAAACAAAAATAAGAAAGAATCATGACTTCCCTCCAAGGTAACTCGAATTACCCTATTATTTATTAAATGCAACTAATAAATATTTTGTCAATATGTATATATGGAATAATATGTATTATTATGCATGTATATGAATATATGTTATCTATAATTATATACATGTGATGTTATGTGCAATATTGACAAATATGAAATTTTGCAATACTTTAATGATATTTATAGAGTACATAATATATTATTAATTATGTTTTTAGATGATTTCTAAGAAATCGTAAATAAAGTTATTTACACGATTAGATGATAGATTGATCATGATTTTGCCAATATATTTAGTTAATCATGAATTTCGATGAATTGATAGATTTCATGTATGTTGATCAGAAATTTCGATGAATTGATAGATTCATGTATGTTCGTGATTCTCTTCAAATTGATTTTATAAGCTACTTTCAATGTATGTATCATTGATTGTATATTTGCATATTTCCATGACAATGAAAGTTCATAAATAATAAAGAATTGTGTAAATAAGTCTTGTGATAAAGTATATTCACATGATATCAAAGAAAGATTATGACATACTTAAAATTGTATAAATAAGTCTTGTGATAAAGTATATTCACATGATATCAAAGAAAGATTATGACATACTTCAAATTCATTATCTAAAGAAATTAATTAAACTAACTCAATCTAAATAAAATTTAATATACTCAAAAGAAATTGAGTACTACCATTATTTGTTTGATGTAGAAACTAGAATAACTACAATTCCATAATAATATCACCCACCAACCCCTAATTGACAAAGAATCGCCAAACTTAGTCAAAGTCAATTCTCTTATGAACTGAGAATTCATATTGACCCCAACTCTTATATTGGAAGTATATGTAGTTTCAAAATCTCAATAAATTCTGGATGTACTCTAAATGAATATTTTGAGGATTTTATAAAACACTACTTTCAAGCCTAAGAATTTAGTGAAAGAAATTGGTTTGCTTGCTAAAAAAGGTCAATGACTTTGATATGTTGCGACTAAAAACATGTCTTACCATATGTGAAAAAGAAAGTCACTTTAAATGACAATAATAAATTGAGAGATACGATCTCACTCTATTTTTTTTTTCCACTTGAGCAAACATATTGATGCACTTGTATAATATTAATTATGAAAGTGAGTCGTTAAGAGACATGACATTATTATTCATAATACCAATGTTAGACCTCTAAATAAAGAAATTTCTTGAGGCTAACCATGATCGATTTGAATAGTGAAAATAACCTCAATGTAAAGGAGAAGAGACATGTTGATCCCTACCTATGTGGAAAGAATGAACCACAAGGTAAGATATGTAAGAGTTCGTGATATTTATTGGTCATGGTAGAAGTCATGGAGGTTACCTATTTCTTAGTCGATAGATATCCTCTATTTTGATTGATGAAAGTATAATCAATCATTCTCATTAGACTATTGAATTTGGTCTTCAAATTTATTTTGAGTTAGATTTATATTATGTGGCCTGGTTTAGTTATTTCTGGCTTATTGGTAAATTTTGTATTTCATTCTAAAGCATTGAATGTACTTGAGTTTATTTACCACACATTCACATACAAGGTTCATGAGAAAATTGATAGATATAATGTCACATATCTAGTAAATAATGTAAAATATTAGAATGAAAAGTATTTCATTCATCTCTAGAGGAATGTGAGAATTTTTCGAGGAATAGACAATTATTCACTTAATTGATATTTATATGTGACAAAGTCTTGAGGCCTGGTGGCACATTGATTAAAGTCATAAAAGCTCATTATGGACCAAGAGCGAACGAACCTTGTTAAGTTTGATGATATTCATGTTGATGATTATCACTAAGAAATACATTATGAGAATGGAACTACACCTTCAATTTATGGTTTTAGAGTCAATCTAGTAATTTTACTTTACTACTTTTTGATCATTGAATCATAAGATATGACCAACAAAGAACTTTTGGACACGACTCATTCAAGTTTTGACACGACTTACATGGATTCTTTGGTCATCGTGATATGATGGTCCATATTATAAGAAATTAATATGGATATCTTTTATTTTGAGTGAAAAAAAAACGAGATAGAAATTTAATGCACGGTATAGTGTCGAACTAATGCTGTTCAATTACAGCTAGTGCATTCTAAAGTACTAGGAGCACTACATACATTCATATCTCAAAGATACATCACTCATTATTTCAAAACCTGTTCATTAGCAAAACTGTATGATTAAGACTTGCATTTGATAAAGATACAAAGTATAATATTTCATTCTTATAATTGATAATTGTTGATACATGTGGACACAACCATTCAAAATATGGATCATTCAAGTATTGTGTAGTTTTGGTCGATGCTTCGACACGTATTGTCCATAAAAATGTTGCATTTTCAAAACTTCTAACACATTTAATATAATTGAGGACTCACCACCCTTATAAAGAACCCAATCTCATAATACTAGAGATTTTACATCAAAAGTACTTGATGTCTATTAAATTTTAATAAAGATCGATGTACTGGATCTTGTACCCTAATGTGGATATACAATAAGGTCTCAAAGAAGAAACCATCGAAAAGAATATAGATGGTGACTAAGACAATATTTATGCGCACTCATTTGTCTTTGCACAGGGTTATACAATATTGCACGTAACTCTTACTTATTCCTTTATGAACCCCTACTAACCACGTATTTTGCGTACCAGTTGGTAACTGGATATAAGCCTGATAATTCATATCTACGCATATTTGATTAAGCAGTATATGTGCCTATTGCGCCCCCACAGCGCATTCTATGGGTTTTCAAAGACGATTAAGTATTTATATTGGATATGAATCTCCAACAATCATCCGCTATTTGAAACCTTTTATAAACGATCTCTTTATCGCTAAATTAGCGAATTTGTCACTCAAATGAGACAATTCCCATCGTTAGGGGGAGATAAGAAAAAGTATTTTCTGATGGAACGACAGGAATAGTTTCATACTATGTATCATTATGATCCCCGCATTTCACAATGTAACGTGAAAGTAAAGTAAAGTGAACAATTGATCTTCAAAGTATAGAAGACTCAATTTCTAAAGTGACGAGATCATATATACAAGGTGTAAATGTGTCTGCAAGGTTAAAAGTCCCCATAAAGGGCACAATGTCGCAGATTAAGACATTGTAACCATACTTAGTGGAGGTGTGATTGAGGTCGTGACTCCCAAAAGGAACAGGGGGAGGTCACTTGGTTCGACCAACACTCGCCCAAGGAATAAGAGGGCATGTATGGCACAACTTTAATTGATCATCCATGAATATAATGACTCTCATGAGATTATCTCTGATTATACTTATATCCATGAATCATTACTGGAGGATGCTTCGAAGTTTAATATGATTTCAGATAATAAAGAAATCTCAATGTACTGTATGAGTTTATATGAGTTGATGGAAAGATCTTCTACACACATTGATGATATATACATTGTTGCTCAAGGAATCATAGAGCACAATAATATCGAACCACACTCTATTGAAATATCAATATAGAGCAAATTGACCGAAATGTAAAGAATCAATCCAGGTATAACTAAATTCACTGACAACAAGGCGGGTATTTGGTTTGGTAGTGCTAACCTCACCAAGTGTAAAGCCTGTAGGACATAAATAAAGTTTTGTCAGAAAGCGTAATGAGAAAAAATAAAGCCATGAGATGCAAATCTAAAGTTGAATCACAAAGTTTCTCACAACACCCTGGAATTGACTATGAGGATATGTACTCTCTCATAATAGATGTTATAATTCTAAAGAATGAGAGTGCAGCTTATACATGTGGTTACATAATATCTCTATGGGGATCGTGATTTAGAGATATATATATACGAAAATGCTTGCTGGCCTTTCATTGCCAAGGCAAGTGACTCTAAGCCACGGAGTGCATTTGCAATTAAATTAAAACAGTATGGATTGAAACAATCCAGATGAATGTGGTATAACCGTCTAAGTGACTACTTGATTGGGAAAAAAAATAATCTATGCACTTGCGTATTTATAAATAAAATAAGTTTCAAATTTGCGATTATGATTGTCGATGAAAGGAACATAATATACACTCTTAATGAAAAAAGAGATATCGCTAGTTATTTGAAATTTTAATTTGAGATAATGCATCATGGCAAAACTCGGTCATGTTTAGACTTTAAACTAAAACCGAGTTTGTGGAATACTAAATTCTACAGTTCGCATATATCCAAAAGATGATCAGGCAATTAAATATGGATAAGTGTAATATGTTAGCACTCCTATGATTGGTCAAAGTGAAGATATAAGGAAATATCAATTTCGTCAATGGAATGACGAAGAATTGGTGGGAGCTGAAATTCTCTACCAATGTACAATATGCGCATTATTGTACCATTACTAATACACTTGACCAAATATTAATTTTTCAAAATTGTTATCTTGATTTAACTCAAGAAAGCGCAATGTCACTGGAATGGAATCAAAATATAATTTGATACCTAAAAGAAACTATTAATGCGAGTTTATTTTTCTCATTAATAAATATAATTGGGACTGCAGATGGTCTTGTAATCCCTACAGAAAATGTTGAGTTTACTTCCTAATGTGAAACACCAAATAGTATCGTTGTTGTTGGTTACTCATTCGATCCATGTAAAGAGATCATTATCATACATGTAGTAGTTCATGAGTATCTACGATAAATGTTATGATCATTCATATATCTGATGATAGTGGCTTGAACTCTATCACTGAAAAAAAATGTGATAATACGAGTAATATCACCACAACTCTTCTACAACCAACAACTATGCACTTTCTCAAGAATCAAGTAAATTGAGAAAGTGGAGATTTTCAAAGTTCTCTTGATAAATGTAAATATCAGAGAGAGGTGTAGACTTTAGGGGGAGTCTGAACATAGGTATGTTGTACTCTTTTTCCTTGACCAAACTTTATTTTTCCCATTGAATTTTATTAATTGACAAGGTTTAACGAGGCAACAATGAAACACCATTTTACCCTTTGACTTGGCACAAGGGGGAGTGTTAAAGGAAAAACACAATTAGTGTGCATTCGTCAACAAGTAACTGATGTGAGACAATTTAGGTATTTATTTATTATGAAAACATGTAATTCATAACCTATATAAAAGGACTTTTTGATGAATAAGAGAATCTTAATTTCTACCGTCACCTTCGTCTCTCTTTTATATCTTCTCCTTTTACTTTTCCTTTTACAAAATAATGTTTTTGGAATTTCAGAAAATACAGAACAAGAGAAATTTGGGTGGAATTTACGTTTGGAAAAATGGAAGGTCAGACATGTTTTCTTTAATCTAAATTAGGTATGATATTATAGATTCAAGAATGTTAATTTTTACTTGATTTGAAAACCACAAATTAATTAGGAATTTTTCGGATGTGACCAAGCTATGTAAGTTCAAGTTTGATGTACTGTTAGGGCCATATTGGAAATAAGTAATTTTGTGAATAAACAACCAATCAATTATAAACATTTCAAATATTTGTCTTAAATCAGAATAACAGGTCATGATTCATTAGAACATCTGAATCGATATTATAATGTATTAATTTTTATATTATGATATATTGGTTTTTGTACGAAAAATACTGATTTTTCATAAATTTCTAACACAGTGCTATAATGTTTTGATTTTTGTATTATAATGTATTGATATTATGATGTATTAATATTTTATTATAATATATTAATATAAAATTTTAATTTGACAAATTATTTATTAATCCAACTCGACAAGAGCGTGCCCCTATGTATTATGATTGAATTAGGTCCTTGATGTCCCAGAGTTGGTACTGCTAACCACCCAACCACAAGAAATAATATGCGAAGCAAACTTGTTTTCATAGTAATAGCTATCTCATTATACTGATCCTGGCATCATGTGTATTTTCAGAAAACTGTTGTTATTAATATATTGTTTTAAGCAGTTTCTAATAATTAATTAAATTACTACTAATTATTATGTTGTGTACAGAAAGTTTAATAATAGTTGATGTACGCCAAGATGATGAAACCGTAGGCTCTTTATGACGAAGGACCAACATTAGATTCTTAGAAGGCATGTCTACTGCCTAACAACTGTTGAGCACCTAATTATTGGTTCAATAGTGTATGGTTTGCTCCATTTTATATGACGATGATATTACAATTTTCCAAATACCATGAATTATATAATTGTTATTGAATATAAGACGACAGACGTAAGAGAGACGGCAATAAAGACAAAATTGTTTTTTTTTTTTAAATGCTGAACCGTGTACTCCATCCCATCCGTCCCAATTTGATAATCTAGTTAAGTCATTAATTTTGTTTGTATTTTTCAATTATACCATTCTTTAATTTATTAATACTCATAAAAATCAGTGTTGGAATTAGTATAATTGTTATTAGAATAGGAAAAATTTGCATTGTAATCATCAATTTTTAATTTATCAGGTAGAATACTAGTATTTCAAAAATATTAATTAAGGGTATGTGTGAAAATGAAAAATTAATGATATGTTAAATATGGTAATTGAACTATATTTGTGGGACGGACGAAATGAAATAGTGAACTATTTTTATGCGATGGAGCAAGTATAAAAAAATGAATTGAATCTAATTTGAATTCTCTGTACGTGTGTTAATAATATTGAAGTATGCTATATATGCATTAACAATGTTGTTTTATGCATTTCAATATAATAATATTAAAATATTTTTTAAATATGTCATTCAGATTTGAAAAGGCATACTAGATAATACTACTAACACAAGCACAAAAGGTTGTAATTGATTCACAAATACTCTTGCGATAACAATAATTGTAGTCTCAGAATGGGAGAAAATCTGATTATAGTATCGCATTATATAATTATAATTTTATATGTTCGTGTACCATGAGATTTTATTAAAGTATCATACAAATTAAGTAAATTAAAATATTATTTTATATAATTAAGATTTTATATATTTGTGTATCATAAAATTTTGATAAAGTATCGTGCAAATTAAGCAAGTTAAAATAATTACAAAAGTTTAATAAGGTATAAGAAACCCATTCTAATTGATTTTTATTAAGTAAATAATCGGATGTGCCTAATCTCGTTAGCTGAATTACAAGATAGGGAATCTCGCTTCGTTGGTTGGGTGAGATGAGATACTTTAGTTCAAGGGAAACCTGTAAAATAGAACTTGTTAGACTAGTTAGAGATGCTTCTAACTAAGGCCTCTGATACTTAAATCCGAAACAAACTTAGGAGGTATTAAAAAATTGGAAAGCGAGTTAAGTAGGAAAAGACGTGTTACGATAATGCGTGGAATACTGTGCACGATCTTAATAAGTTGCACGGATTAGATGCCACGTGGAGGAATCCGGACCATAAAGGTGCCTTTCGTATTAATTCTGATCAACGACCTATATTGGCGGATCGACCCGACTCGAGATTCGGGTCAAGTAGCTATTCAGAGCTAGGTGCACATAGTCAATTCCCATGCTAACTTTTTGGTATTTGGAGGTATAATGATAATTTTAGCATTTCACATATCAAATTTATTTGCTCGGTTTTTATTTTGTTTCATCTCTTGGAATTTATTGTTTATTTTATTGTAGGTTTTGGTTTCTTTACAAGGGAGTTTATTTTATCTTCCTTTTCAAAATAAGGGACACATTTGGGTGCATATTTCATCATGCATCCGAATAAATATACGAAATGCGTAGGTATGACAATGGGTAAGGTATGAGTAGGGTAAATACTTATTTTTATACTCGTTCCCGTCTTGTAACACCCATGCATCAAATGCATATTTTTACAATTTTTTTTAAAAATCATCTTGCATTAAAATATAATTTTAGTCCCAAGCTCGTCACCGTAAACGATTTTCTATTATTAGTTTCAAATAATCTACGAATCCTATTTAATCGAATTAATAGTTCGGTTATCAAATAAATTATAATTCTCGACTTTTAAGAAATTATTATAATTATTTAGTATTTTAGTTACTCAATTATTTATTTAAATTACTATTGAGTCGGCTACAAAATTATTCGATTTAACTATTGGGTCGTCTTTTGGATTGTTCTATTTTTTTTCGGATTTCAAACTAAGCCCAACATGGCCCAAGCCCACTCAAACCCTAATCTTCCAAAAATAAATGGTATATAAAGATAACCCTACCCATTTCCACCTTTCACTTCTGCTTTTCAGCCGCAAACAATAGGTAAACCTCACTTGTTTCTCCAAAATAATTCAAACAACAATTTTTCAACAAAATTCCTTTTTGACTGCCAATGGCCATCGTTATCCCTTGCAACGAGCCACCGTCCAGCCATGTTCATGAACCTATAACCGTCATGGCTGCCATTTTTCCCAAAACCACCAAACAAACCAAACCCCCAACCTCTACTGCCAAGCCCAAACTCCAGGCCCGAAACCAACCCAAACCCTCGGTCGAACCAACCATCAGAAAAGCCCAACAACCACAAACCCAACCAGTACCGGCCCAACCCACGAGAACCACCCATATCGCCACACCCAACTTTCAACCACCGAACCCGAATGACAGCCGACCCGAATCAAAATCCAAACGCCACCACTGATGCCGCATTTTCGGCTGCCGGCGATGACCAAGGAGGAGAGGGTTTCGCTCCGTCTGTCACCCGGCTGCCGGAGACCCCAAAAACCTAAACCATCTTCGCCACTGCCTTCTTGAGACGAAGCCCACCGTTTTCCAGCCGCCGGTTGCGTCGCCTTGTCCATTCAACACCACTACCACCGTACCTTAACGCCGCCGCCTCGCAGACGCCCCACAGTTGCCGTCGCACCACCCGCCCGAACGGAGCCCAGCGGCCCACGTTGAATTGCAGCTACAGTTCGCCGAAATTGAAGGAGATGGGCCAGTCGATTCTAAAATTTGGGGAAGAAAATCGGTCATACTTGGCCGTCACCATTTGCCGCTGCGGGTAGCCGCCAGAAACCACCACTCGGAGCCACTACAGGTCACCGCCGTGCATCTTTGCTGACGTGGTGCGCCGATTCCGAAATTTTTTCTGTTTTTGGAAAAGGAAGAAGATAAGAGACGGGCAGGTGGATATTAAGAGCTGAAATCCCATTTTATTCCTCCAATTTCCAAATATTACAAATTGACCCCTCAGACTTTTACCCTTTTTCAATTTAACCCCCAAGACTCTTACCATTATTCAATTGAACCCCCAGCTTACCAACAAACCCAAATTCAGCCCCCAAACTTACAAAAAAACTCCACATTTGATCCCCTAACTTTTGCCATTCTTTGATTTTAGCCTCCATATTTATCCAAAATCCCAATTGAGCCCCAATCTATCCAAAACTCCTAATTCAACCCTCCAACTTTTGAAAACTTCAATCCAACCAAATAAAACTTAATAAATTTCAATTGAGTCCATTATTCTTTATTTTAAAATTATATTGTGTATTTTAAATAAATAATTAAATATTTTAATTATATATATACTAATTAAGTATATTTTTAAAATGATTAGGTGACGAGGAAATCGGATAATAGGAATCAACCACGTGCATTCACACGACTTTTTCACGACTTTATTTCGAGGTAGAGACCACCGACTTGTCTTATGTTAAATTCTATGTGCTCAAATCTATGTGCAATGTATATCATGAAATTCTATGTTTATAAAATAATATAGCCGTGGACCGCAAAAGTTGTCCGTGACCGGGGAAAAGGGTCATTGGGTTTATCCCAACGTGCTATATCCAATGATTAAACCAGGGGCCTTAAGTGCCTATGACCGGGGAAAAGGGTCATCGGGGAAGCCTATGACCGGGGAAAAGGGTTATAGGGGAAACCCGCCGCGTTTTAGCTGCAGTCAACTGTCTTCCAAAGTAAAATTATGAATTCTATGGTTAATTGTGCTATTTCTGAGTTTGTATAATTTTGCATGAGGTATGTCGGTGTAACTATTGAGTACGTTGAACTCATCCCAAATCAACGATGTTTTTCTTTCAGGTACGAACGAGAATATCGAGTGAATGGGAAATGAGGAATGAAAAAGGATACTAGTTATCCGTTTTGTTTTGTATGTTTTGAAAAGAATGTGGAACTAGACCTAAATCGTATTTTAGCTATCGTTTTCCACTGATAGCAATTTGTTTTTTTTATTGTTTTGAATATTCCGCTGCGTAAACTTGATCATTTTGAAATTTATGAATTTTACTATGTTATTGTTATGAAATTCAAAATTTATTTGTGACGCCAAGATTCCTTCAATTATTATTTAAAATGTAAATCTATTTACAATTATCGAAACCGGGGCGTTACACGTCTCGTTCTCTACCCATGTGGGAGCAAATTTTATGCACATTCTCATACCCGTTGGGTACTTAGTACCCATAACAATACACATTATTTGCGTCTAACAACATACGTAAAGTTGATCTAATAATTATTGATTACAATTAAAAGCTCAATAAAAAATAAATCTATGATCATTTATAAAAGTATGATGTTATATAAAAGTCACAAACATGTCAATATTATGAATTCTTTAAAAAAATAATGTTTTAAATAATATTCATCACCACACCACCAAATTTTAAAACATCAAATATGAACCTCCAATATTCTCAAAACTTACCAAAAATATAGATGTCATTTATTAATTAGTTGTACTTATCGATTAAAAATTCATAATACAAATTGAAAAGTTTATGAGTCTTAAATAAATCGTAAGCATTTATCCTTCAAATTATATATTTGTGTGCGCGCGCGCGTGTGTGTAATTATTTATATTATATGTATGGATATTGGGGGTGGGTACTAACGTATCTGTACCCATCAAATATTGTGAGTAACTAGTTCGAAAACCCGCGTTTACACGGGTATTTCTAAGAAGAGTATAAAATGTAATATTTATTAAAATGAATTGTTAAATTCATAAAGCAATATTAAATAAAGAGTAAAAAAAATCTTCACTTTAAATTTCAAAAAATACCTTATAAACTATATTATTAGTACCCGAATGTTGAGAATTGTCAACTTCAAAAATTGAATTATTAACACAAATAAAAAAAGAGATATTATTTACTTTAAAGTTTGAAAAACTCATAGTAGATCATATTTAATTTTTTCTTTTCGATTTTATGTTGAAGCAAATAATTTTGAAATATTTCAGCATCTTAATTCTTTTCGATTATAAGAATGCACCTTTTTAAGGGTTAGTTAGTTATAATAATAGAAAATCGAGAAACACATGTAATTCAAATAAATATGTCTTATTTTTTATTGTTTCGTATCGTAGCAGTGTCCCATACCAATATAAATATTTTAAAACTTAAACTATTAATTATCACTGATTTTTCATTATAATACCAACATCGTATTTCATTCATTGAATTGAATATACATCCAGTTGTAATTTATTTATATATTATAAAACTCCAAAAACTACAGAAAATCTTAAAAAGAATTCGGAATGCTTGGTATTAGACTAAATATGCGATGTAACTTTTTTATTTTTTATTTTTTTAATTTTTTTTTGCCTTCTCAACTATCATGAAATTTTGACTTTGCCCCCTAAATTATTTTTTTATTAAGTTACCTCCTGGAATTTGCATTTTTTTTAGTTTGCCTCCTGAAGTACAATTCAGGCCAAACACTTGTCGGATGCCGTTCACGTGACTTACACGTTGATCGAGGATTTCTCGACATTCTAGAAATCGTCTCGGCAATAGTACGGAGTCGACTGTAGATGCGGTGAGTTGTCCCGAGTCGTGTCTCTCGAGGATGGATGTGATCGGCCGTCGGTTTTCTTTATCGTT
>BMAC01000337.1:838074-841475 GCA_014905375.1 Phtheirospermum japonicum | reverse complement strand
GACTGAGAGAAAGCAGTCGATCGACTGCAGTCGATCGGTGTTGTCGGCAGTCGATCGACTGCTCCGTCAAAATTGGCCTGAAGCCCTGTAATTCAGTCGATCATGGAGGCTCAGTCGATCGACGGCAGTCGATCGGCCAGGTAGGCAGTCGATCGACTGCCTTGTCAAACACTTCAAAACTCGCTGGAATCCAGTCGATTTCAGCCGGTTCAGTCGATCGACTTAAAGATCAGTCGATCGATTGAACATTCAGTCGGTCGACTGGATTCCAGCGCCCGGCTTGGTTTCTCGTCCTTTTCGCATCCGCCGGTTTATCGAACCTCGTCCGTTGTGCCTCCTTGCTTTGTCTGTCCAATCCCGAGTCGAGTATCAACGATTCCAACGAGCGTGGGCCCCGCTTGGACGTCCTACGGCCGAGAAAAATGGAAACGTGAAAAAGACTACGAAAATAAATAAGAAAAACGTACAAAAACTAAGAAAATCTAAAAATACGAAAAACGGCCTACCCGACTCCTAAATCAACAAAAAACAAGCGAAAAACACGCAACGTGAAACAAAAACGAAAATGAAAATATGTACAAAAAGATGCAAATCACACGTGAGGGCAAAAGCGTCTTTTTAGTTATACCTCTTATAGATTTTTTTTTGCCTCCTCAACTATATCATTTTTTTTTTACTTTACCTACTAAAGTATTTTACTATCAAGTTGTCTTCTCAAGTATAAGTTTTATTTAAAATTGCCTCCTCAGGTCAGTTTTCGGGCTAAAAAGAAAAAAGAAAGAAAGAAAGTCAAATACCGCTGAAAGTTACCTAATGAATGATACCCTAGGTAAATAATAATAATAATAATAATAATAATAATAATAATAATAATAATACTAAATATAAATAATATTCTTTTAAATATAAATAATATATTTTTAAGATATATAATATAATTATAATACACTTTTAAATACTACTACTACTACTACTACTACAACAACTACTACTGCTGCTGCGGCTACTGCTACTGCTACTGCCACTACTACTACTACTAATAATAATAATTAAGAATCAAGAAAGAGCTCTCAGTCAAAAAAAAGTTTAGAGAGAGATGCTCTCAACTTAGAGAGAGAAAGTTCTTTGTAGATTTGAAGATCTCTTTGAAGTCTTGAATATTTCTTCGAAGATTTGAAGATTTGTGAGAGATTTTAGCATGAAGATTTGAAGTTTTCTTCGAAGATTGCTTGAATCCTCTTTGTATTTCGCTTGAAGATTTGAATTTCGGGGCCCACCTTCGAATTTCTCCTCTTCATTTGCTTGAAGATTCGAAGATTACTTGAAGTCCTTGTTTGAAGATTTGCATGAAGTTTTGAAGACTGCATGAAGACTCCTTGAAGGTTTGAGTTTCTAGGCCTGCCTTTTAATTCTTGTCTTCATATCTTCATATCCTCAAACCTTCATGTTTGTTATTGCAAAAATATCCCCTTGAGTCGATTTATTTACCGTACCGCCCAAGAAAAAAAAAGGAAAAGGAAAAGATAAGAAAAAAAAGAGGGAAAAAAAAAAGAGAGTGCCCAGGAACAATTCTGTACGGGGTGGACGTGGATCGGGACGAGGGCGAGGAGTAAGAGGCGGGCGAGGGCGTAACATGAGCCTGTACGGTTGCTACTCCAAAGGATTGTCCATTGAAGTCAATCCTTCTGACATTCCATCCAGCCCTTTGCGCCAGGAGGATTTCCCCCCACTTGCTCCATCGAACTCTGGTGCCAAAGCCCAAGACCAAGGAAACATCATAGCAGCTGCAGAAGATTGTGAAACTGCTGAGTCTTCGTCCGAGGATGATAGCAGCAGTGAGGAATTGACGGACGAGTCGTGCGAGCCAAATACCCCCAAGTCCATAGGCTCAGCGGGACGAAAGCCAAAACGTGCTGCAACACCATCGGAAATCTCGAACAATGAGGTAAGTGTGGCTACCCCTCGTAATGTTGAGGTTGATGTGCAATAGGATGATGATAGTGATGAGGAAGATGGGTCTGATGATGAGGAAGATAGGTCTGATGAGGGAAACTCTGAGGAGTTGGACGGCGACTTGCAGCCAACTCCGTTTTCAAAGCAACCTTCTGACGCACACAATGTGCCTATGCATGAGCCTGCGCCTGTGCAAGGGCCTGCACCTGTGCGCATGACTGCGCTTGCTCCTGCACCTGTGCGCGTGACTGCGCTTGCTCCTGTGCGCGAGCCTGCGTCTGTGCGAGCGCCTGCCCCTGCACTCGTACCCACGCCTGCATGCGTGCCTGCGCCTGCACGCGCGCCAGCTTCTGCGCGCATACCTGCCGAGTCAGGCGAGCCCAAAGGCATGAAATCCGACACGACTGCTCCGAAAGCATCACAGGAAAAATTATGGGCTTCCATGGTCGAAAATCGAGCCATCTCGAATAGAATGAAGCTACGCCTCCTTCCAGACGACGGTGACATAGTGAAAATCGATGCCAACATGCTGGATGACGTTGAAAAAGAATGGGGTTTTTTCTTGGCGGGTAATTTCGCTTCAAAGTTCCCGGGTAAGCAAGCTCTCACGATGCTTTGAAACTCTTCGAAAGTCCCTTTCAAGTTCTTTGTCCATAATTCCGGTTGGATTGTGTTCAAATTCAAAAAAGATGAACATCGTGAGAAAGTTTTGCTTCGTGGGCCTTATTCAATTTTTGGGCAAACTCTTATGCTGAAGAATATGCCCCAATGTTTTGAGTTTGATAAGAATGTGTTTCGATACATCCCGGTGTGGATAAGGCTGCCTGGGCTCCCACTCGACTGTTGGAATGAGGAAACTTTGAGCAGGATCGTCTCAAAAATTGGGACACCGATTGCAACGGACATGCTCACGCGTCAAAAGGAAAGGGAGTCCTTTGATCGAGTCCTTGTGGAGGTTGACGCAGCCACAACTCTGCCTACATCGGTGAAGATTCAGCTCCCCGGAGACAAAATCAGGGAGCAACCGATTGAGTACGATTTCAAGCCTCAATTTTGCACCACCTGTAAGCTTTTGTGCCACTCCACGACCCAATGCCCGACCATGACACCTGCGCCAAAGCCAGCGCATGTGAGCAAACCATCGGGTGCCAACGTTGCTGCTCCTAAGGGAAAACCGACCGGGGTCACTACTGGCATGGCAGCCATGGAAGCCGGTACTCAGCGCGACCTTGTTGCCAACGCCAAGGGCAAGGCAAAGGCCACTGAGGGGACTGCCGCACGTGATACACCAGTGCCTACGAATGGAAAAGGTCCTGAAAAGGGACAAGTTGATCAAAGAGGTGCATCTCAAAGCCTTGGCAATGACAATGCACCTCGACAAGTTGAAAATAGGCAACCCAAGAGTCAGCCGCTTAACAAAGGCACCAATCGACGCGACGGGGCATCTT
>BMAC01000337.1:795574-835574 GCA_014905375.1 Phtheirospermum japonicum | reverse complement strand
TTTTCCCCCAATAAACAAAAAGATTATATAGGAGTCATAATTAAAGAACTTAATACTCAAACTAATTCCCTAATTGACCTATTTTGTGTGGGACTTGACATTATTTTGGTATTGTTTTAACAACTTTTAATAATTAGTTTAATTAAAATCTTGGTGTTGATTGATATTTTGTTCGATTATAAAATTAATGTTAATTGGGGAATTTCTAAAATTTTGTTAAAGTATTAATCAAACTAAAGAAAGGTGAGATAAACTCAATAAATTGATAATTAAGTTTAAAATTATCAAAATACAATTCTTAAATAAATTCAATCAAAACTTATTCCATTTTAATCCAACCCAAGAATGGCGAATTCAATCAATTATACATTTTCTAAAAATATAAAATATCTAAACTAATTGAAGTAAATCAAATAAGAAGTAAATATTATCTTTAATATTCCATATCATTCTAAAATCATTAGAATGTGATATTCAATATATAAAAACCAGCCCCTGTATTTACACTTAAAAATCATTTATTTTCATTACTGTTGTTATATAAATATATTTCTAATAATATGTGGCTAGCAAACAATTTTATTCGGATTTAGGCGTAAATATAAGGTACATGCATAATAGATTTACGATAAATAAGAAATTATTTAAAATGCAGTTAATTGCAATTCTTTGGTAAAAAAGTCTTCATTATATATGAAAAAATTATTCCTTACATTTACTCCCAAAAAATAAATTCATACAAATTATTCCTTAAGTAGCTCCATTGACTTAGGACTGAAAATTGTAAAACTTACAAAATAAATTTCGAAACATGAGTAGTGATAATGACAACAAATTTCTTGAAATCTGAAACTAAAATGTTAGCGTATTAACAAATTCCAACTAATTAGCCTTCTCATTTCAAGGAATAGATAATAATTAGCTTTCTCATTTCAACTTTTAGCGGGTTCGTGAGTAATTTAATTAGTGATTCAAATCTTCTCGGTTAGAAACTCTTCTCTAGATTCATAAGCAATCTGGACAGCTTGCTCTACAGAAAATAAAATAAAAACAATTAAAAGAAACAGAAAAGACAAAAAACAAAATATGATAGCTTTGATGGTCACAAAACAATTATGCAATATTAAATAATAATAAATATTAATAATTTACTAAACTATAAATGTTACAATACAGATAATTTCCAGTTACGTTCGTCATTAGATTGTAAAATTTTGGGGTAAACGTATAACATGAATTCAAATAATATGAATATACCGTTAGATTATAAAAACTCTCTAGAAAGTCAAGAACTATAACATTCTAGTGTTGAATAAATTCTGATCTACTTTTGAGAATCGGTCAATGTCATCACGTAAATATTTATTTATTTTTTAATTCAACAAATATCAATATTCTAAGACTCAATATTATTAAGTTATACAAATCCACAACATAAGTATATAACTTTAAAAAAATTAACTACTCTAGTAGAAATAGTAAACAAATCAAGTACCAAATCCGTCAATATTGCTACGAGAATAGGCTATCTGAGTTTGTTTTAAAAAAAATTCAGATAACCTATTCTCATAACAATAGTGCCGGATTGGTACTTGATTTGTTTATTATTTCTACTAGAGTAATTAAATCTTTTTTAAGTTATATACTTATGTTTTGGATTTGTATAATTTTATAACTTTGAGTCTTAGAAGTGTTGGAATTTGTAGAGATGAACACCATGCTCGTGCAGCGAAAGTTTTAAAAGTTTTTAGATCTATACTGTGAACGAATATTTATAAGATAAATAAATAAGATAAAGTATGAAAACCTTACAGTAAATCCAGATACGAGTTCAATACTAAGGTATCCACGCAATTAATTCTCTGACTGCAAGATCCAACTTCAGTGTACTGCTATCATGAAGAAAGTTAAGAAATCTCACGAAAGCTCAAGAATGATAAATTTTGCATTACTGCATCAATTCTATCAATGCTTCCGCTGGCTAAAGATTGTCCTCTGTGTGACAAATCTTCACCACATGAATGACCAGAAGCTCCCACTGAATTCTTGTCTAGGTCATTAGACAAGTTCTAAACCTCCATGTCACTTTGTGGTTCTTGAATTTTTTCAATTTCTAACTTATTTTTACTCCTTTCCTTGTAGACATAGTCTTCCTCAAGGAAAGTCTCTTGCTTGGAAACAATGATCTTTTGTTATGCAGGAAGATATAAATAGTGTCCTCATGTTTCCTTAGGATTGAGCCGAACTTTTATTGTTCCTTTCAAAATTAAATTCCGGTTAACAATTATGCGTCTACGTTTGAAAGGGTTTAAGTTCGCCCGCAAGAGAACGGGGTCACTTGTAGACTAGTGAGTTAACTCGGGTCGATCTCTCGAGGAATGAGAATCGGATTTAACGATATTTATTATACTACTAACATAATTCTATCTAAACACACGATCAAATGGGTTTTGTAAATATTTCAATTTCAATAACTTCAAATAAAAACGAGTTCTACTTGTCTCGAGGGTGTCAACCTCTTGACAAGTAATAAGAATAGTAAAAGGTGTAAACCAAATAAGAGCTTTTCCTAATTGCACCAACGGTTATAAACAGGCTTTTGACTTATAATGCATCAACTTTAATACCCTAATGTTCTAACAATTACAGCAACACCAACGATTAGCAATAATTCGAAACACGAAAACAAATTATCAATTGATTATCCAAACAATTGTTCATTCCATGATCCCAAACGTAATAGTATCAATTCCAAACATTCAACACCTTAACTAAAGGTCAACAAAGTATTATCTAATCAAGTTCCCAAAGTATTCAAAACAAATCCGGAATCAAACAACTAAGAAAACATCAAGCTACGAGTTCAAAAATTACAATGCCGTTGAACTACGTTCAACGAGGGATGATTGACCAAAATACTCCGAATGAAATGCGTAGAGTCCTCGGGCTTGTCACGAACCCAGCACCTTAGCTACGAACAAGAATTGCTGCAAATCGAACCTTGATACGGCGTCGCACAGATTTATCGATAGGTGTGAGAGATGTGTCAAATCTCTCAACCTTTTAGTGTTCTTTGTGTATCTCACCCTCTCTTCCAGCCTCCGGGACTGAATATCTCGAACCCTAGCCGCCTCTGCCATTTTAAACATGTTTTTAGTCGTTTCGTAACTGAAAAATCCCAGAAATCTGCATTCGTAATGCTCTTGTCCGACCAGTCATATGTCTTATCCGATCGGACAAAAACCACTGTCCCCGGGTCCGTTCGGTGGGCCAGTTCTACCGGTCGGTGTGCACGTCAACAGTTCCACCGATCGGTGTACATGAGATGTCCGATCGGTGTGCATCCTTTTGGGCTACTTATGAGTGTCTTTCCTTCAATCAACGTGCTTTGAATCCAACGTACACTCTAGCTGTATGAGAAAATGACAGAATTATTCTCGTTTGGAACAATTATCGAAAAAAGACTCGGAAAATTAAGTAAAGAGACGAATAACGCAAAATGATGCAATTCAACTCATTCTTAACCCGAAAAAGAAAATAAAAAGACTAAAATAGGACTCAATAATGTACAGATTCGTAACAAAAATGTACGAATCAAGGATATCCCACAAAATAACATTTCTCACTTTTAGATTCCAACTTGTCAGTAAGCATCTTCTTCACATATGCGGGGCAACCCCAGGTTCGCATGTGCGTAAGTGCTGGCTTCTTGCCATGCCATAACTCATAAGGAGTTTTATCTACTGACTTTGATGGAACTCTATTCAAAAAATAGATTAATTTCAGTAAATCATACTGTTTTAGAAATAGAATTTGTGATATTAGTATAATAAACGTCATTAAATCAAATTCCCATTCCTCGAGAGACCAAATTTTGAGCCGAACTTTTTTGTTCCTTTCAAAATTAATTATCAGTCAACTAATACGCATCTACATTTGAAAAGGAGTTTAAGTTCGCCCGCAAGAGAACGGGGTCACTTGTGGACTGGTAAGTTAACTCAGTTCGATCTCTCGAAGAATGGAAATCAGATTTAATGATGTTTATTATACTAATATCACAAATTCTATTTCTAAAACACACAATCAATTGGGGTTTTGGAAATGATTCAATATCAGTAAATTTGAAAACGAACTCTTCTTGTCTTTAGGGTGTCAACCTCTCGGCAAGTTATAAGAAAAGTAATTGACAAATCTCACTACTTTCTACCACATATCGTGATATCGATCATAAACATACTTGCTACTAATCATACTTCACAATAGTAAGCTAATAATCGAATGCCTTTAACAACCAAAAAACACCAACGATTCTATCACTACTTCAATTGCGATATCATTTCAAATGCTAAACAAGATGCACAATAATTTAAATACTAAAATCTCTTCGAGAAATATAACTAAACCAATCACAACTTCATTCACATTCAACAACAATTGTTCATCCAACATAAATAATCCAAAAAACACAATAATACGAATTCCAATCACCAACACTTTAACTAATTATCGACCAAACATTATCCACTATATTCACCAACTATTCATAGCATATCCCAAATCAGAACAATTACGAAAACTACGAGATAACGAGTTTAGAGATTACTAATCGACAGACTACTTTCAACAGGCAATGGTGATTCAGCCTTGGAGACTTTGGAAAGGCTAGAGAAGCCACCATACATCCAAAAGGTAGAGAGATTTGAAAAATCTCTCATACCTCTTCCTTTCAAAATTAATTACCGGTCAACCAATACGCATCTACGTTTGAAAAGGAGTTTAAGTTCGCCCGCAAGAGTACGGATTCACTTGTAGACTGGTAAGTTAACTCGGGTCGATCTCTCAAAGAATGGGAATCGGATTTAATGAAGTCTATTATACTAATACCAAAAATTCTATTTCTAAAACACACGATCAATTGGGGTTTTGGAAATGACTCAATATCAATAAATTTAAAAATGAACTCTTCTTGTCTCGAGGGTGTCAACCTCTCGACAAGTTATAAGAAAAGTAATTGACAAATCTCACTACTTGCTACCACATATCGTGCTATCGATCATAAACATACTTGCTACTAATCATACTTCATAATAGTAAGCTAATAATTGAATGCCTTTAACAACCAAAGAACACCAACGATTCTATCACTACTTCAATTGCGAGATCATTTCAAATGCTAAACAAGATGCATAATAATTAAATACTAAAATCGCTTCAAGAAATATAACTAAACCAATCACAACTCCATTCACAATTCAACAACAATTGTTCATCCAACATAAATAATCCCCAAAACACAATAATACGAATTCCAATCACCAACACTTTAACTAATTATCGACTAAACATTATCCAATATATTCACCAACTATTCATAACTTATCCCAAATCAGAACAATTACGAAAACTATGAGATAACGAGTTTAGAGATCACTAATCGACGGACTACTTTCAACGGGCAATGATAATGAACGAGATCACTCCTAGAGTTGTGTAGAATCCCAAGGCTTGTCACGAACCTAGAATTCCAGCGATGAACGATGGCTGCTATGAATCGAACCGTGATATGGTATCGTACGGGTTTATGCAAGAGGTATGAGAGATGTGTCAAGTCTCTCTACCTTTTTGATGTATGGTGGCTTCTCTAGCCTTTCCAAAGTCTCCAAGGCTGAATCATACGAACCCTACCCCTTTCCTCAATTTTTAAAAGCTTTTGGCCATTTCGTAACTGGATATTTCCAAAAATTTTGCATGCGTAATGTACATGTCTGATCGGACGTAGATCTTATCCGATCGGACAAAGGCTACTTCCCGCTGCTTCGATCGGTGCGCCAGTTCGTTCGGCCGGTGTGCTCTTCACCAGTCAGTCCAATCGGAGATATACATGGTCCGATCGGATGAGTGCCCTTTGGACTACTTTTAAGCGTTGCTTCTTCTATCTTGTTCTTTGGATTCACCGAACGCTCTAGCTGTATGAGAAGAATAGAGAATTACTCTCATTTGGAGCGATTAGTGATCAACAAGTCGGAAAGTTAATCAAGAAGGTAAAAGTGCAAAACAGTGCAATTTAACCTAATCTCAACCCGGAAAAAGGAATAGAAAGTTTTAAACAAGACCCGATTATGTACAGATTCGTAACAAATACGTACGAATCAACCACCCTATGCTTAATTGGTTTGTTCGTCCCCGAACAAACGAAAGAATCAAAATCAAGAGAAGTGAAAGTAGTTAGAGCTAGGAGTCATGTTGTGCATATAGTTTATTTTTGCAATTATAAACACTTTCGCCGAAAACCATAAGGCTAACTCGTATTACTGTTTCACCTTGAAATCCAAAGAATGCATCCTCACAAAAGGAAAATATATCATGGTATACTCATTCGCTCGTGTCTTTCAAAAGGTAAGTGTATACGCTCGGATCGTCATAATCATGCATTCAACGACTCTTGAAAATCAAAGACTCGTACATCGCATAAGTGTTCATATTTAATCAAGAATCGGATTGGAACTTTTTAGGGTTGTAATATAGGCTCTTTGGTAAGGTATGTCATATATAAATATGTGTGGCTAACTTGCGGACAAACGCAATCAATAACTCACTCAATCTAAAACTTTAAGCATAGAGCGTAATTTTGCTCCTCATTCTTCCCAAACAACCATATATCATTATTTTTAGCCTTTTATAGCTAAGGCTATTTTTAACCCCAAAACCCGAATATTTGCCTTAATAAATAGGCTTTATTTTTATTATCTAGATGCTCTTATGAACTTAAGCACCCTTAATTTCCCTCTTTTTTTTTGTTTTACTTTTCTTTCTTTATTCCCTTTTCCTTTTCCTTTTTTTTATAGTATCCACTAATTGCCACCCTGCAATCGTCACATCTTAATAAACCAATGATAAATAAAAACTCTCATCTCACAAACTTAAATGAAATAAGAGCTTCAATAATGCTCACGGCTAACAAAGATATGGAATAAAGGCTCAAAGGGGCTCATTAGGAATTTATAGAGGATTTTATTTATGAATAAGGACGGAAACATGTTTTTGTATACGCCTATCGTCATTTTCAAAACCCAATGTACACATGCGATTTAGAGACTTCTCAAAACACTTATCGAATCCCAACATGAAATGTTGATAAACACACAAGGCTTCTTTAAAGGGTTTACTTCAAACTTTTGAAAACAAGGTGACTGAGTTTTTAAAGCTTCGCAAAAATGTAAATGACTAAGTGTTGTTTTACCTAAATATATAAGTAGGTTTTGAAAATTCTGCACTAAACAAGCTCAAAAGATTCTAACGACATATCACATAATACATGATTCCGAAAGGCATGCCAGTACAAACACAAATAAGCATGGGCAAATATTCAACAAAAGTTGACGTAATTAATTGATTGACTAGCACTTTGTGATGAAATCATGACTATGTTACCAGAAATGGTTTGAACTAAACATGCATGGGACTCTAAACCCCAGGGACCGGACAGTTGTGCACTGTCCGATCGATCTACTGGTAATCTCCGATCGGACTACAGTACAGTAGGGTCTACTCTGATCGGTCAACCCCGTATCTCCGATCGGACAGCAGTACAGTAGGGTCTACTCCGATCGGTCAACCCTGTATCTCCGATCGGACGACACAGTCCCCTCCCCCTTGCAAGAAAAATAAGCAAACTCCTAGTTGCTAAAATGCTAACATTAACATGGGGAATTTAAAATAATGAACAGAGCCAACGCAAACAGTTAATCAACCATAAGTTAACGATAGTCACCACACAAGAAAAATATATTAATATATATAATAAATCCGAATGAATAGAAAATATCCTAGAAAGCAAATAAAAGGTGGATAGCGTGGTGATACAAATGGGGCATGGGCCCGCCTACTGGTCCATGTCGTTCGGAGGTGGAGGTGGGTAGCGTTGCTCGAGGCGGGAGAGGCGTTCGTCAATCGTGATGAGGTATCCGTGGTTTGCCTCTACGCTGTCGGCTAATCGGGCAAGATTTTGGTTAGCTTCCGCCCAGTTGTTGCCCATCGTAGTTAATGTTCTCCGGAAATACTGTGCCTCCTCCCGAGCCTCCTCACGTGCTGCCCAGGCATCCTGTCGAGCGTTTCTCGCGTGCTCTTCTTGATTGAGGCTCAATTGCCTCATTTGATCCATCATGCGCGCTTGGAAATCCTGCTGCTGCCATTGCTCGACCGAGTAGTATACTCCCTCCCCATAATCGTCATGCTCGTAAGCTCCGGAACCGGTGTTCCCATCTCCTCCATCGTCATTGTTTTCATTCTCCTCCCCATTGTCTTCCGCATTCTCATCGTCATTCGCCCCCTCCTCATCTATGTTGTCATCGTCAGCATCATCGTTGTCGGTGTTCTCGATTTCCTCATCTATTAGCCTCTCCGAAGTCAACATGAACGTCAGAATAGATACGTTTCGTCCATTAACCATCCGAATCTCAACCACCATTGCCACACTCGGGTACATGATGTCATCATCATAAGGATCACAGCCATGGTGCCGGGCGAGCTCGGTGATAAAGGCTCCCAAAGTGAGCTTTGTCGTTTTCTTCTCCCTCACTTGTTGAACGTTCTCGATTGCAGTGATCAAAAGTGGATAAATGTTCACGTTGCCTCGGTGGTACGTGATCCACAATGCCTTCAACTCGGAGGAAGATATTCTTGTAGAGTCTTCCTTTCCCAAGAATACTTGCATGAAGAACTTATAAGTGAGATAAACGGCGTTCGACCTCAAGGATGTCGAATTGAAACGGCACCCGGGCTCCGGTGGTGATCCGAAAAGCTTGGTCCACCACGTCTTCTTGTCATAGACGTCGAGTTGAAAGGTTTTGTTTGTCTCTCTTTCGCTATCGATCCCAAAGATGGCATCGAGGTCCTCCCAGTCGGTGTGGAGCGTTTGGTTGCGGAGACGACACTTGAAGGACCCATCGGCGAGTGCTTCGAATATCTTGAAGAACTCGAGCATAAGGGTACGATAGCCTGGCTGATTCACCCCGGCACATCTCATTAGGTCTAGGTCTGTGAGGCCCCTTATGAATTTCTCTGCCGTCTTATCACCGATAGTAACCTTCTCCTCCCAGAGATTGATATCAATGAAACGGGGGTGATAGACATCCCGCTTAATGAGGGACTTGTAGAGTGTAACCTCACGATCGTCCGTGAGGTCAAAAGGAGCTAACACTACCCGGGTGTTGCTCGGCCCCCTGCTTGAAGTTTTTCCACGCCTTTGACGAGAGTCGGATGCCATAGCGGATGCAGAAACTCACAAGAAGCAACAAAAGTTCTCACAGGAATTCTATCGAACACCTACTGTGCGCCTCATAACTTCAACCAATTCAAGCTCAAATCTTACAACGAACAACCAATTATCACAAAACCTGCAATTCAATGCCCCAAATAGTTCAAAAAGCTTGAGTTTCAGCCATTATACCTTGAGGTTGCCGTGTTTGGAGGTGATGGTGAAGCTTGGTGTGATGTGAAGGAATCATGCTTAATTCCCCAAATTCTCCAAACGGATGTAATTGGGTATGTTTTGTCTCCGATCGGACGCGTTGTTGCTCTCAATTTTTCGGTTTGTGAAGTTGTGAGGAGTGATTTCGCGATTTTTTCTCTGCAAAGGGAGAAAATTTGGAGGTTTAGTGTGAAAATTACGAATGGGCCGACTGCTTTTTTATAAACTGCGCAGTCGTCCGATCGGTCGGTGCCTTTGTCCGATCGGACTGTGGTTCAGTAGGCTTTGTGCGATCGGAAGGAGTGCTTGTCCGACCGGTCTGTACTGTTCTCAATTTTTTTTCTTTTTTTTATATATATTTTATTATTGCTATTATTATTATTATTATTATTATTATTATTATTATTATTATTATTATTATTATTATCAGGCAACCTGCAAGAATTCTCAAATGATTATTAAACACGAACAAGTTATTTCATACTCAAAAGTCATTTATTTAATTCTCGAGCAAAAGTGCTCGTTATTAAGATAATAAGAACACCCCATCATTATTCAATCTCCCTCGATGGCCTAATGAACTACTTAGGTCCAGATACTAGTTCATAGAGGTCCTCCACTTGAGCTTCGAGACGGACGATCTTGTCCTTTAGCCGAATGATCTCTGCATCCGCATCGTTTAAAATGTCGTGAAGGCGCTTGATGTTTTTGGTCAGAGCGACCTCCTCGGTGAGAAATTCGTGGAGATCGGTTTGCAGTTGGTGGACCTTCTGACGATACTCCTTCAACTCACCTTCCAGTTTCTCTACAGTATCCTCGTATTTCTTCCTCTTCACCCAGCCATAACCAATATTATTATGATTGTTCATGGTTCTCGTTGGATGCTGGACAACACTTGAGAATATGGGAGATTAGAAGAGGAATTGGTGTGGAGGTTAAGGGCTTGAGGGTGGGTTTATATAGGGTTTGAGAGTGGAGGAGAAAGGGATTTTCAAAATCAATTAGAATCGAGATGAGGTAAAGAAAATATTTACTTAGCTTTTAACGAAATCAAATCCCTCAAACAAGGATCCCCTTACCTCAGTGAATATTGCCAGAATTTCTTACCAAGTCTTGTCTTTTCTGTGCGTGGTAATATTCTTCCAAATTAGCTCTCTCGCAACTACCATCCGATCGGTCAATTTTACCCTTCCGATCGGACAACTATACTAAGTAGTCTGATCGGTTACATGTAGGTCTTCGATCGGTCAATCCTGGGAAACTCGTTCCTCATTTCTGAACTCGCAATGGCACCTGCCAGATGTTCTAAACAGACGGATATACGTATATATACAAATATCAGAGGGTAAGAAAATGAAAAGAGAAGAAAAGAGAAGAACTTGGGTTACCTCCCAAGAAGTGCAACGTTTAACGTCTTATGCTTGACGGTACCTTAGTCGAACTTTAAATTTCTTGAGGGGGGTCATCGAGTATCACCACTTCATGTTCTTTTTGAAAAATAGCGCCCCCGTGGTACAACTTCACTCGGTGGCCATTGACTTGGAAGGTAGAATTACTCTTCTCATCGAGTAAAGTCACGGCTCCAAATTCATTGATATCGGTAATCAAAAATGGGCCGCTCCACTTCGATCTTAATTTTCCTGAGAAGAGTTTGAAACGAGAGTTAAAGAGTAAGGCTAACTTACCGACTTACAAGTTCTTATGGACGAGCTTCTTGTCATGTGTTTCTTTCATTTTTCATTTGCTTGCCAACGCCATCTCGTATGAATCATTTCGAATCTCCTCCAATTCAGTTAGTTCAAGCTTCCTATACCCCCCTGCCTCGTTCAAATTAAGATTCAACGTACGAATTGCCCATTCAGCTCGATGCTCCAATTCGACGGGAAGATGACAAGCTTTTCCATAAACCAACTGAAATGGGCTCATTCCCAACACTATTTTGTAGGCTGTACGGTAAGCCCACAATGCATCAATCAATTTTGCTACCCAGTCTTTGCAGTTTGGTCTCACTGTCTTTTCTAAAATGGTCTTGATTTGCCTGTTGCTCATCTCCACTTTCCCCGAGGTTTGTGGGTGATAAGGGGTTGCCACCTTGTGACGCACCCCATACTTACTCATCAGTCGTTAAAAGCTCGGTTACAGAAATGGCTACCCCCATCGCTGATGATTGCTCTCGGTACTCTGAATCGGCTGAAAATGTTCTCTTGAATAAACTTGAGAACAATCTCGGAGTTAGCCTTCCGTGTGGGAATTACTTCCACCCATTTCAACACATAATCGACTCCCACGAGTATGTACTCGTACTCTCCACTCCTCGGGAAAGGACACATGAAGTCGATGCCCCATATATCGAATACCTCGATCACTTGATTGGGTACCAAGGGCATCTCGTCCTTATTCCCAATCGTTCCCGACCGTTGGCATCTATCGCATGTCTTGCAATATTGGTGTGCGTCGGCGAATAGTGAGGGCCAGTAAAATCCGGCTTAGAGGACCTTGAAGGTTGTCTTCTGGATTCCAAAATGTCCTCCCTCATCATGTCAAAATTTCAACACACCAATCTTTTCCTCGTCCGGTATGCATCTTCGGAAAATTCTATCCTTGCAACGCTTATATAGGTAAGGATCGTCCCAAAAGAAACTCCTGCATTTAAACAAAAATCTCTTTCTTTCTTGCGAAGAAAGATGGTTAGGGATAATCTTACAAGCAAGGTAGTTAACGAAATTAGCATACCACGGTTCATTGACCCTTTCAATGGCCTTCGCACTCTCATATGGGAACACATCGTCTACAAACTCAATTTTATTAGACTCTCCTTCTATTAGCATACGGGACAGATGATCAGCAACCACATTTTCACTCCCTTTCCTATCCTTGATTTCAACGTCAAGTTCTTGTAATAGAAGAGTCCAACAAATCAATCATGGTTTACTTTGTATTTTAGCGAACAAATGTCGAAGAGCTGCATGATCAGTGTGCACAATTACCTTGGAACCAACGATGTAAGAACGGAACTTATCTAATGAGAACACAACTGCAAATAGTTCACGTTCTGTAGTGGTGTAATTATGTTGGGCACTATTTAACATATAACTTGCATAGTAGATGACCCTCAGAATTTTATCCACTCGTTGTCCTAAGACTGCCCCGACTGCCTCGTTTGAAGCGTCACACATTATTTAAAAAGGAAGAGACCAATCAGGTGCAACTACAACTAGTGCTTGTGTCAATTTTTCTTTTAAAATGTTAAAAGCACTAAGACACTCACCATCAAACTCAAAAGACACATCTTTCCAAGCAATTTACATAACGGGCGACAGATTTTTGAAAATCTTTTATGAAACGTCTATAAAAGCCCGCATGTCCCAAAAAGCTTCTAATTCCTTTGACATATTTAGGGGGTGGACCCTTTACTCGACACCACATGTCCCAACACAATTCCAATTTTCACCATAAGATTAGACTTCTCCCAGCTCAAAGTTAAATATGACTCAACACAACGCTCAAGTACTTTTGTCAAAATTTTCAAACAATGAGAAAAGGAAGAGCCAAATATCGAGAAGTTGTCCATGAAGACTTCAAGAAAGTCGTCGATGAACTCGGTGAAAATAGAGATCATACATCTCTGGAAGGTTGCTGGGGCATTCCATAGGCCAAAGGGCATTCTCCGGTAAGCAAATGTGCCAAAGGGGCACGTGAATGTGGTTTTCTTTTGATCCTCCGGAGCTATCGCGATTTGGTAATATCCGGAAAGGCCATCCAGAAAGCAATAGTACTCATGCCCTGCTAATTTGTCGAGCAATTGGTCCATGAAAGGGAGTGTAAAGTGATCTTTCCTTGTTGCCGCATTGAGCTTCCGGTAGTCAATGCACATGCGCCACCCGGTGGTTAAGCGTGTTGGGACGATTTCTCCCTTTTAATTTTCAAGATTGTGATGCCTCCCTTCTTTGGAAGAACGTGTACTGGGCTAACCCACTCGCTATCAGAGACGAGATATATAATCCCTTCGTCGATTAAATTGAAAATCTCCTTCTTGACTACCCCTTTCACTCCTTCTTCTAGATCGATCCGGTGCATACATGACCGGACTTTATACTTCCTCGGTCGAAAACTCATTTGTTGTGATTTTTCGCTCATAAGTTCAAACAGTTCCCAAGCTTCCGTAGCGGTCAGCTCCCCAAAATCTCCGGCTTTTACCTCCACTTGTTGTTTGTAAACCGAAAATAGTCCCTCATTAAAGTAATTGTTTACCACCTCTGCGGTGTTGTTGTGGTGTGGACATTTCTGCAAGAGTCCTCTATATCGTTCCCATGCTTCATAGAATGATTCTCCCTCCATTTTCTCAAAGTTCGTGATCTCTCTTCGCAATTTGGCAGTCGTTTGAGAGAAATAGAACCTACTCACAAACTTTTTATACACCATCTCCCAATTAGTTAAGGAATTGGGTTGCAACGATAAAAGCCAATGCTTCGCTTTGTCCTTTAAGGTCGTCGGAAAGCACTTCATTCTTAATTTATCCTCATGGAGTCCAAGGGCTGGAATTCTGCCCACCACAAGGTAAAACTCCCGAATGAAATCCAAAGGGTCTTCATTAGGCAAGCCGTGAGAAGTACGTAGTTGGTTCACGCTGCCCGCTTTTAAATCATAGTCTCTTGCCGTGGGGCCTAAGACTATCGCACTGCTGTATGGACTAATCGTTGGGAAGAGGAGATCTTCTTAATGGCGTTCATTATGGTACCAACGCCCTCGCCTTCCTCCAAAGTTAGTTCATGCTCCAAAATTTCTTTCTTCTCCATACTCTTCATAGTACCCGTAATTACGCTCCTCCTCGAAATCCCCGTGATCCTCATATCCATCATTTCGAAAATTCTCCCTTTTCCAAGTGTTGAACGGTCATCCCTCCCTCCAATTATGATTAGGTTCCGCTCTTACTCGAAGTGTCTGAGTCCGTGGTGGTTTCGTTGGAAACCCAACAGACTGCAGTGGCTCCTGAGAAGAGATCTCAAGGGGAACAGGCTGCTGGATCTTCAGAAATTCCTCAGATGGTGCGACCTGAGCATCACGAGGCGTCCACCACACCCGAAGTGGATCTGACAATCCACTCTGAGTCAAGAGAGGAACAGGAGCACCTTTCCCGGAAACGTGCCAGATCGTGGAAGAGGGTGGCCACGCCAAGGTCCAAAGTGGTTAACCCCAATGCTACCTTGTTCACCAGCACCTATGTCCTCAACTGCTCAGGGGACGTGGCCCTCCAGTTCATCCGAGGCCAATGTCCAGCATCGGATCGAAAGACTTTGGAGAAGTGGACTGATCCAGAGTTGATTGAATCGCTATGTCAGGATGAAGCCAGAGTAACTATTTTTCTCTTCTCTCCTGTATGTATTTTGCATTTATAGTTGTCAATCATAAGTTTGGTTATCTTTCAAGCCACAGCAAAGAGGTCCATTCTAGTGGCCCGGGCCAGGGGCTCTCTCATGAAAGCAGACCTGGCCAAAGAGCACAATCTTCTGAAGGAGAAGCAGAAGAAGTTGGTGGCACTCTGCAAGGATAGGTGGTCCGAGCTGAAGAGGATCAAGGCGGAAGTGTCGACTTCCAGAGAAGGGGAGGAAAAGACCCGAGCAGAAGCGTTGGCGGCCAAGGAAAATGAGGAGGAGGCCCGAGCCGAGGTGGCGAGCCAGATCAAGGTAGCTCTGGCAAGGGGTCAGGAAGAGGGCAGGACTGAATTTTTGAATTCATAGGATGGGCTCCGGCTTATCCAGATTACGAGGGAGACAACGAAACAGACCTTCTTCGAATCCATGGATCTCTACAAGCTCCTTGTGCCAGAGGCCTTGGTGTACTTCAACCTTGGCCTGGACGCTTGTGAAAAGTGGTTCAAGGAAAATCCCTCGACCCCTTACAATCGGAGCAAGCCCATTCAGGGAACCCTGAGCCCACAAGCTACTCCTATTTGGCCGAAGGAGATTGCCTGCACCAGCTCGACACTCATGAATTTGCTGAGCATGTCCTCCAGCTCTTCCGCTACTCTGCTCCTGGGTCTTTTTCTCAACCAGACCAGAATGTGGTCCTAGCACTGACTGCCTCTACTCCCTTCCCAACCTTTGCTGGTCTGGGTGAGTTGTCCGGCGAGGTATCACCCAGCAACCTGCCCGAGGAGGATGCTGTGGAGCAATTTACTAGAGATCTGGATGCCGGTGATGGTGGTATGGTGAATTAGGCTGACCCGGGCTGCTCTTCGCTTTTTCCTGTTCTGATTTAATTTCTTTGCTCTTTGAAACAATTTTTGTCATTTTGTAATTTTAGGGTTTCCTTATTTTAAGAAAACCCTAGTACTTTTCTGTTATAAATCACATGCGCTCGCTTTCTTTATATACACGTTCTTTCTTTACGTATTTCATTATGGCATCCTCCCCTTTACTCGAAGAAATTGATACTGTAAAGAGAAAAAATCTCTCACTCTTCGCTGAGAACTTTAAACTTTCCGACAAACTTTCTGTTCTTCGCCAAAAATTTTCTTAAGTATGCAGGCTTCTTGATAGGAAAAGGCAAAAGAAATGCTATTACAAGCGTGAGTGGGCTGAGCTTCGCCAGCTCAACCACCAACTGGAAGAGGAGAAAGCTGATTTGCTTGAATCAGTATGGTTGGTCTGACCTGAATATGCCTGACCTGGACAAGTGTAAAGAAATAGATCTGGTTGGGATGACCTGAGTTGCTATTCTGCGCCTAAAGGAGAAAAGGGATAAGTTAGATCAGGCTTGAAAGGATTGATCCTGACCTGGATTTCTGGTGATTCAAGAGAGAAGGACTGAGACGAAGAACAGGCCTATAGCCCTGAGGGATGTTGTCCTGACCTGATCTGATGCCTTAACCTTGGATAAGGTTCCAAGGAGAGCAGATCAGGAATTTGAGAAACGTATAACCAGAGCTGTCTTGCCATTGGCAGAAGCTTTCTGGTCAGGTCAGTAGAATAACGGCCCGCGATTCGCGGGTTCCGTTTCTGGAATCTCGGAAAGACCCCACGTGATGAATAACTATATATACCCCAGCCTTGGGGCGGGAAGAGGTATGATTTTTTGAGCATTCTTCCACTGATTTCATTTTATTTCGATAAAAATGCTTTACTAACTTAAGTATTAGAGAGGTTTCCACCGAAGATTTTCAGAGGAAGGTGTCGGCGTTCTCGGTGCAGCTTTTTGGGACGAAACAGAATGGTTATATATATGGAAAATTTTATGGTGCCTTTAAGGGAACCATGCTCCGCACCCCCTGCATTTACAACCATAGATCTTTTAATTTAAAAAAAATCTAAAATTGATCTAATGGTTGTAAATGCACCCCACTAAGGGGGGAATGATACCGTGAATGCACTGTAAAAGTCCCCTATATATATATATATATTCTTATCCACGGAGGGCTACCAATCTTATTAAGTCCCCTATATATATATATATATATATATATATATATATATATATATATAGTATATATATATATATATATATATATATATATTCTTATCCACGGAGGGCTACCAATCTTATTTGGGCATAATCAAAGCAGCACTAACCGATTAGAGTAAGATATCACATAAATTAATAATATATAAAATACCTATCATTGTTACGAAACAACCAATCTATGATATAAAATCAATAATAAAATAGGGGTAATTATTTTTTGCCCTCCATACTATTTCGATTTTTACAGTTTACCATACGAACTTTTTCTTTTGACAAACCGCCATCTGAACTATGCGTGAATTGCATTTTACCCCCTACGCCACTTTTGTAGTTTTGTGCTCAAAACCGGATGATGTGGCACAACCCGATTGCGCCACGTCATCCGGTTTTGAGCACAAAACTACAAAAAAAGTGGCGTAGGGGGTAAAATGCAATTCACGCATAGTTCAGATGACGGTTTGTCGGAAAAAGAAAAGTTCGTATAATAAACTGTAAAAATCGAAATAGTTTGCGGGGCAAAAAAAAAATTTCCCTAATAAATATTGGGAAATTTTTTTTTTGCCCCCAAACTATTTCAATTTTCACAGTTTACCATACGAACTTTTTTTTTTTTGGACAAACCACCATCTGAACTATGCGTTTTTTGCAACTTACCCCCTGAAATCAGAATTTTGGTGGTTTTGGATACCAAATCCGGTTTGTTAAGGATTTTTTTTGGTAACTTCACTCCTTATTTCTAATCCTCCCCCTTTCTCCGCCCTAATCTACCATTTCTACAATGATAACGGCACGACGGACCTCCTCTCCATGGCAAAGAAGATCAGCAACGACATTTCGCAACTTAAAGAACCGTCGTGCCGTTATCATTGTAGAAATGGTAGATTAGGGCGGAGAAAGGGGGGAGAATTAGAAATAAGGAGTGAAGTTACCAAAAAAACCCTTAACAAACCGGATTTGGTATCCAAAACCACCAAAATTCTGATTTTCGGGGGTAAGTTGCAAAACATACATAGTTCATATGGTGGTTTGTCCCAAAAAAAAGTTCGTATGGTAAACTGTGAAAATCGAAATAGTGTGGGGGGCAAAAAGTTTTTCCCCATAAATATTTACTCTAATACTATCTCCGTCCTAAATTAATAATACATTTTTTTTTTATCGAAAAATATAGAACATATTTTATTTTTGACAGTACAATTTCTACTGACATTTTTATTTACCCTTATTTAATGTGTATTGACGTCAATTAAATTATATTTTGAGTTTTTTTTATTGAACTTAGAAAATAAAGATGTTTTTCCTTCGCATATTTTTCTCTTTTAATGTAAGAAAATATTTAGAAAACACAAATAAAATTTATTATTTTAATTATATATATTTTTAAATATTGATGAAATTCAAAGTGTTCTATAGAAGTAAATAAAGGATACGATAGTGAGGAGGCCTCTTCAAATAAATAAGGCTGGACAGTAGGTAATCGCAACCACTGTATTCCTTAAATTATTTTATATTATTATTTTCTTTTCCTCCCGTGACGTGATGATGGGAATTGGGGAAAAGGTTACTACTGTATATTCTCATGTCTTGATTTATTTGAAAAAATTCTATATTATTATTTTATAATTTTAATTATTTTAAATAAAATATATTATAATTATTTAATACTTATTATAATTATAAAATCGATCATCATTCTTAATTTTTTGAAATAAGTTCTTTCTTAATCTTAATAATGAAAAGTCCGACGCATATAGAATGGGATTGAAGTAATATTTTTCTTTCTCCTCGAAAGTCTCTCTCAACTGTTTATTGTTATCTTCACACAGAGACACAACGAATATGCTTTTCTAACCAATTATGGACTTAGTTATTTAATTTATACTCAGCTGAGATAGAGATAGAGATAGAGAAGGGTTGGTCGTGGCTGTGGTTGTTGTGCCTGTAGAAAACCAAATTTGTGAATTTATCATCATCATCTGCTGTCGTTGACACAGAGTTTATACATGTTTAACCTTTAGTTTTCCAATCTCAATATTTGCTTACGTATGAGATCATAATTGTCCTTCTCCTCAATTATAGAAGAGAGAGAGAAAGAGAGACAAAATCCATGGCGTATCCCAACCATTTATCACAGGAAATGGCTCTCCAGCATTTCGCCGACCACCACCACTTGCCCGACAATTCTTCGTTCCTCCCCGAGCAGCTCTCCTCCCCCAACGTCAAACCCCACCGTGCCCCGACCTGGCTCAACAGCGCTATTTTACGCCAGCCCAGCCAGTTTTCCACCGCCGGCGACCCTAATTTCCTCAATCTGCACACTAACGCCGCCGACGCCTCCTCGCCCGCCGCCTCAAACAACCAGTGGCTCTCGCGCTCGATTCTGCAGAGCAGTAACGCCAGCGACGATGTGCAGGTGTCCAACGAATCGTCGATGATCGCCGCCGCGATTTCTCATGAATCCGCCGATTTGAACAACAACAATAATAGTGCTCACAATGTTACCATCAGGAATGGCAACAACGAGTTGACCGAGAGCGGCGGCGGCGGCGGAAATGGCGTTGACGGAGCGGTGAATTGGCAAAACGCGAGGTGCAAATCTGACATTTTATCTCATCCTTTGTACGAGCAGCTTTTATCTGCACACGTGGCGTGCCTGCGAATCGCCACGCCCGTGGATCAGCTGCCGAGGATCGACGCGCAGCTTGCGCAGTCTCAGCAAGTGGTTGAGAAATACTCTGCACTTGGCCATGGGAATCTCGGTGATGATAAAGAGCTTGACCAGTTTATGGTAAGAACTTGTCGAGACGAGTCATTTGTTCAACGTTGAATTATTTACAGCTGGTGCCCTTTTTCTTTTATTTTTATATTTATGCATTATAGGAGTTATTATTTAATGCACTTACAAATCTGAATTCGATTCCTCTGCAATTAAAATCTTTTATGTGTTGCTTCATCAATTTTCTGATTTTCTTTTGACCTGAGATGCCTATTTGCTTATACCATAATGCAAAAAAAAAAAACCTGGGACTTAAAATAAAATATGTCAGTTTGCATATTTAACTATGAAAAGCCTCTTTCAGAATACATAATTTTTCTGCGGGCCAATGCTCACTTGTGACTCTTGGGTTTCATCAATTTCACTTTCTTGCAAGAAAAAATTTGCCAAGCAGCTTCATGATAGCATTGCGTTGTTTGAAGTTCCAAGGCACATGAGTGTCTTGCCTATAAAGTCTGATTGTGATGTTTTCCTTAATGGGTGACATTATATTTAAGTACTCAAAACTTTAGGGAGCACAGATACATTAATTGCTTCCATACGCTGATTTCTGAAGGTATCAGCCCACACATGAAGTTCAGTTGATTGTTTTGCGAGAATTGAAGTATCGATTTCTGATATAGGGATGCATATTCTATAGGTGTTTCTGCTATGGCATTGTGATCTGTCTTTCTTTATCAATTTCTAGTGGGAAAAGTGATAATTGAAAAGTTATTGGTTTTCGTGTGAAAAATGAAAATACGATTGGTAAGTTGTCTGAAATTAATGATTGAAAATAGAAAAAAGTTGTCTAAATTTCAACATAGATTTGCGTGATTGTAGTATATTTTCAATTTTCATTGAAAAAATGACAGTTTCCAATATAAACTCACCAACAAACATAATTTCATTTTCCGAAATAGTTGTAAATTGGAAATTATGGGATGGAAATGATTCCATATGTATGTTCTAGAGTTAAGGAATACTACTTAATAATGTCTCGGAGTAGCTTTCTTGCACATGTTCTTCTTTTCTAAATGGGTTAACCTATTGATATATGTTATATAATAGCAGGTGTGAATACTCAGTCTAACATAAATCCAAATTGGATGATTATAATTGCAAAATCAGGTCTCCACCAAGTAGCAGTTATCCTGATTTATGTTTGGCTTTTGGTTACTTGGTTATTTCCTATGTTAAATTTCCTCCAAGTTGATGAGAATGTTTTTTTTCCCCTTCCCTTTTTCCATTTGAAAACATCTTTTAACATAATTATTCTCCTCTTGTTTACTTGTAGACGCATTACGTGTTGTTGCTATGTTCATTCAAAGACCAACTGCAGCAGCACGTGCGTGTTCATGCAATGGAAGCAGTTATGGCGTGCTGGGAGATTGAGCAATCTTTACAAAGCTTAACAGGTGATGTTTCTTTAAATAACTCATAAGAATCTACTATACATGCCAAATCCGTTCAGCATTTTCAAATTTGCATCGAACATCCTAACAGTGCCAAGCTAAAAGTTTGCTTTCACATGCATACATTTTGAGCAGGAGTTTCGCCTGGAGAAGGGACAAGCGCCACAATGTCTGACGACGACGAAGACCAGGTCGATAGTGATATGAACTTGTTCGATGGAACCTTTGATGGTCCCGACAGTATGGGATTTGGTCCATTGGTCCCAACAGAGAGCGAAAGATCATTAATGGAGCGTGTAAGGCAGGAGCTAAAACATGAACTGAAAAATGTATGCATTTTCTCTTGGCTTAATTGTTTTGTTCAACAAACAGGACCTTCACAACCCCCAATATAAAATTTCCTTGCTCCTCTCCTCCTGAAACAGGGTTACAAGGAGAAAATTGTGGACATTCGGGAGGAAATTTTACGCAAGAGACGGGCAGGAAAACTGCCAGGTGATACGACCTCAGTGTTAAAAGCCTGGTGGCAGTCCCATTCAAAGTGGCCATACCCCACAGTATGTATCAGAAACTGGACCATAGTACGTACATCATATTTTTATCTTCTTACCTAAGCTAATTACTCTATCTGATGTTTTACTTTCCAGGAGGAGGATAAGGCGAGACTGGTGCAGGAAACAGGATTGCAACTGAAGCAGATAAATAACTGGTTCATTAATCAAAGGAAGAGGAACTGGCACAGTAACCCTTCTTCAACCACCTTGAAAAGCAAGCGCAAAAGGTATTCTGATATAGGGCAATTTGTATTTTCTAGTATATGCAGATTTCTTTAAAGGGATTTCACCAATTTAATTTGAGTAAGAAGTAATAATGCAGGTGAAAAAAGCGACAATCGTCAAGCGTAGATTCACATAGCCATTGGTCATTATCGTCAAGTGCAGAATTTGATACTGAACAAAGAAAAAGGCCTGACAACCTGGATTGTATAGCGAGGAATAACATTGGTGTGCCAAGAAGAGGCAATCGGGAGCTGGAAACTACTTGGTTCCTTAGGAGATTCAAAGTTTATAATTATATATACATGGGTCACTGGTGGGTCGTATAAGTGTCTGTAGACTCATCATTTTTAATCATCAAATGTTTCCAGATTTGTGAATAAACGGGCGAATTAGTATTTAGTATGCGTATGATCAATAACATATGATCTGGTGTTAGAAAATGGTTGTAACAATGCAACTGTAAGGTAGTGTGCACTTACTTGTAGTAGTAATATAGACAGCAATCATGGTCAGAGGACAAATAATCTAGTGGTTTTCTTATGCAGTGATCATATGAATCATCGCACTATTGTGTAATCGCGCAACATTTAAAACACATAAATCAACAGACTTTCTCAAATATTAGTACAACAATGATAATTAAATACCGTGAAACCTAGTGTTCTAGCTATTTCCCTGCCAAATTGTGAATGTGGGAGGAAAAAAAAACACAAAATATAAAAAGAAAATATACATTTTAATTAACAAGTGCATGAATGAATGTTTGTGATCAACATAATTGAACCAAGAGCCCATGATTTGAGGGAGAAGATAATGGCGTCATAGGCGGCGTTACCTCCTCCTGGTCTGTGGTGGTGGTGGTGTTTCTCCTCTCCTTCATAGTCACAGACAGAGCCTCGAACCCTCTTCTCAAATCATCATTCCCTGCCCCCGAACCTGTCATGTTGTATGGCGATCGCGGCAAGTGATGATCTTGAAACGCCATCTGGTTCCTCCTAGGCGGCGTGACTGGCAACCTGGCGTTGAAATTCATCATGGCGTCATCGGATGAGGAGGGTGCGTCGTCATCGAAGTTGAGAGAGTAGCTGAGGGGGTCGTAGCTGAAATCGGCCGAGGAATGGCGGCGGTGGCGGCCCATGCGGGAGATGAAGTTGCGGCATCTTCCCTTGATCTCGGGCAAATCGTTGGTCTTGGATTTGAACCATGCAGAGGTTGTTAGCTTCCGGTGATGTGATGCCGATGTGGGAGAGGGAGAGGAAATAGGTACGGATCCGTCTAAGGAGGCACGGCGACGGTGTTGGGTGTGGGTGGCGCCATTGAAACAACAAGTAATATTGCCCACGACAGAGGATTTCTTGCGCCTCAAACTACGGTTTATCTTCTGCTCCTCCTCCATAATCATATATATTTTCTTAGTTTTAGTTTTGTAGGCAACAAAAAGAAAGGGCACAATGAATATATTAGTTTTAATTTTATTAGTAAACGAGGTTAGGGAGAGTGGAGGAGAAGGGGGGAAATTAATGGAGGTGGAGGGCCATTAATGCTTAATATTTGATAAGAGGCGTGGATGGATGCATGGGATGTAGTTAGGTTAATGGTTATTTATAGTAGTAAGTATATGTTTGATGGTGGGTATTCAATTCATATAATTTGCGGAGACAAAACAATGAGGAATTTGTGGCGCCATTCATCGGGCTTAATTAATTTTGAGAAAATTACAAAACAATTCTTCTTTTTTTAAAAATTGAGGCTTTTATCTTCATTGGACAAAATCATACCACTTTTCAGAGGATGCACGTCAAAACACTGTATTCTCTTGAACCAGTGAGTAATTTAATTTAATAAAAATCTGAGTATTATTATTGAGGTGAAAGTGAATCTTGATTTCCAATCGTTAGGTTAATACTTGCTGAGAATCGGTTAAATTGTGAGTAACTTTCGTTTATTTAAAACTGATATCTGAATTGGAATGATGGTTATGAACCGGAAGCTAGTTTGATGCTTTGAGTGCGGAAATTGATGGATTAAAAATCTAAAACCTACCGGTTAAATCGCCCTTTACTGATAGCTTCACTTTTGATTTTAACGTTAGAATACATAGTTAAATATATTATCTATTTACGAGTGTCATTGTTAAAGGGATTTATTTCAATCCATCCTGTGTAGTGTACTATTAGTTACACAAATAATTGTTATATATTCTTATTTGCACAAATATTGTTATAATACTTGAGCATGACATTAATTATTATACAGACTCAGTTATGAAGTAATTGCTACTGCTAGACAAAGCTTTAGTTTGTTAAGTTCTTGACAAAGACTGGTGGAGCAAATTGGAGAAGGTCGAAATCATTAGTGTTAGATGCTTGGGTCTGAAAAAAGTAAAGCGAAAAATAGAGGAACAATGTTTATCTTTTTTAAGTTTTATGGTTGATTAATTTTTACTCTATTGCAGAGCTTGGGTTTGGGCATTGGCAATAGTTGGAATTTCAGGGTGAGTTAAAAGCTTGTATTTTCCAGGTTGTATTTATACTATCCAGCTTCTTTGGTAATTATGATGCCTATTCTTTTTTGACACAGGATTACAAACTAGAAATGTTTTGAATAATCTAGACATATTACAAATGAAAAATTTTAGGATTTTGATATTGGAATAAGTTACTCTCTCAAAAAATTTTTTTTTTTTTGATACTTTTAGGGCCTGCTTGGTTAAGTTTAATGAAAGTACTTATAACTTATTTCATCATAATAAGCTCTTTTAAACTGCTTGGTAAAAATTAAGAATAAACTCCTGATAGCTTATTCTGCTTAATAAGCTCATGTTAAGAAAAAGTTACAAATCATAGTTTTTTCTAATAAGCTCCCACCTTATTTGGTAAAATTCTTTTTTATTCTTTTATATTTTAAAAAATATTTTATTTATAAACTAATATTTTACGAAAATATTTTTATTAGTCATAATTAAAATTTTATTTATTTTTATAATTATCTTTTAATTATTTTTCAAGTATTTTTCTTTTTCTTTTTTATTGAAATAATCTTTTGGAAAGTTTTCATTAATTATTATAATTTTATTTCTTTTATTTTTATATTTTTCTTCTTTTTTTTAAAGTATAATATTTTATATTATTTAATCATGTTTATATTGGTAAATTAACCTTCGATCAACTACTTTAATCAACTAATTCATCAAACACTAATTGAAAATCAGATACCAACTATCAGCTATCAGTTATCAGCCGTTTGATCAGCTCAATCAATCAGGGCCTGAATTGAGAAATAACTTAAGCATTTTGCTATTGAGATAAATATATTGATTGGGTGTATATTCTGTAAATATAGTTTGTATTAAGAAATAACTATAATATATTGTTGCTGAATAAATATGTTGACCGTGTGTACTGTGCAGCAATGGTTTGTATTGAGAAATAAATTACAGTATCTTGTTGTTGATATAAATACTAATTCTATGTATTCTGTAGAAGTGTTTTCGAAAGTTATTTGATAATGACGTTGATTTAAACATTAGTTTTATGGAGATAGCAAATTGTATTTAAACATACTATGATTTTTGTCATTTACTGTAAGGGTTATGAAATGAGTTTTTGGCATTTAATTGAAGTATCTACAGACTGAAATCTGTGACAATATTTTTTCTTTCACTTGCAGATATTTGTTTTTGGGATTTGGAGTCTTGTGAAAATGGAAAACTTTTTTTTTTTTTTTTAGTTTATGTCTGTAATTATGTGCATAGATTATACAAGTCTTAAATATGCATGTATTATGAAATTCACATGAAGTTATAGGGAGAGAAACTTGGGAATTTGTGTACAAAATTAGGATCACATTGCCGTAGTTTTTTAATTATTTTCTTTAGCAAGTATGATATTTTTTAAAAATATATATACATTTTATTTATAATTTTTATTAGGGTATAGAAACAAACTGATAACTATAAAGAAACATAACACAAGTTTTGACAAAATTTACTTTGTCAATTATTATAATATAGATATAAATTTAAAATAATATTGAAAATAAATGTTTTGACAGAATATTACTAAGGAATATAAAGAAATGGAATCAAAATAAAAATAATATAGAAAAATAACACATATTTTGGTAGAGTTCATTTTCCCAATTAATAGTTTATACAAACAAATTGAAAACAAACTATATACATATATATATATATATATATATATATATATATATATATATATATATATATATATATATGGTTGGGTTTAAATGGAACCATGTCAATATATGCGAACCTAGGGACCAATCCTGACCATTAAATTGGATAATCTCGATGGTTGAGAACATGACACGTCAGCAGGGTAATTATGGAAAATATTGAATTAATTTAATTAAAAGGGTATTTTGGACAAATATCAGCATTTCGAAAAAAGCACTGCATTGCTCTCTAGAAAGCACACGGGTAAAAAAAGCACTACGACTGTGTACAAAAAAGTATCACAAATTTCATTTTTATAAATAAATGTAATTAAATTTAAAAACTGAATATTAAAAGTATCGCATGTGATTAATTTTAGCACTACATTACTTTGTAAAAAACACTGTTAAAAATACGATTAATAAAAAGTAGCAATGCTTTTCTTAATATTATTACAGCGTTTTTTTACTACATTATCGCTGCTTTTTTACTACATTATCGACAGCCCCGAACTGACAAATCTCCGTCGAAAGTCACACAACCCGACCGCCAATCAATCTCAGTCACCAAACAACCATCAACCACCGGAACCCAACATCATCACCATCTCCATCGCCCATCAACACACCATGGACCAAAAAGCACTGCTCGAGTGAGAAGGGGCACTTCATCGTCACCTTCATCAACACACAAGCCACTCACAACCAGATCACAAAAATCGAAGAGCAGAGAAGGAAACGACGACGTATTACAAGCCACTCACAACCCGATTTTGCGATGCGGGCAGCGAATCGCCGCCCCTAACTACTGACACCACCACCACCGGCATCTCGCAGCATTCCCCCAAATTGAGTCATAATCAAACCCTTCCAAAGGCAAGCCCTCCACAGACCTCCCCGTCAGTCGCTGCACCGCCTCACGGCGTATCTTCGCCGCCTTGAAGCAGTCCCCGAGCCTCGATTCGAGAGAGTAAGATGGGATTTCACCCGTGATAACGCAGTCAACGAGCTTTTCGTCGTCCTGAGGGAGGTCCATCGGCGGCGGCGGCCTCGCTTTGGAAATCACCYTCGAGGGCGGCGGCATAGAGCAGTGCATATTCCGATCCTCATGGAGGATGAACCGCTGGTGTTCGTCGTCGCTCTCCGATTTGGAGATGAACGACAGGACGATACCGATTCCGAAGAATCCGAGGAGGTAGATGAACGAGGCGATCAGGCACAGGACTCCGGCGAGCTCGGAGAGCGTGAGGACGTGGAGCGGGGTAGAGTTGCGGATCTTGTCGCGCCAGCGGTGGAGGAGGAAATACGCGACGGAGAAGAGGAAAATCAGCCATGGAGGAGGAGGCGATGGAAAAGAGGAGACGGTTGGGGGAGAGCGGCATCAGGGGCGGGGAGGATTCGGCGGCGGATAAAGAGAAAGTGGGAGAAGGGCTGGGGAAAACAATGAAGAAGGGTTGGAGACGATTAGGTTTAGGAGATTTAGTATTTAATCTAATTAAAGCATTTGTAAAAATACATAAATACCCTTCTCTTTCTATATATATAATTTAATGAATTTAAAAAATAGAAAAAATCTGGTCCACACATATTATTAGATCTAAGGTCAGGATTGGTCCCTAGGTTCGCATATATTGACGTGGGTTCTATTTGAACCTAATCCTATATATATATATATATATAAACTCATGTTTTGACAGAGTTCATTTTCTCATTTATTAGGGTATAGAAATTCATTGGAAATAAACTAGAAATAATATAGAAACACGTGTTTTATTTGAGTTCACTTTTCAGTTTATTAGGATATAGAAATCAATTGGAAACAAAATAGAAAGTATATAAACACATGTTTTGACAAAGTTCGCTTTCACAATTATTAGGTATAGAAAACAATTGAAAATAAAGTGAAAACCATAAAGAAACACAAGTTTTTAATAGACAAACTTGAAATCATATAAAAAACGAATTTATTTTTAGAATAAGTTATGTATTTTTGAAAAAAATATATAAAGTTTTTAGTATATTGAAAATAAGAAAGTAAAAATATATTTTCTCCAAAAAGATCAAATATTCTTGTCCTTATTCCATTAATATTCCAGAATACTAAACGCATGTCGCCAATTTCTAAGGGTTGTTTGGTCTAGGACTCTCAATGCCTGGATTGGATTTCGAATCTCAATTCTCGTTTGTTTTACGACTCAAATTTCTAACCCACAACCAACAATTTTTTACACTTAACCCCACACTCATCTCTTTTACACATCATTATTATATTTAAAAAATTAATTTACTAAATATAATATAATAATACACTATCATCCACTTTTCATATATGGTTTGATATCAAATACAATATAAAAATACATTATCATCCACTTTTCATACATGATTTGACATCTATGGTATAAAGTAAAGAATTTGGAATCGTATTAAACAAATATTTTTACTATTTACAGAATTACGAATACTTAAGACCGTGTTTGGGCTAAGATTAAATACGGGATTCGGGATTCGCAATAGCGAATACTCGTTTGTTCTAAAACTCAAAAATCAAACACTCAAAAAATAATTCCTGTTACCTACTCACCGATGCTACAGGAGCCTATTCAAACTTTTTTTTATTTTATTAATTATTAATGTCTCTCTCCATGATGACTTTTCTCTCTCTTTGCACTTTCTTTTTCTATCTCACTCTCCGCATCTCACATTCTCTCTCTGAACCACCATATCTGCCATTTTTATACCACCATTAAAGGAGGAATTTCTTGTGTTAATATTATCAACTACCACTAAATCTCCACTGCGGATTCTCTGTCAACTTGCCGAATTGTCCTGTTCATCTTTATTGTGCCTTCTTTTCTCCATTATTGAAGCCAAATTTCGAGACCTTCATGGATGTGTGCAGATCCGTAAATCACGCGTACTGTAAGCTCTGTGGATTCTGACTATAGTTGAAAAGATGCAAATTTTTTTTTGTATTTATAGCCTATATTAGGTGTTGTGGCTTTGTGGTTTCTGACTATAGTTGACAAGATGCTTATATATATATATATATAGGGGTGGGTTCAAATGAGAACCATGTCATTATATGCGAACCTGCGAACTAGTGCTTTTATTATATACCAGCAGTGCTTTTATTATACAATCACAGTGCTTTATTGATATTTTAGTTATATAGACCAGCAGTTTTTTTATTATACAATCCTAATGCTTTTAATCAAATAAGGAAATACACAAAAAATATGATTCATCCATTTAATTAGATCTAAATCCAATAATTGACCATAGGTTCACATATAAGGACATGGTTCTCATTTGAACCTAATCCTATATATATATATATATATATATATATATATATTATTGACTCATTCTGTACTGGAAAAGTAGATACGAATATATATCTATTAGCATAAAGTTAGATCATCTGGTCAATTTTCTTTTGATTGATGTGTGCTTGTTAATTGAGGGTAGGTTGAAAAAATTAAGAGGATGTTACTTTGTTGTGTACTTGTATTTGAGGAGTATGCCCATGGTAAAAATGGGACACAATACTCACCCTCTATGCATCTCGCCTACATTTTTTAATCTTGGATTTTCTTCGGTAAAGTTGGTGAGGGAAAAGCGGTCTACCACGGTGGAGTCTGTGGGAAGCAACGACTTGTCGACCCACTGTCTTAAACGTAGTAGAAAGGTATCATGACCTATTATGTTTGCAATTTTATTCTTCTATTTTTTATTTTTATTTTCATTTGTGTCTATTTTTATAGCCTTGTGATATGTTTTGAAGGGTATATACTTTACTATCTCTTTCTATTTTTTATTGCACGTTTGAATGAATTAATTTGTGTCTTAATACCTTTTATATCAAAGTCTTGATGTTGTAAATGATGATGGTAGGCCATTCAGATATATATTTGAAAGTACACAATTTTAAAATTTTGCAATATAATATTCAAGTAGTGTGAGTTTCATGTGGTTTTATTTGTGTTGATATATCATTGATTTGGTAAAATTAGCTAGTATGACCTTTTTATTTTTATTTTTGCGTGTATCAATAGTGTTGGAAAACAAAAGCATGCATATGTTATTATTAGAATAGAACGGGCTGAGTAGCTCTTTTTTCTTTCCTTTTTTTTAATTAAGAGAAGATTTAGATCTTTACTTAGCTATCTTTAATTTTGAACTTCAAACATCTTTTATTTTCAGTTTATTATAAGGATTTTTCTCTATCTCTTTATTTTATTTTCTTTGACAAAAATAGCGTTAGCATTCTTTGAGCAGCCTTATCAGATGATGGTAAACTTGGTTATCTTGATTACTCGTGTATTTTAGTTTGTGTACATTTATAACTACACTAATAGATGACTAAAGATCACAAAAAAGATGCGAGGATTGTTGGAGCTCATTAGAAGAGACATAATGTTTCTTTATTTATTGAACTAATGTATGGAGAATCTCAAAAAGGAAGTTTGCAAACTACTGCATTCAACCCAAAAACTTTGGAAGGAATTGCTCTTAAATTGAAAGCATTTGCTACTGATGGATCTAGTTATAGCGTCCCCCCAGCTTAGAACAAAGTATAAGATTATCAAACATGCCTTTGAGGTGCTTTTTGGTTTGAGATTCAACTGTGGATCAGGGCTAGGGTGGGATGAAGAGAAGGGTACAGTTGTTGGCACAGAGGAACAACTCCAGGCATACTACAATGTACTTTTTTAACATTTATTTATTTCTATTTTATTAATTCATTTAAATATATGGAAATTTTTTGGAAATATTTTATCTTATTATAGGAGCACAAGTTAAATAAACAAATCATCCAAAAAGGGCTACCACATTTTGATCATTACACTGAGATGTTCCAACCGATGGTAGGGACAGAAGATCAAGCCAGATCTTCTATGTAGCCTCCATCTGACACAGATGATGATACTTCACCAGCCAAGGAGCCAAAAATCTCAACAGGCAGTCGATCCGTGCATGATTTTAGGTTTGGCCCATCGGCACAAGTCGGCACAACAAGTAATTCATCTGGAAGAAAGCGGTGTGCCATAGTTGTTGAAAGGGATGTTGCATTTACTCGAGTTTGTGATGAGTATCATGATTGGATTGTGGAGAAAATCAGAGGTCTGGTAATGCTGCTATCACTGAGTTGCAAGAGTGCATTAATATGGTTTCTGCTATGGAGGATATCCCCGAGGAAATGATGGCCAAAGCAATGAATGCACTAAAGGGGTTTGCTACCCGACAACTTTTTAAATCAATGAATGACCGAATGAATCATGTGTGGGTGATGAACCTATAGGATTTGTTTGTATTTTGTCTGTATGACTTCATGTATTATGATGTTATCTTTGCACATTATTGTACTATTTATCCCATTTATCTTATGTGCTAAGTTTTCTCGATCATTACTCATCGTATAAATGTTGTTCATGCTTTTATATTTTCTATGTTTAAGGAAAATGTCAAGTGAGTCCGAGGATGAACTCTCTGTCATTTCAGATAATGGCGAGACAGTGCAAAGTGGTGGTTCTGATGATGAAGTCAAGAGAAGGTTTATGTTTGATATTGCAATGTCATACATTATGATGTACCATGAGAAAATATCGCGTAACACATCTGAATTGACGGGGACTAATTGGGTGGGTGAGTTAATGGAGGGTACGGACGAGTGCTTCTACGATGCGACTCGGATGAATCGACCATGCTTCATGAATCAAGAAAAGTAAAGTGTCTAATATGGAGTCACTCATTTTGTTTTTGCTTAGTGTCGGATGTCATCATCGTCAACGAGATAGGATGGAATGGTTCCAACACTCACTTGAAACAATAAACCGAAATGTACGTCGTGTGATGAATGCTTTATGTAAATTATCTCCCGAGCTACTACACCTCCCAACTTCAATGAAGTTTCGCCAGTAATCCTTCATAATCCCGACTTTTTCCCCTATTTTCATGTCAGTTGTGATTCATGTAATATTCATCATTTGTTAATATTTATTAGTTTATGTAATATTAACAATAATTTATATACTTGTAAAGGGTGTAGTTGGAGCCATGGATGGTACCTTAATCCCTGTACGTGTGATATCTCATCGCCGAATACGCATACAGGTCCAAGAAGGGTTTTGTTTCGCAAAATGTGCTTGTAATATATGATTTGACATGATGTTCACATATGTATATGCGGGTGGGAGGGTAGTGCATGTGATGCACATGTATTGTACAATTCCATTCGAAGTGACCAAAGATTTCCTTACCCTCCAGAAGGTAGTTTTTATTATTTTGTTGTTGCTTAATGAGTTACTGTATTATTTTGTTTGTAAATTAATAAGATTTTCTGAAATAACTTAACATATATTTTATTTCATAGGAAAGTACTTTCTAGCTGATGTTGGCTATACAAACTATGCGGGTTTTCTCGCGCCCTATAGGTAAACACGTTATCATCTTAGAGAATTTAGTAGCAGTGGTATCCAAGAAAGGTCGGCACCTGAGATGTTCAACCATCGCCATGCTTGTTTGAGGAATGTAATTGAGCGATGTTTTGGGGTCCTCAAGACTAGATTCCCAATTTTGAAGTGGAGAATGCCAAGTTATAAGACTAAACATCAGAGAAAGCTAGTCATGGCTTGTTATGTGTTGCACAACTTTATTAGAAAGCATAGTTGGGATGACGATATATTTCAACCAGTCTCTCAGAAGTATGAAGACGATCTGGACTTTTTTTGTCTGAGGACTAACCCCACTCAAGCCGAAGCTGAGACACGGAGCAATTTTAGAGATCAAATCACCAACGAAATGTGGGAACACATGATGACTTAAGATATGTATTTATATTTGGTTTATTTTTGGTTCGTATGGAACATAATATGAACATTCATGAATTTCGAATGACTTTTTATTTCTTCTAGAGCAACTCAAAAAATTAGGTTAAATTATCTCTAAAGAGTAATGAATTGTAGAATATAATGTACACACATTTTTAGTATATCTATTAATAAAACTATAATCTTATATATATATATATATATATATATAGGATCATGTGAGAATGGATCCGTAGGTGAGAAATGAGAATGAATTATGTCCACAAATTTTAATGCCTTTTTATTAAGAGACAAGTGGCATTTATGTAATTATAAACACCCGGTGGCATTTTTGTAAGTAAGAGACCTGGTGGTTTCTTGCCTAAAATTAGATAAAATTTCGTTTTCTCTCTGAAATTCTCTCCGTCCATGGCTACTGCTAGTGGGCCGCCGCGAGCATGGCCAAGTTAGGGTTGGGCATCTCTGCAATCAGAAGGGGCCACGACAGCGAATCGACCTTCATGCCCTTCAAGGCCTTCTGCGTCGCTTCCCTCTTCGTCGGATCTTTGAAATTCTCTCCGTCCATGGCTACTGCTGGTGGGCCGCCGCGAGCACGACCAAGTTAGGGCTGGGCATCTCTGCAATCATAAGGGGCCACGCCGGCGAATCGACCTTCATGCCCTTCAAGGCCTTCTCCGTCGCTTCCCTCTTCGTCGGCGTCGCCGCCTCCGTCGCCATGGCATCCCTTCATTCTTCTGGCCTCCAGTCTGTAAGATATTCATGCTGTTATTTTGTTTTTGGTGTAAAGAATCCCAATTTTACTGTGTGAGAGAGATCTTTTTCCAGAGATATATTCATACTATTATGTTACGAGCGGTTTTGGCTTTAGTCAACTTGAAGGTTTGTCTTGAATCATGCACAATGTATTATCTCTGCTAATGATTTGTCATCAAATCATCAAATTGTGTGATTGTTGAAAAATTCTGATTAATCCTTTCCTTACACATCTATTCTTAGTTTTTTCAATTGTCAAATTGAACTCCATTATACATGTACATATTGTTTATAAAAAGTGCTGGAGGTGCTGTAAATGTTTGGATATCAATTCTGGATATGGTTGAGGTCATGCGGATGATGTTTTCTCAACTTATTTACTGTTTATGAATGTTAGTGTCACCCAAATTCCACTATTCTCTTCTTTTCAGTTCAATACTTTATCATCCAGCTTGTGTGTGGGGGTTGGTAGGTAGCTGGTGGAGAAGGATGTAGGTTAACAATAATTTGAGATCTACATATTTTCTTGTAGGAATGTTCATCGTTGAATGAGCATTTGGTAGTTGTTTTACCAGAAGCTGCATATGCCTTATGTGTTGGTTCTGCTCCTCCAATTAATGAGGCTCTAGGACTTTCACAATTACTCTATGTTTATGAAGCCATGAATGAAACTGTGAAGGTAAGTTCATGCAAATTAACTCAATAACATGTAAACATCAGGATCTGCATTCTTATAGTTACATTCTGTTTAGTTATTGAATGTCATTGGTGGTAGGAAGAGGAAAATTCACTTGAAAATCTACACGAGTTTTTTGAATGCTCTGTGGAAGTACTTGCAAAGATTGATAATGATTCTGGTCCAAAGGTACTGCATCTTTCTTCCTTTTCATTCTCTTTTCGTAATCTTTGATTTGGTACTTTTGTTGAATCTCATCTGATTAACTATATCAGGTCAACCTTTCAGAGTATCCGTATATACGTCTGCCCCGGCAACTAAGAGATAAGCTGCTTCATGAGATGGAAAATTATGTTCTAGAATGTATTAGGGATTAAGAAAATGAGAAACTTCTCCTCTTGAAACTCATCAACATATGTGCTCTCTTATCTAATTTCATGTACTACTCGTACTCAACAAGGTTAGACTTCTTTTTTAACTTTATTTTACTTGGTTGTTCATCAACAGTCGTTAGATTGCAACCCTCCACCTCTTCTTAAAGCTTAAGACTGAGTTGTGCATGTCTTCGTACACAACTCCTTTGACCAACACCTCATCTTATTCAAACGCTGCACTTTTCTTTTTTTTTAATCAATGATTTGTTTTGAAATTTATTTGTATGTTTCTTTGAAGTTTGTTTTTCAATTATCTCATTGTTGTGACTGGCAGCTGGATGCGCCTTTTGTAATTCCCAATCTAATCCTTTGTGAGGTTAAATATAAATAATTTTATGATTTGTTGCTTGCATCCTTTTCCTATTCTTTAGGACCAGTTTGTAATTTTTCCTGTTTTCTTGGTTTTGTTTTATCAGTTAAAGTCATAACTCATTGGTGACATGACATTTATTTCTTCATGTTTCCATGTGGCTTAACATGGTTTTGTTTTAATCATTACCAAGATCAAAGAAGAGACCTCTCCTTTCTTTTTCAAATTGGGCGAGTCCATTATAGAGTTGCTGGATCATGCTGTTTTAATGATTGAGAAAACTTACAGTGATGTCATTTCTGGTTCTTTGGGCTTGAACTCTCTCTTCAGTAATGCAGAATTGACAGTGGCTGCATTTAAAAGCTTTATTAGCTCACCTCTCCTCAGCAATTGTCAAAAGAAAAATGATACCAATACTGGACTATATCCTAGAATTTTTCAGTCTGCTGAGAGACTTTTGAAAGGCCTGGCAAAACTGTACGAAGGATGTTCAGGATGCATAAAGAATATTCATGTAAAAATAACTATTCCTGAATTACTTCATGCCTCTGGTTCTATACCACCTGGTAGAAGCAAAAGCTTGATTTTAGACATGGAGTTGGATATGAATGGGTACCCTTCTGGTGCTCTAGTGGCTAAGGAGAAAGAGGCAACTATACAAGCAAGTAAGCTTCCGATTTGCAACAACCAGCTACGTGATGGTGGTCGTTTGGCTTGTCTGCGCCCTTGTGAAGCCGATCCAGTAGCCTGGTCATCAGCCGTTTAGCCCTTTGGAGAACAAGATGGCAGCAGCTACAACTCCGAACTCGCATACAACAACGAAAGCGAAGACTATTTTTCGCCTGATATAGCTCCGCACTTGAGTTCAACACCTTTTATTACCGACCGATTATTAAGACTATAGTTCAAGTATTGTACTACTGCATATGTCGATGATATATTATTTAATTCTGTTTGAAAAGGTATAAATTAAATTCCTATTGTTAGTTAGATTTGAAATGAGTCAATTTGAACAAATCAAGCTAGTTCAATTTCTCTGTCGAATTTCAAATTGTTGGTTGGATTGTGATCATGTATAGTTGAAAGTTTTGTTCCTGAATTTTAAAAATAAATTTGATTTGTTCTTTAAAAGTCATCGACCTTGCTACTAACATTCATCTTGGATGGAACTGGGAGTCTGTACAGGTATTTAATGTGGCTATTTTATATATAGAGGCTATTTTGTGCATGTAGTTATGAACTAATGTGCACACGCGTATGAACTAATTTTCAATTTGATGTGAATGTATTATTTTAATAGTTTTGTATATAGTGGCTATTTGTGCATGTAGTTATGAACTAATGTGCACGAGTGTATTCACTAATGTGCAATTTGATGTGCATGTATTTCTTAATTGTTTTGTATATAGAGGCTATTTTGTGCATATAGTTATGAACTAATGTGCACGCGCGTATGAACTAATGTGCAATTTGCTGTGAACTAATGTGCACGTAGTAGAACTAATGTGCAGTACATTCACTTTTCTTTTATGGCTAATGTATATTTGTATCTTTTGTTGTGTAAGCATTCTTGTCTAAGTAGAAGAAACTGGAACATAATGTTTATTATGTTTTAATGTCTATTTCTTGTTGTTCTGTTTGTTCATAAGTAGAAGAAATTATCTGCGACTCAAAAAAGATGTGTTTTGCATATTTAAGTTTTTTAATAATGGTCCTGGTGAGGGAAAGACAAATATTTAAGTTTCCAAACTTTTAACTACGATGTTTGCACTTTTGGTTGGACAAATGTTATTGCATTACTTGTGTAAATGATATTATTACAATCCGATCATCGAGTTAGATTTGTCATTAGACCCAAATTAAGTATTGTCGATGTACGATAAGGAAATATGTAAACATATTTAAATACAAGATAACAAGCAAATAGAGAAAGAAAACGCCAAAAATATCTTATTTCTGAATCTCAGACAAAACTATAGTCAAATTAATTTATATGAAAAGCTCAAAAGACCATCACCCAAATTAGAAATTTATAAAATACCATTGTGCATAAATTATTTCACTATTGTACAAAACTTATTGATCGGTTGTGCAAAAAATTATACTTGTTTGTGCACAACCTACGTCGCAAAATTAAGAGTAATAAAAATAAGAAAATAATATGAAGGGTCTTGAACTCTGCCAATTGCTCCATTCTTTTACATAGTCTTGAACGCTAAAAATAAGATCTAGGTGTCATGACCATAGTTTGTCGAACAGGCTCACAATTGTGGGAAGAACATTCAACATCACCTGTAAAAGCTCGCATTCAATCAGTGCACAAAATAATACATGCCACATATAACACGACAGAAAAAAAAATCACACGACAACCACATCAGACAACGACATGTACAAACTTTTTTAAGACTTCACGACACGTGAAAAACACCATTCAGTACGGACGTGCACAAGGGAACACACTAATGTGCACAAAATGACACTGAATTGTGCACAAAACAAATCAGACAGCAACCACATCAGACGACGACATGTACAGATTTTTTTAAGACTTCACGACACGTGCAAAACAACATTCAGTACGGACGTGCACAAGGGAACACACTAATGTGCACAAAATGACACTGAATTGTGCACAAAACAAATCAGACAGCAACGACATCAGATGAGGACATGTACAATTTTTTTTTAAGACATTCAACATCACCTGTAAAAGCTCGCATTCAATCAGTGCACAAAATAATACATGCCACATATAACACGACAGAAAAAAAAATCACACGACAACCACATCAGACAACGACATGTACAAACTTTTTTAAGACTTCACGACACGTGCAAAACACCATTCAGTACGGACGTGCACAAGGGAACACACTAATGTGCACAAAATGACACTGAATTGTGCACAAAACAAATCAGACAGCAACCACATCAGACGACGACATGTACAATTTTTTTTAAGACTTCACGACACGTGCAAAACAACATTCAGCACGGACGTGCACAATGGAACACACTAATGTGCACAAAATGACACTGAATTGTGCACAAAACAAATCAGACAACAACCACGTCAGACGATGACATGTACAAATTCTTTTAAGACTTCACGACACGTGCAAAACACCATTCAGCACGGACGCGCACAAGGGAACACACTAATGTGCAAAAACTGACACTGAATTGTGCACAAAACAAATTAGACAGCAACCACATCAGACGACAACATGTACAATTTTTTTAAGACTTCACGACACGTGTAAAATACCATTCAGCACGGGCGTGCACAATGGAATACACTAATGTGCACAAACTGACACTAAATTGTGCACAAAATAATCAGACAGTAACCACATCAGACAACGACATGTACAAATTTTTTAAGACTTCACAACACGTGCAAAACACCATTCAACACGGACTTGCCCAAGGGAACACACTAATGTGCACAAACTGACACTGAATTGTGCACAAAACAAATCAGACAGCAACCACATCAGACGACGACACTCATGCATTTTTTAAGACTTCACGACACGCGCAAAACACCATTCAGCACGGACGTGCACAAGGGAACACACTAATGTGCACAAACTGACACTGAATTGTGCACAAAACAAATCAGACAACAACCACGTCAGACGACGACATGTACAGATTTTTTTAAGACTCCACGACACGTGTAAAATACCATTCAGTACGGACGTGCACAATGGAACACACTAATATGCACAAACTGACACTAAATTGTGCACAAAACAAATTAGACAGCAACCACATCAGACGATGACACTCACAGATTTTTTTAAGACTTCACGACACGTGCAAAACACCATTCAGAACGGACGTGCACAAAGTAACACACTAATGTGCACAAACTGGCACTTAGTTGTGCACGAACAAATCAGACGATAACCACAGAAGACGACTTGTACAAATTTTTAAGACTTCATGACACAGTGCAAAACACCATTCAGCACGGACGTGCACAAGGGAACAAATTAATGTGCACAAACGGACACTGAGTTGTGCACAAAAGAAATCAGACAGCAACTACAAACGACGACACATAGTGGTTAACTCAAAAGAATACAAAATCAAAAATCAGATCAACTCCACTAATTTAAAATAAAATATTACCTGATTCGTTCAAAATTGAAGCCATCAGTGTGCAACCAAAATTGAACCAAGAAAAATTAAATTGAATAAGGGACCAAAATCGAATATGAACCTCTGAAATCGAACAGGATACTCCGAACTAACCCTAAATTCGAACAGGATTGTCATGCCAATCTCTATTACTCCAGCCAAAACCTAATTTTGAATATGATTTAAAGGAATTGGAATGAATTTATCGATAAAATTACTTTTCGATTGAAGTCTGAACGGGTTTGCATCGTGAAGGGGTTGGCGTGAACGGGTTGGCGTCGTGAACGGGTTCTGGCTTCTGCGTCGTGAAGGGAGGTTTGGGTTTTCTTGCATCTGCGTCGTGAAGGGAGGTTTGGATTTTCTGGCTTCTGCGTCGTGAAGGGATGTTTGGGTTTTTAAATCTTTATTAGGTATTTCAATTTATTTGATTAAATCTAATCCATTATATTAGATTAGATATAATGGCTAAGATTTATTCTCATTTCTCACCCACGGACCCATTCTCACCGAAACCCAACCGTTAAAAATTTGGAAACTTAAATATTTGTCTTTCCCTCACCAGAAATAAGACATTTTTGGCGTTTTCTTTCTCTATTTGACTATAGATGGTTGGGTTTCGGTGAGAATGGGTCCGTGGGTGAGAAATGAGAATAAATCTTAGCCATTATATCTAATCTAATATAATGGATTAGATTTAAATCTAATCCATTATATTAGATTAGATATAATGGCTAAGATTTATTCTCATTTCTCACCCACGGACCCATTCTCACCGAAACCCAACCAT
>BMAC01000337.1:754282-794969 GCA_014905375.1 Phtheirospermum japonicum | reverse complement strand
AATCAAACAAATTTAAATCCCTAATATTGGCAAAAAAACGTAAGCATTAAAAACCCCAAACCTGTGAACCCATTCACGGCGAAACCAGACAGCCTCGAACCTCCAATATGTCGTCCGTCCTCCGTCCTCCATCGCCTGAGAAACCACGGCGGTGGCTAACACTCGCATCGACTGGAAGGAGACGCCGGAGGCGCACGTGTTCAAGGTGGATGTGCCCGGGCTGAAGAAATCTGCTTCGATCCTATTCAATTTAATCAAGAAAAAATCTTCTAGGTTTTATTCAAACATGATCCTATCCTAATTTGGGGAAAAATTTTTGATTTTGGGGGCACGATATTCTTCGATTTCATTTGGTTTCTACGAGTTTCAACAATTTGAGGCGGATTAGGTTAGATTTGATTTGCTTGCACACCAATGGCTTCGATTTTGGACGAATCAGGTAATATTTTTTTTTTAAATTAGGTCAATTCATCTAATTATAACAGTGCATCTGATTTACAAACTCGCCTGATGTGCGTTTGGGCTAATTGTTGTCTATTTTGTGCACAACTCAGTGTCAGTTTGTGCACATTAGTTTGTTACCCTTGTGCACGTCCGTGCTGAATGGTGTTTTTGCACGTGTCGTAAAGTCTTAAAAAAATCTGCGCTTGTCATCGTCTGATGTGGTTGTTGTCTAATTTGTTTTGTGCATAATTCAGTGTCAGTTTTGGTCATATTAGTGTGTTCCATTGTGCACGTTCGTGCTGAATGGTATTTTACACGTGTCGTGAAGTCTTAAAAAAATTTGTACATGTCGTCGTTTGTACGTTGCTATCTGATATCTTTTGTGCACAACTCAGTGTCAGTTTATGCACATTAATGTGTTCTCTTGTGCACGTCCGTGCTGAATGGTGTTTTGCACTGTGTCGTGAAGTCTTAAAAATATCTGTACAAGTCGTCGTCTATGTGGTTGTGTCTGATTTGTTTTGTGCACAACTAAGTGTCATTTTGTGCACATTAGTGTTGTTCACTTTGGCACGTCCGTTCTGAATGGTGTTTTGCACGTGTCGTGAAGTCTTAAAAAAATCTGTGAGTGTCGTCGTCTGACGTGGGATATATATATATATATATATATATATATATATATATATATATATATATTATATATATATATATATATACCTATATAGGGTTGGGTTCCGGTGAGAATGGGTCCGTGGGTGAGAGATGAGAATAAATCTTAGCCATTATATCTAATCTAATCTAATGGATTAGATTTAATCAAACAAATTTAAATCCCTAATATTGGCAAAAAAACGTAAGCATTAAAAACCCCAAACCTGTGAACCCATTCACGGCGAAACCAGACAGCCTCGAACCTCCAATATGTCGTCCGTCCTCCGTCCTCCATCGCCTGAGAAACCACGGCGGTGGCTAACACTCGCATCGACTGGAAGGAGACGCCGGAGGCGCACGTGTTCAAGGTGGATGTGCCCCGGGCTGAAGAAATCTGCTTCGATCCTATTCAATTTAATCAAGAAAAAATCTTCTAGGTTTTATTCAAACATGATCCTATCCTAATTTGGGGAAAATTTTTGATTTTGGGGGCACGATATTCTTCGATTTCATTTGGTTTCTACGAGTTTCAACAATTTGAGGCGGATTAGGTTTAGATTTGATTTGCTTGCACACCAATGGCTTCGATTTTGGACGAATCAGGTAATATTTTTTTTTTAAATTAGGTCAATTCATCTAATTATAACAGTGCATCTGATTTACAAACTCGCCTGATGTGCGTTTGGGCCTAATTGTTGTCTATTTTGTGCACAACTCAGTGTCAGTTTGTGCACATTAGTTTGTTACCCTTGTGCACGTCCGTGCTGAATGGTGTTTTTGCACGTGTCGTAAAGTCTTAAAAAAATCTGCGCTTGTCATCGTCTGATGTGGTTGCTGTTTGATTTTTTTGTGCATAACTTCAGTATCCGTTTGGTGCACATTAGTGTGTTCCATTGTGCACGTTCGTGCTGAATGGTATTTTACACGTGTCGTGAAGTCTTAAAAAAATTTGTACATGTCGTCGTCGGCGTGGTTGCTCGTCTGATATGTTTGTGCACAACTCAGTGCCAGTTTGTGCACATTAGTGTGTTCCATTGTGCACGTCCGTGCTGAATGGTGTTTTGCACGTGTCGTGAAGTCTTAAAAAAATATGTACATGTCATAGTCTGATGTGGTTGCTGTCTGATTTGTTTTGTGCACAATTCAGTGTCAGTTTATGCACATTAGTGTGTTCCATTGTGGCACGTCCGTTCTGAATGGTGTTTTGCACGTGTCGTGAAGTCTTAAAAAAATATGTACATGTCGTCGTCTGACGTGGGTTTGGGTCTAATGACAAATCCAACCCGATGATCGGATTGTAATGATATCATTTACACAAGTAATGCAATAACATATGTCCAACCAAAAGTGCAACCATCGAAGTTAAAAATTTGGAAACTTAAATATTTGTCTTTCCCTCACCAAGACCATTATTATAAAACTTAAATATGCAAAACACAGTTTTTTTGAGTCGCAAAAAATTCCTTCTACTTATGAACAAAGAGAACAACAAGAAATAGACATCAAAACATAATAAATATTATGTTCCAGTTTCTTCTACTTAGACAAGAGTGCTTACACAACAAAAGATACAAATATACATTAGCCATAAAAAAAAAGTGAATGTACTGCACATTAGTTCACACAAGCGTGCACAACAAATTGTACATTAGTTCATACGCGCGTGCACATTAGTTCATAACTACATGCACAAGCGGCCACCATATCAGGCGAAAAACAGTCGTCGCCTTTCTTTGTTGTATGCGAGTTCGGAGTTGTAGCTGCTGCCATCTTGTTCTCCAGAGGGCTCAACGGATGACGACTAGGCCACTGAATCAGCTTCATAGGGCGCAGACAAGCCAAACGACCACCATCACGTAGCTGGTTGTTGCAAACCGGAAGCTTACTTGCTTGTAAAGTTGCCTCTTTCTCCTTAGCCACTAGAGCAACAGATGGGTCCCCGACAAGAACAAGAAAAGTGAAGGCTTGCGGATCCCCCCCGAGATGAATCTCTATCAGCTTCCTCAAATCAGCAAGACTTGAATCATTCAAAACCTTCAACGTCGTAATCACCTTTTCCGGATTATCCTTCGAATTCTATTTACCCGAGCAGGAGCACTTTGCATGATTATCATAAACCGTCTGAGAAAATATATAAAGTTTAAAGAACAAGCCAATACGCAAAAGGATGCTAAAACAATCAAGCCAAATTACGATCTCAAGCAAAAAAATAAAATAAAAATTAGTCCAAGTTAAAATATTAAATAAGTTACATATTTAAGAAGCCTAATTAAGAAAAAATACATAATATACTGTCAGTCTTGTTCTTGCCAAACTTATTTAAGATGCCTAATAAAAACTAATAAAAAAAATATATGTAAGAAGTTAGAAGCCTTGTCATGTTCTTAACAAATGATAATGTTGCATAATGCAGCCTACCAGTCATGTGTTAAATTTGTCGTCGGTTTTGACACAATGACCCTTCTCAAGCGAGTACAATTACAATCTTAATAATGCATAGACAGAGTTCAACTATAGTAAACAATTAGCCTTTCTACAAACTCACATGAAAATCCACAATTCATAGCATTAATCCCAGGCCATCATACATATCCTCCGAACTTCTCAATAAACACACCGGATAAATAAATAAACATAAAACAAGATGAACAAATGTATTTATGATTTCAAACTATGTAATAGTTTCACCACCATTTGCAGTCTATGAACACACACCCAGAGAAAAAAAAAAACCTAGAAGAACTTGTATCAGTCAAAATTGGACGAAATTACTTCAGTCACAGAACTTGCAAGAGAAATCAATTTATGATTTCTGATTGCTCTTCGTTGAAAGTAAATATTAAAAAATTAGAATATACCAAAAGATTCTCACCAACACGCTGCAGATGGAAGATCCTCCCATCGCCGCCCTCCAATCCTCTGCCGCGGATCCTAATCCGCCACCGCTCCTTTATTTCCCGCAAAATCCCGATTCAATCCGTCACCGTTTCGGGGAGCCTCTTCATCCTCGCCGCCACCGTTGACCAATTCCTTCCGGTGCTGTCCCAGCTGCTCGTCTTCAACCCGGTGTCCGGTAAATGGAGCCACAGTCCCCGATTATCCACGCCGCGATGCTGGTGTGCCGCCGGCGCGTCCAGCGGAGCCATCTACGTGGCGAGCAGGTCGGTTCCAGCTACAACAACGAGCTCGCGCGGACGGTTGATAGGTGGGGTTTGGATCCTCAGCAGCGGGTCCACGAGCCCCGGCGGCGTTGGGCGTGGCGGAGGATGGGGAATCTCAGGGATGTGAAATCGATTGAAATGGCGAAGGGGAAAAGAGGGGGGGTTTTTTCAGAGATTTTTTTGAGAAGTGTGAGAGGGGACGACTTCTCTTCAACCATACCAGATTTCCAGTAATTACAGAAATACCACCGGATAATTTTTATAAAGGTATTAAAATGATTGGTCAGAATTTATTCTCATTTCTCACCTTCGGACCCATTCTCATATGATCATATCGGTTCTTCTATAGAACCAGATAGGGCTCCATTATGGAGCCCTATAAATGACATGACATTCATTTGAGCCCTTAATCATTTTCTTCTTTTTATTTTTCCTTTCTTTTTTTTATAAATGCACGGTGGGGTGAATGTCATGTGTTATATAGGGCTCCGTAATGGAACCCTATCTGATTCTATAGAAAAATTCATGATCATATACATATATATATATATATATATATATATATATATGAAGTCATGTATATTTATACTGTTTAATTTTCTTCTATGTAAGACACGTGGTGTAATATTAATAAGATAATTTTATAGCTACTTTAAAAAATATATTATGATAATTTATAGCATATCAGTAGAGCTTAATTTACATATATACATGGAGGGAAAATATATTTATTTACATCTATCCAGAATTTTGAAATGATGTCAATAAATCAATCTACAATCATTGTTATATTTTAATCTATAATAATAATTAAATAAAGATAATTAAACATAATATAAAAATAAAATATTATCCACTTTTCAGATATAATTTGACAACTACAGTGAAAAGTAAAGATTCTAAATCCTAAAAGAAATAAGAATTCTTACTATTCACTGAATACCCTCAAATTCTGAATATTAGGATTGAAAATCCCAACGAAACCTAATCCAAGCATCCCATAAAGTGCAACTTTGGCTTTTTTGTCATCGTTTCACTGGTTTAAGCCACCGACCATTGTGTTCTACTTGCCTTTTGATATTTGGATCTACCTATCGATGAATATACCTATTTACTTAAATTTAATCTTTCTTTTACAAAACTACCACTTAGTTTCTTTGAGCTTAAATAAATTATGATTTTATGAATTTACGTTCCCATAAAAGATTATGAGTTTACCCCTATTGGACCCGAACCCAATCTATGCAAGTTCTAAATCACCAAACTCATCATAGTCAAAAAGGAAAAACAACACCTGACGCAATGGAATAACAATTTTCTCCGCCGACGGCAACTCCGATCGGTAATGCCCTAAATCCCTAAACACTCCATCGAAATAACATAGAATATAACAAGGACAAATAAATGAAACTAATTGCACACCGACAATAACTTCCTGGGGACAAAATGAAAAATAATCAGTAGTGAGAAAAAATATTGCTTTTGCCTGTTGCAATTTTATAAACCAACAGAGTTAGCCTTTGCACTGATGGATGTTTACTATGGAAGGGGTGAGTTGGGGTTTATGGTGGCTATGCAATGGTGGCGGATGGGTTAGTGCAGAGAATTGTTCTCAAGAACTTATTTATTTAAAATCAAAGAATAATTAAACTTTAAGGGTGTTTTGTAAAATGAAAAATAAAAGTAAAAGTTAAATCAAAAAATACCTCTCTGACTTTGGGTGTTGGTATTTTGATATTCTAACTATAGGTGGTGGCAAATACCCTTAATAAATTACAAGATTTACGCAATTTAATATCAGTTATCAACAAAAATTTAAATTATGGCAGGGAATGACCATGATAAGGGCAACAAAACTAAATCAAAAAGATAAAAAAAAATCCCATCTCCAAATGACAACTGGCGCCCATTTCATTTCTTCCCCAAGTTTGAGCCTTAATTCGCACTAAAGAACTTTTGAAAAATCTCAACCCAATGTCTTATGTTATGAGTAAACTGAAGTGATATTGCAAGGAGTGGGCGGTCATTAGAACAAGATGGACCGAAGGTAATCCTGGAAGAAATCTTCATACGTGCTTATTTTGGTCGGTAAGTAAATTTAGAAGATTCGTTCAAAGGTGGGATGTTGAGATAAATTGTGAATGTTTAACAAAATTGGGTATTGGGATTGATTCACCGAATTGAAAAGGCTTGGGTTAGGTATTGTTTCTGATAAACAAAATATTGTTTTTGATATTGTAATTTTGGGGGAAAATTATTATTTTCAAACTTATTCAATTTTTTTGAATTTTTGATTTAATTATTGGAATTTATATTCTTATTATTTTGGGGCATTGACCATATGCTCCTATAGGTAAATATATTAGGGCGCGGATATAAGCACCCCAAAAATTTATGAGTTAACCCCAATGATTAGAACACCCCAAAAAATTTTAAAATAATTATTTTTTACTAAATGAACCCCCAAATGCCCTATTTTACCCCCCATTTAATATAATATATTATTATTATTATACTATCTGTTTTATTATTATTATTATTATTTGACCACTGCCTCAGGTCAGCYCACTCCGACTGCCTGGAGCTCCTGGAGGACGCGGTGGATCTCCTATCTCGCTCGCTCACCGCCGTCGCGCCCGGCGCCGAACCGGCCGGTCCAGCTCAGGACGTGCTGACGTGGCTCAGCGCCGCCTTAACAAACCAGGACACCTGCGCCGGAAGCTTGGAAAAAGCGAAAAACCAGGGCGGCGGCGACGTGGAGAAAAAAATGTGGGCCGGCTGAAGGACTTGTCCGAGCTCTTGAGCAACAGCCTCACCATGTACGCCGCCTTCTCCGGCGGAGATTTCGCCGGCGTTTCGATCCAGGGCCCCGGCCGGCAGCTCCACGACTCGGATCTCTCTCTTTCTCTCTCCCGTTACTCATAGGCTCCCCTCTGGTTCTGAGCCGCGCCGCGCGAAGACGACGGCAACGGCACGCTCGGGGACGCGAACTTAGGGTCCTTCCGCAGCAGCACGTGTAACTCAGGCATCGGAAGCGGCTGAGGTTTCAGCTTCTCCGCCGCAGACGACGACGACCTGGCCGAGGAAGAAGAATGCTCGGAGCGGCTCCGGGAGCGCCACGATTAAATAATACTATCTGTTTTATTATTATTATTATATATTATATTAAAAGGGGGGTAAAATAGGGCATTTGGGGGGTTCATTTAGTAAAAAATAATTATTTTAAAAAATTTTGGGGTGTTCTAATCATTGGGGTGAACTCATAAATTCCTAGGGTGCGTATATCCGCGCCCAATATATTATCCCAAATAGTCCATTGATATTTTAACTTACCATTTAATCCAAAATACTACATAAGATTACTAATTTAACCTTATTTTTATTTTTTTTGTTCAATATTTTTTTCTTTCAAGTTTAAATAAAATAAAATTCATATTATTTTATATCCATACTACTTCATATTAATCTCATCCAACAAAATCCATACTACTTCATATTAATTACATACTTTATATTAATTTCATACTACAAAATCCATACTACTTCATATTAATTTCATACTACATCCGCCGCCGCCATTTCATACTTCATATTAATTTCATACTACAAAACTCATACTAATTCATATTAATTTCATACTATATCCGCCGCCACTTCATATTAATTTCATACTTCATCCGTCGCCGCTAGTAGAATCTCATACTACATCGTAAATTTCATACTAGTATTTATTTACAATTTTAGAATTACATACTTCTAGTCACTTGCAAAACAAAAATTAATACTATTCATTTAAAAAAATATATATAATTTCATACTACACTGTGAACTTAAAACTACATTTTTGAGTTATTTTATGAAATATGTCATAATACAAGAGTAAGTATGTAATATGTAATTTTTAATTCATACTAACACATAAATTCTATTTTGTTTTGAATTCTTTTCTTCAAATCTCAATTGCATACTATACTGTATAAAATTCTTTGATGGGAATTTCCCCTAATAATAATAACCTACGGTATTGAACTGACAAAGAAATATTAAGCAGGAAAAAGAATTAGAACAACTAAAGAACAATTAAAGGAGAATTCACCCCGCAATTGCTTGTGTTTGATCAATGGAGAATCCAAAACTTAAAAAATAAAATTAATATTTAATCCTCAATTTATACCAAGATTATTACATATCAAGAAAGGAAATTAAAACCCTACGCTTTGAGTAACTCCAAAAACAATTAAAACCCTCTGCCATAAAAAGATCCTTACAGCAGAGAAATCTAGCGCTGCAATTTAGACTTATATATTCAAATTCATAAAACAAACAAATAAAAATATAATGCTCATAAGAAAATATGTCAAAGCATCCGAACAATGAAAACCCGAACACAAGATCGTTGTTTTTCGAGCCCAGATCTGCAGAAATCGAACACTCTGAGTGAAACCCAAATCGATACCAATCGCCACGATCCTGATTCGTGTCACTCCGTCATCCCAGCCACTGCACCCCGACGATCCATCATAGCTTTTTCGTGCGCAGTTGTGTGTGTGGGGCGGAATTTGGGTGTTGATTTGGCCGTAATCGTTTAGCTTTTCGTGCGCAGTTGTGTGTGTGGGGCGAAATTTGGGTATTGATTTGGCCGCAATTGTTTAGCTTTTTGTGCGCAGTTGTGTGTGTGGGGTGAGATTTGGGAATTGATTTGGCCGCAATTGTTTAGGTTTTGGCCACAGAATGTTTTTGCCAGTGTGAATGAGAGAATAAATAGTAAAATAGAGAGAAAATGCGAGAAAAATAGAAGAAGGGTATTGTAGATAATTTATATTATTATTTTTGATTGAATGGTAAATATTTGACTTAAATGGAATGAATTTTAATTAGGTGATTATATGGCAATTACGTGAGATTAATGTGTATCAAATGGGAATTTCTCCTATTATTTTCAATAATAGTGGGTTTGACTTTTTCATTGGGAAGACCCCTGATGTGTCATTGGATTATTCTATGATTGCTATGAAAGATCAATAGAATGAAAGGTGAAGTTAGAAAGAGTGAAGATGAAGTTGCAAAGATGGAAGGAGAAGTTGTTCAAATGGAAAATGAGATTTCAAGGTTGAAAACAAGGGTCATGCTAAGAAGAAACTTATGAAAATGTTGATTTTCATGTCTGTGATTGCAACCATATTCTAACAAATGTGGAGAACTGGAGCTGGATAGTTTCAAGAAGCCTTTTGGTTTGAAGATGCTATCTTGACAGTATATCCCATGGATATAATTGTAATGTCCTTAAGTAATGTTGGTTGTAGTATTTGTGGTTGGTTGTAATCTGACTGTGGTTCCATTACAACACCATTATGTAATCGGACTATGGATGTATTAATGTATGATTAGTTGTTTTCCAATGTTGAATTTAAATTTTTTTTGCTTGTTGGTTACAGCACTCATTTCCTCTACTCAAATGGTTATTAATATTACATATGTGCTCAACTCAAGTAAAAAGTACTTTAGTGATTAACATGAAAGCAAATATTGTTGTACTGAAAAGAAATGATCTCAAATAAACTATTTCATTAGTGAATTTATTACTGAATTGGCATTACTATTAAACCTTCAAAACATAAGTGTTTTAAATAGCACCTTTCAAAAGACACTTACAAAATGAGCATCGTACTATTCATAAAATGGATAGTTGCAATCATTAGCCAATCACAATAACAAAATAGACACTTTGAACTACATAAATACTTGAACAAAAAGCACAAGGTAGTCTAGATCTAGTCTTTTTTGAATGAGACATATTTTCTTGCTGGTTTCTTTAATTTATGCCCTTTACACATCACCAGTTGCTCATATGCACCATGGCCTAGGATTTGCACAACTTTTGTAGTTGATCCAGTCTGACTCCCATCAAAATTCAACCCTCGAGTCTCCGTTTTTTTCTCCTGACATCACATTGTCATTTAGAGGAGGCAAAACGACTCTTGGCATTGGTGACTTGAATGAACAAATTCCATCTCCACCAATTAGCTCACCATTATGTTGGACATTAGTAGTCTACCAAAAACATAGAAATTATAAAATCAATCAAACAAACTAAAAAATATAAAAGTAAAGTATAAGGAGAAGACATAAAATAGAGACGAAGGAAGACGGTAGAAATTAGGGTTCTTTTATTCATCAAAGACTCCCTTTATATAGAGTATCAATTACATGTTTTCATAATACATAAAGATAATAAATACCTAAATTGTCCCTCATCAGTTACTTATTGACGAATGCACACTAATTGTGTTTTTCCTTCAACATTCCCCCTTGTGCCAAGTCAAAGGGTGAAATGGTATTTTATTGTTGCCTCGTTAAAACTTTGCCAAGTAACAAAACCCAATGGAAAGAATAAAACTTGTTCTAAGGAAAAAGAGTACAACACACCAATGTTGAGACTCCCCCTAAAGTGTACACCTCTCTCTGATATGTACATCTATCAAGAGAACGTTGAAAGTCTCCACTTCCTAAATTTACTTGATTCTTGAGAAAGTGCATATTTGTTAGTTGTAGAAGAGTTGTGGTGATATTACTCGTATTATCACATTTTCTTTAGTGATAAAGTTCAAGCCACTATTCTCAGAAATATGTATGATCATAACATTTACCATATATACTCATGAACTACTACATGTATGATAATGATCTCTTTATGTGGATCGAATGAGTAACCGACATCAATAATACTATTTGGTGTTTCACAGTAGGAAGTAAACTCAACATTTTCTATAGGGATTACAAGACCATCTGCAGTCCCAATTATATTTATGAATGGGAAAAATAAACTCGCGTCAATGGTTTCTTTTAGGTATCAAATTACATTTTGATTCCATTCCAGTGACATTGCGCTTTCTTGAGTTAAATCAAGATAACAATTTTGAGAAATTAATATTTGGTCAAGTGTTTTAGTAATGGTACAATAATGCGCATACTGTACATAGGTAGAGAATTTCAGCTCCCACAGTTCTTCGTCATTCCATTGACGAAATTGATATTTCCTCTTATCTTCACTTTCGCCAGTCATAGGAGTGCTAACATATTGCACTTACCCATATCTAATTGCCTGATCATCTTTTGGATATATGAAAAATGTAGAATTTAGTATTCCACAAACTCGGTTTTAGTTTAAAGCCTCATGACCAAGTTCCCCCATGATGCATTATTTCAAATTAAAATTTCAAATAACTAGCGATATCTCTTATTTCATTAAGAGTGTATATTATGTTCTTTTCATCGACATATACAATCATAATCACAAATTTGAAACTTATTTTATTTATAAATACGCAAGGGTATAGATTATTTTTTCCCAATCAAGTAGTCACTTAGACGGTTATACCACATCCATCTTGATTGTTTCAATCCATAAAGTGAGTGTTTTAATTTAACTGCAAATGCACTCCATGGCTTAGAGTCACTTGCCTTGGCAATGAAAGGCCAGCAAGTACTTTCGTATATATATCTCTAAATCACGATCCCCATAGAGATATGATGTAACCACAGGTATAAGCTGCATTCTCAGTTCTTTGGAATTATAAAATCTATTATGGGAGAGTACATATCCCCATAGTCAATTCCAGGGCGTATTGAGAAACTTTGTGCTTCAAGTATAGATTTGCATCTCATGGCTTTATTTCTCTCATTGCACTTTCTGACAAAACTTTGTTTATGTCCTACAGGCTTTATACTTGGTGAGGTTAGCACTACCAGACCAAACACCTGTCTTGTTGTCAGTGAATTTAGTTCTACCTGAATTGATTCTTTAGAATTAGGTCAATTTGCTCAATATTGACATCTCAATAGAGCGTGGTTCGATACTATCATCAATGTGTGTGGACGATCTTTCCATTAACTCATATAAACTCACATTGTACATTGCTATTTCTTTATTCTCTGGAATCATATTAAACATCGTAGCGTCCTCTAGTAATGATTCATGGACATAAGTATAAACAGAGATAATCTCATGAGAGTCATTATCTTCATTGATGAGTAATTGAATTTGTGTCATACGTGCCCTCTTATTCCTTGGGCGAGTATTGATCGAACCAAGTGACCTCCCCCTGTTCCTTTTGGGAGTCACGACCTCAACCACACCTCCACTAAGTATGGTTGCAATGTCTTAATCTGTGACATTGTGCCCCTTATGGGGTCTTTAACCTTGCAGACACATTTGCAGCTGGTATATATATGATCTCGTCACTTTAGAAATTGAGTCTTCTGTACTTTGAAGATCAATTGTTCACTTTACTTTACTTTCACGTTACATTGTGAAATGCGGGGATCATAATAAGACATAGTATGAAACTATTCCTGTCATTCCATTAGAAAATAATTTTTCTTCTCTCCCCCTAACGACGGGAAGATTGACTCATTTGAGTGACAAATTCACTAATTTAGCGATAAAGAGATCGTCTATCAAAGGTTTTAAATAGCGGATGATTGTTGGAGATTCATATCCAACATAAATACTTAATCGTCTTTAAAAATCCATAGAATGCGCTGTGGGGGCGCAATAGGCACATATACTGCTTAATCAAATATGCGTAGATATGAATTATCAGGCTTATATCCAGTTACCAACTGGTACGCAAAATATCTGGTTAACAGGGGTTCATAAACGAATAAGTAAGAGTTGTGTGCAATATTGCATAACCATGTGCAAAGATAAATGAGTGCGCACAAATATTATCTTAGTCACCATCTATATTACTTTTGACGGTGTCTTCTTTGAGACCTTATTGTATATGCACATTAGGGTACAAGATCCAGTACATCGATCTTTATTAAAATGCAATAGACATCATGTGAGTCCTCAATCATATTATATGTGTTAGAAGTTTTGCAAATGCAATATTTTTATGGACAATACGTGCTGAAGCATCGACCAGAACTAGAAAATACTTGAATGATCCACATTTTGAATGGTCATGTCAACATTTATCACCAATTATCAATTATAAAAATAAGATATTATACTTTGTATCTTTAGCAAATGCTGATCTCAATCATACAATTTTGCTAATGAACAAGTTTTGAAAAAATGAGTGATGTATCTTTGAGATATGAATGTATGTAGTGCTTCTAGTACTTTAGAATGCACTAGCTATAATTGAACACCATTAGTTCGACACTATACTGTGCATCAAATTTCTATCTCATTTTATATTTCACTCAAAATAAAAGATGTTCATATTAATTTCTTATAATATGGACCATCATATCACGATGACCAAAGAATCCATGTCAGTCGTGTCAAAATTTGAATGAGCCAGTGTCCAAAAGTTCTTTGTTGGTTATAACTTATGATTCAATAATCAAAAAGTAGTAAAGTAAAATTACTAGATCGACTCTAAGACGTGCTTTCTTCCACATAAATTAAAAGTATAATTCCATTCTCATAATGTACTTCTTAATGATAATCATCAGCATGAATATCATCAAACTTAACAAGGTTCGTTCGCTCCTGGTCCATAATGAGCTTTTATGACTTTAATCAATGTGCCACCAGGCATCAAGGCTTTGTCACATATAAATATCAATTAAGTTAATAATTGTCTATTTCTCGACAAATTCTCACATTCTACATAGATATTTGAACGAAATACTTTTCATTCTAATATTATTTACTAGATATGTTACATTATATCTAATAGTTTGCTCATGAACCTTGTATGTGAATGTGTGGTAAATAAACTCAATTACATTCAATGATTTAGAATGAAATGTAAAATTTATCAATAAGCCTAATAAAATAATAATTAATTTAAATTAGGCCACATCAGATGAATCTAACTCAAAATAAACTTTAAGACCAAACACAATAGTCTAATATGAATGATTGATTATACTTTCACAAGTTCTTTGTAAAGTAAGAAACAAACAAATTTTATCAATCAAAATTGAGTATATCCATTGACTAAGCAATGCTGTTGGCAGAACCTTCATGACTTCTACTACGACCAATAAATATCATGAAGTCTTACATATCTTACACTGTGGTTCATTCTTCCCACATAGGTAGGGATCAACATGTCTCTTCCCCTTTACTTTGAGGTTATTTCCACTATTCATATCGATCCTAGTTAGCCTCAAGAAATCTCTTCATCCGGAGATCTAACATTAGTATTATGAAAAATAATGTCATGTCTCTCAATGACTTATTATTATAATTAATATTATACAAGTGCATCTGTATGTTTGCTCAAGTAGAAAAAAATAGAGTGAGATCGTATCTCTCAATTTATTATTGTCATTTAAAGTGACTTTCTTTTTCACATATGGTAAGACGTATTATTAGTCGCAACATATAAGAGTCATTGACCCTTTTTAACAAGCAAATAAATTTCTTTTCACTAAATTCTTAGACTTGGAAATAGTGTTTCATAAAATTCTCCAAATATTCATTTAGAGTACATCCCAAAGTTTATTGAGATTTTAAAACTACATATGATTCCAATATAAGATCTGGGATCAATATGAAGTCTCAAGTTCATTAGAGAATTGACTTTGACTAAGTTTGACGATTCTTTGTCAATTGGTGGTTGATGGATGATATTATTGTGGAATTGTAGTTCTTCTAGTTTCCACATCAAATCAATGATGATAATATTCAATTTCTTTTGATTATATTAAATTGTATTTAGATTGAGTTAGTTCAATCAATTTGTTTAGATAATGAATTTGAAGAATATCTCTTTCTTTAATATTATGTGAATATACTTTGTCACAAGACTTATTTATATAATGCTTTATCATTCATGAACTTTCATTATCATGAAAATATGTAAATGTACAATCAATAATGCATACATTGAAAGTAGTTTATAAAATCAACTTTAAGAGAATTACAAACATACATGAATCTATCAATTCATCGAGATTCATGATCAACATACATGAAATCTATCAATTCATCGAAATTCATGATTAACTAAATATATTGGTGAAATCATGATCAATCTCTCATCTAATCATATAAATAGCTTTATTTACGATTTCTAAACTAGAAATCATCTAAGAGCATAAATACTAATATATTATGTACTCTATGAATATCATTGAAGTATTGCAAAACTTCATATTTGTCAATATTGTACATAACATCATGTGCATATAATCATAGGTAACATATATACATACACATACTTTGTGTAAGAATGACCAATAATACATATCATGACATATATCCATATATACAAATATTTATTAGCTGCATTTAATAAATAATAGGGTAATTCGAGTTACCTTGGAGGAAAGTCACGATTCTTTCCTAATTTTATTTTCTCAATAGGTATGTCCGCTTTCTGATGACTTAGAATTTCAAACCCGATCTCCACCATTTCAATTTAACCAATATTTCTTGTGAATATCATATCCAAAATCCAGCTTCATCCAACAATTAAATTGTGCGTAATTGAATCTTTAAAATAAGTTGGGCAGACAGTTTCGAGAAACAGGATCAGCTCTGTTCAAAATTCATTATCGGATTCTTCAGACTTCATATGCAAATCTCCACCATTAATTTTCTACTACTTTAAGTTTGGAATAACATATCCAAATCTTGTCTTGATCCAACGGTTCGATTGTGAGAAATCTTATTTTGAAAAACTCTGCACAGAAAATTGCGAAAGCAGAATCTGCTTTGTTCGAGAATTTATATATATTTTCTCGTATCTCCGAACCCAATCTCCACCGTTCATAATATAATTCAAAATTTCTGAAAGGTTATTTAGAAGTTAACTCTATACAACGGTTGAAACTCGAGAAACCAATTTTTCAAACATACAACGCAATTAGATTCTCGCCGTACGAAAATTGTATAATTGTTGCTTTGGTTATGGAGGCTTATTCTCGATCATTAGGTTAGAGTTTCGTACTGATAACGTGTAAAAGGAAAAGTATAAGGAGAAGACATAAAACAGAGACGAAGGAAGACGGTAGAAATTAGGGTTCTTTTATTCATCAAAAACACCCTTTATATAGGGTATCAATTACATGTTTTCATAATACATAAAGATAATAAATACCTAAACTGTCCCTCATCAGTTACTTGTTGACGAAAGCACATTAATTGTATTTTTCCTTCAACAAAAAATATATTAAAATTGCACACTAATAGAATCAATGATTTAAATATTAAAACACATAGGCATTACATTAGTGGATTGCACTCCTTGTTCCATAGTAAGATCATTCTCCCCTGGAAAATCACCTGCAGAGAACACCTGTGTTTGAAGAGTTTTAGTGGTGTTGAAATATATCAACGGGTTCATGAGGTGGTATTATCGGAGTTCAATTCAATTGAAGGAATCAATGTGTTTCAAGCTTTGGAAATAAAGGAAAATGAAAATAAAGAAATTAAAATAGCTAAACTAATCTAGGAATTGAGATTGCAAGTTGGTAGGATGCCTCGGTCGTATGCCTTAATTGAAAATGCAAGCAAGTAATGAAAATAAGCAAGAAAATGCAATGTTTCACCAATTACAAGCAAGCATGCACAAGGTACAACTATGCATAAAATCCTAAATAATGCAAATAAGCAAAAATTGAAAGCATGGATTTAAAGAGCAACAAAAGTTGACATGAAAGTTTAAAACTTTAAGGAAAATAACAAGCATCAAAGTGTAGATCTAAGATTTAACCTAAAACTATGCATGAAAATAAAATTGAAAATAAAGTATAGGAAAGACTTGAAATCAAGACAATCTAAGACTCGATCTATGATCTAGATGTGTCACTAATCTAGATTCCAAATCCAATTTTTAAGATCCAACAAYAAATCAAGGTGCTAAGGCAAAAAGCATAACATGAAGAACAAGCATGGAAATGAAGAACAAAGTATGGAAATAAAGCATACAACATGAAATTGAAAGGAAACTTACTTGAATTAAGAAATGAAACAAAGCTTGAATGTAATTGCATCAAAAGTAACAGTCCATAGGAGTATTTGGATTCTTCTTAGGTTTACAAACCCAAGGCCAAGCATGAAAGTAAATCTAAAACTAGGAAAAAGAAATTACATCAAAGCTTGAAATTGAATCTAAAAACCTAAGAGAGAGAAATTGAATCTAAGAGCTTGGAGAGAGGATTTTTAATCCCAAACCCATGCTTGGTTTGGGAGAAAATGAGAGGTGTTTCTACAAAATGAGAGTTGTAATCTATTTATACTAATTTTAATTGGAGTTAAATGGGTCAAATTGGGATTTAAGGCTTGATTTCCTTGGTTTTGACCCCAAAAATAGGCTCCCTAGCCACTTGGCTAGCCCTTTTGGCTTGCTTGGTTGGTTTTGGGCAAGCTTGGCTTGGTTTTGGACGTTTGGGGATGGCCTTGGGCGTCCTTGGAGGTTTGGCAAGACATGGCATGAAGATGGTATGGAGATGGCAAGGAAAATTGCCTTTGGCTTGGTCTTGGCTTGAAGATGGCGCTGGAATGGCCAAAGAATGGCTTGGGCTGGCTGCACATGGCGTGGAGATGGCGAAGACATGGCCAAGGAATGGCCAGAGTAGGCTGGATGGCGCTGAGATGGCTGGAAGATGGATGCAGGATGGCTGGAGGAGGCTGGATGGCAGCTTGATGGCGCAGAGATGGCTGGGAGATGGCCACCATTCTAGAATGCTTTCCTCTTTTGAAGCTCCTTCTTGGCACTACTTTGGCATAAAAACCCAAGAATTTCACCAACCTTAAATCAATTAAAAACATTTAACCCAATTAAACAAAAAATCAAAAGAAGAACACAAAAACCCTAAAATAAGAAAAATAACCTAGAAAACAAAGCTAAACGACTCAAGAACCACTAAAATTAATATAAAACCCTAATTAAAAACACGAGAAAAATACAACAATTACATGCAAAACAACTACCCCACACTTATCGGTTTGTTCGTCCTCGAACAATGAAAATAATCGAGAGTGTACATGCAATGAACATTATGTAAGAAGAAAAATCTTTGTACTTATCCTTATTAATATGATGGAAGTATTAACACAAACTCGTTATCGTCAAGCATTGCTCGTATTACTCTTTCTCAAATGCAAGCCAATCGATGACTTCCTCTCGAATGAAATTTTGAGGGTGTTCGCTCAATTCGCTCAAGTGTTTGATATGGGACGTGTATACGCTAAGTCGGACAATGCATGCACCTCATCAAGATTTCACAAATCGGACGCTCAAAATTGCTCATAGTACATGACCAAACAAGAATCGAAAGAGGTCTTTATTATGGGTTGTAATGTTGGCTCTTTGGTAAGGTATGGAATATATGGATATAGTGGCTAATACACGATCAAACGTGATCAATAACACACAACTCCTAATTTCTAAAACCCGAAGCTTATAATCGCTTCACATTTCCCAATTTGCCAAACCTTCATTCGAAACCCGTTCGTATTTTCACATGCTCTCCCGACTTTATTTTTATCACACTTCGAAGCTTTTTGAATTTGCTTCTTTTCACTAAACTTAGCCCTTTTGAATTAGGCTTTTCGTTTGAACGCACGCTTTATCACTTTTCGTGATTTGTGTTGGAGTATTATTCTCTTTTTATTTCTTTTTTTAAATTTGTATAAGCAATTCAAAACCCGAAACCCACAATATATTTCCCACACATCTCTCGTCAACTAACAATAAACTCTCCCACTTCACGAATTACGAAGATACAAGAGCTAAAATTGAGCTCAGCTAACAAGAAACGGAACATAGGCTCTAGGGGGCTCATTTGAGATTTTTTAAAGTAGCTTAAGTTTATGGATATGACCGGAACAAGGGTGATATATGTGCCTCTAAGTCATTTTCGAATTCAATCATGTACGAGCAAAATCAAACCTCCTCAATGCAATTTCCGTAAAAATGCAAGCAAGTCGATAAATCACACAAGGCTACTCACTAGTTTGCACCGAATTTGGGAGCAAAATCAAAAGAGTGTTTAGAGCTTTGTAATCTTTTCACGAGAAAATGTTGATTATATATATATATATAGGTAGTTTTTTGGACGAAGCACAAAAATTCAACCCCTCACACAAGAGGCCATAAACATGCAAAAACCCGACAAGTAAACTATTCAAACTTCCAAGCACGTGGAGTTGTTCAAAAATGTAATAACGGCTCAAAAGACACAAAAATCAATTAAACCATATAAATGCGCAAATAGTAAGCGTCACTTCGCCAAGAATGCATCACTTCGCCAAGGCTCGAGTTAAGAACAACAAAACATGCTTGATAAAAACTCGAACCCTAACCACCTACCCACCCCACACTTAAACCATGCATTACCCGCATTTTAATGAGAACCAAGTAAAAGGAGGGTGAATAGAAACTTCCTTAACCGAGCGAGTTTGAGTCGAGCTCGGTAGGGTCCACCTTAGCATCTAAGTAATCCAAGCGAAAATCGAGCATGGCTAGTAACTCCCGGCTCCACGAATGCTACTCACTTATCCATTCAACCAAGGTTGGAGTCGACAAACAAAACCTAGAAAAGAGAATCACACGAAATTAAAAACACAAGGATATATGTACATGAACTCAATAAAAATATTTTTTAATTTTTAGTTTTTCAAATGTTTTTGGATTTTTGAATTTTTGAATGTTTTTGGATTTTTCAATAAAAGAAAGAAAGAAAGCAATGGAAAGAACTTGGGTTGCCTCCCAAGAAGCGCTTGGTTGACGTCACTAGCTTGACGTAATCCCTTTAGGTCAAGGTGGAAAGATTATGGGAGGGTCCACCAACACAATCTCCTCCTTGTCGGGAGGCTCCACTCTTTGGAACGTTCTTGGCGCATTGCATAGCTCATATAAGATCCGCCAAAAAGCAACGTTCCAAATGGGCAAATGAAGCTCGTCTCGGCTAGGTCCTCGGGTGGAATGGTGATTTTAAAGTGACCCGATGACTTGTCCAAAAAAATGATAGGAATAATGGTCGGCTAGCTTGTTCATCCTTTGATCAACAAACGGGGGAGGGAAATGATCTCTCTTGGTAGCCGCTTTCAACTTCTTAAAATCGATCAACGTACTCCAACCCATTGTAGCCCTCGTGGCCAACAACCCTCCTTCTTTATCCATAAGAGCTATCAAGACACTCGTCTTGGGCACCATGTGAATGGGATTCACCCACTCACTCCCGGCGAGTACGAACATCAAGCCCTCCAACAACAACCTCCACATCCCGACTCTCATCATATCATCAAGAATCAAAATCGAAGGGCTAACTCTCTCGATCACTCCCGGTTTCCAATGAATAGCATCCTTAAGGATTTTAAACCCTTCAACCATCCTCTTCTCCCCTTCTTACCGGTGCGAGTTTGCAAGGATAATAATCGACTTGCTCTCCTCATCCTCCTCAAGATAATCGTCTTTTTCTCCAAGCTTATCATCAATAACCCCCACCTCCCCCTCTAAAAAGTCGTCGTTTCCCTCAACGACACAACAAGAATCATCTCTACACAAAATGGGGTCAAATAGAGGCACAACGGGCTCATCAAGAAGAGCAATGGGCTCATCCTCACAACATCCTCCAATATCGACGTTCGGGCCAACCTCCTTCTCATTGCTCCTCTCCAAACAAATTCGTTCGACCGTGGCCTTGATGAAGTCCATATACACCCACTCTTCGCAAGATTGTTTTGAAGTGAAAGGTAAGGGGTCAAAAGGGGTAAAAATACTCGGACTCGAAACCATGGCTTCCTACATCGGTGAGACAACCGAATCGACTACCCCACACTTTTCAAGGAACGTGACCGGAAGAGTAGGCGAAGGTAGTGGGTCCACGTGAGAAGTAATAAGAGGATCGTGAGGCGGCAGTGGGGCAAAAGATGGAGTGGTACCACCGGGTCCCACACAAGGAGGAATTGGGCTCGGGCTAGACATTTGAGTGATTTGAGCCTTTAATGTCGCTATTTTCATCTTCAACTCAAACTCCCTCGAGGATAAAGCCATGTTCACATCATAATCATGAGAATACGTCAGAGGAGGAGTTTTTCACTCGGGAGGGCCACTTGGGACAATGTAGCTCCCACCTCCTAATAACTCATAAGGATCGGGAGTCGGCGGTGGAGTAAAAGAAGGCGTAGCACAAGCGGGTCCCACCGGATATACATGGTCTTCATACACATCCTCTAAAAGGCAAGAGTCGGTAACATGACCACGCGATCGACACCATCCACATCCCAAAAAAGGTTGGTTAACATCCCTCATAGTCGGACCGCCAAACGCCTCATAATCCTCGTGATCTTTAGCGGTTAAAGGGGGAAGTCGGGGAACACCAAACGAGAAGGGAAATTGAGTTTGCATATTCGGATAAGGATTTGAAGCACCATACCCTCCGGGAGAACCATTCATACCCACGACGCCACCAAACCCAACATGGTTTGCACCATGCCCTCCCATGTTGGGTTACCCATAACCATAACCACCATTGGCAACGTGGTTTGTACCATGCCCTCCCACGTTGCCATACCCATTATACAACATCTCATTTCAACCATGGTTTGCACCATGCCCTCCCATGTTGGGAATATATCCACCATAGTTATAAGGACCTTGCATACTTAAAGAAAAAGCGTCAAATACCAAAGAAAGCTAAAACACAATGAAATGACAATTAAATTGAAAGCCTTAACCAAGCCATGTCGCAATGGCGCCATTTTGTTTGAAGAGTTTTAGTGGTGTTGAAATATATCAACGGGTTCATGGCTTGGTTTTATTGGAAATCGATTCGATTTAGGGTTTCAATGTGTTTTAAGCTTGGAAAAATAAAGGGAAAATGAAAATAAAGCAAATAAAATAGCTATACTAATCTAGGAATTGAAGTTGCAAGTTGGTAGGATGCCTCGGTCGTATGCCTTAATTGAAAATGCAAGCAAGTAATGAAAATAAGCAAGAAAATGCAATGTTTCACAAGTACAAGCATGCATGCACAAGGTACAACTATGCATAAAATCCTAAATAAAGCAAATAAGCAAAAAATGAAAGCATGGATGTAAAGAGCTAGAAAAGTTGACATGAAAGTTTAAAARTTTAAGGAAAATAACAAGCATCAAAGTGTAGATCTAAGATTTAACCTAAAACTATGCATGAAAATAAAATTGCAAATAAAGCATAGAAAAGACTTGAAATCAAGACCATCTAAGACTCGATCTATGATCTAGATGTGTCACTCATCTAGATTCCATATCCAATTCTTAAGATCTAACAAGAAATCAAGGTGCTAAGGCAAAAAGCATAACATGAAGAACAGGCATGGAAATGTAGAACAAAGTATGGAAATAAAGCATACAACATGAAATTGAAAGAAAACTTACTTGAATTAAGAAATGAAACAAAGCTTGAATGTAATTACATCAAAAGTAACAATCCAAAGGATTATTTGGATTCTTCTTAGGCTTACAAACCCAAGGCCAAGCATGAAAGTAAATCTAAAACTAGGAAAAAGAAATTACATCAAAGATTGAAATTGAATCTAAAAACCTAAGAGAGAGAAATTGAATCTAAGAGCTTGGAGAGAGGATTTTTAATCCCAAACCCATGCTTGGTTTGGGAGAAAATGAGAGGTGTTTCTACAAAATGAGAGTTGTAGTCTATTTATACTAAATTTAATTGGAGTTAAATGGGTCAAATTGGGATTTAAGGCTTGATTTCCTTGGTTTGACCAAATTTTGACCCCAAAAATAGGCTCCCTAGCCACTTGGCTAGCCCTTTTGGCTTGCTTGGTTGGTCTTGGGCGAGCTTGGCTTGGTTTAGGACGTTTGGGGATGGCCTTGGGCGTCCTTGGAGGTTTGGCAAGACATGGCATGAAGATGGCAAGGAAAAACGCCCTTGGCTTGGTCTTGGCTTGAAGATGGCGCTGGAATGGCCAAGGAATGGCTTGGGCTGGCTGCACATGGCGTGGAGATGGCGAAGACATGGCCAAGGAATGGCCAGAGTAGGTTGGATGGCGCTGAGATGGCTGGAAGATGGATGCAGGATGGCTGGAGTAGGCTGGATGGCAGATTGATGGCGCAGAGATGGCTGGGAGATGGCCACCATTCCAGAATGCTTTCCCCTTTTGAAACTCCTTCTTGGCACCACTTTTGCATAAAAACCCAAGAATTTCACCAACCTTAAATCAATTAAAAACATTTAACCCAATTAAACTAAAAATCAAAAGAAGAACACAAAAACCCTAAAATAAGAAAAATAACCTAGAAAACAAAGATAAACGACTCAAGAACCACTAAAAATAATATAAAAACCTAATTAAAAACACGAGAAAAACACAACAATTACATGCAAAACAACCTGCAGAAAAAAAAATTGTAATTTCGTAGGACCTATGGTTTTGAAAATAAGTATCAGTAGACGATGTTGCTTTCAGTGTTAACCAACAATGAAACTAACATCAACCAGAGTTTAACTGAAATAAGCAGCGGAAAAATAAATGAAGAACACATAAATTTAAATTCAGTTCACAAGTAAAAGTACTTGTGAACTTGGGTGTACAAACCCAAAAACTATATTACTTTCTTTGTTCAAGATCAATACAAAAAGATAAGAAGTAATATATGAAAACTATAGTATCAAACATGTGAAACTAAAATACTTGTCGCCGTGAAAGATGATCTTCTCCGTTGGTTACGCAACTTCGAAGACCTTATTGTTCTCGGACAGTGGCTTCAAGTAGTTGGCTTGCTTGTGTTCTTGCTCGGTGATTTGCGTCGTCCTGCTCCTTATGAATTCCGTGCATCTCTCTTTTTCTTTGCGTCGTTATAAGCCGTGTATGAGAGATGAGATTTTCTTGTGTCCTTGTCTTGTCTTAAATAGACAAGAGTCCTGGAGTCCTAAACATGGTATACAAGTTAAACAAGTCCTAAACACAATCTAGGAAACAAATAAAGTCCCAAACACAACCTAAGAAACAAATCTAGAGTCCTAATTCTAGTTTCCTAATATATTTTGAGCCCAAAAAAGGCAAATAACAAAATAAGGAAATTCCCATAAATAAATTTTCCAACAATCTCCCACTTTTGCCTTTCTTGACAAAATAAACTAGACGCACAATAAAAGTTCAAAGGACAAAAAATCCCCGAAATTAAGACTCCCATAAACAAATACTCATTGTTTAGAACAAACGAGCTCCTTATCGCTATCCTCATCCGCTCGCGTCTTCTACATCTTCTCCCCCTTTTTGTTCTGAAAGCAAAAGGACCTCAACAAACGAGTCCCGAAGTGCCTAGAGTTGAACAATGTGAGCTTGTAACCGGTCAATATAAGGAGTAAGCAAACCCACTTGAGCCCGGACCACTGGAAAAGAAAATGGAACGGTGTTAGAATTGGTGTTACCATCACAAGAACCAACACGAGAAGCACCAGCAGCTCGATAATTGAAAAACATCTCTTAAGCTTCGGTAGTCAAGAACTCCGTGGAGATTGGTTCCATGTATTCAATCTCAACGGACTGAGACGGAGCTTCATCAGAGTCATCAGAAGACTGCTTAGAAGCAGCTAAGTGGACCGAGGTGCCTTCTGAACCTTGTGGGCAGCTTTGGACTTTTTCGTCTTGAATTTTAGGGCAGACAAGAATTTGACATCCTGCGAGAGAATTGGAAACAACCACAAACACAAAATCGAGTGTCGTAGGCAGTAAAATTAAGATAAAGGAAAATTGAGAAACCCTAACTTTTCAATTTGGATAAAGATAACTGTTGTAGGGAAGGAAACGGGTAATTAAAGAATAAACCAAATAATTAACCCCCCCTATCACAACTACCTATTTTAAACCCAAAATTGTCTTAAAAGAATATCCCCAATCCTTCTCTAAATAAGACACACGATCTCAACCCAACTAATCCATTTTCTCAATTTTGGAAATAAAATCACAAATCTCAACTACATATAAAACCGAGATAGAGCTAGATTTTTATAAACCATCATCATAGTTGAACAAATTCTTTGCAAAGTAAATTTTCACTTGCCGAGTCAACCTCTTATTACCTGTCCAATTCTCTGATTTTAACACCACTGAAACACTAGGTTAGCAAGATCCAAAACAAGATTAAGAGAATTCAGGAAAGACACAAAACACAAGCAATAAAACACACAGCTAAAAGGCATCTTCTCAAAGTATGAATGTCCTAGTTGATGCCTAAAACTCATGACCTAAAAAGGTTAAAAAATCACATTATGGTTTTAGTGACTTGATCAGTGTTGCTTTTCATGACTGATGACATTATAACCAACATTGATTTAGGCGAAGTCAATGGAAACAGACCCCTTAACCCAAGTTAATGACTACGTCAAATCACTCAATGAGGTGAAATTTAAAGATTGGATCATATTTAATCCATATTTTCTTAATCTTTTTAGAGATTTGAAGAGAAATAGCTTTTCTTTAGTAATTGTTGTTAACATCTCTTGTTTTTGGACATGGGAGAAAACCAGTTTCTGTGGGAAAATTCCACAATCACCTAATTGAAGAGGTTGGTCTTTTTGTCACCACTTTTATCACAACATATGATCTTTTTGCACTTTTAACCAGACTCAATGCATTAATATTATGTATGAAAAAGAAAATAAAAATGCATGCATAAAAATACAGATGTTATGACCGATGACAGTTTTGGTGTCATAACATCAAAACCAACATTGACTTAAACAATGCACATACCGAAATCTCTTCTCAAAACAGAGAATGTCTCTAAATATAATGCCTTTGTGAAGATGTCATCAAGCTGATTGTCTATCCCTACATGCTCAAGACTCACTATCTTCCTCTCAACCAAGTCACGAATAAAGTGGTACCTTATGTCAATGTGTTTGATTCGTGAGTGTTGGACTGGATTTTTCGAGATATCAATGGCACTAGAATTATTGCAGAGCACAGTCAATATTCTAATATGTATACCTTAGTCCTTTATCATTTGGTTCATCCACAATAACTGTATACAAGCACTTTCATCTGCAATATACTCATCTTTAAGAGCATCCTCTACACGTTAGGGCTCTGTTTTGGCAAGAAACAAAGATTCTCATTTTTGAGAACAGTTAGTAGACAAGCAAACAAACTTTACAATCTCTTTGAAGTTTATTTGTCGCTTTCTTGTACTTCTTTCATCGAGATCTCCAATGATTTGGCTCATAAGATGATTCTTCTGAGTTCTTGAGGGAATAACTTTCTGATGTAAGTCAATCGGTTCAGAATCTGATTCTGGAGCAGCTTGAGTAGATGTTGGGTTTGATGTTATGTTCCCAGAACCATCACCGAAACCAACATCACCAATTCCTTCAGTTTCAACACCTGCATCTTCATATACACAAACCATAACATTTTCCTAAGGATTCTGATCATAAAACCAGATCATCATCCTCAGCCGGTCTAAAACCACTAATCATATCATCAAACTTGACATTTAATGACTCAATCATGCAACACGTTCTAAGATTAAACAATCTATATACATGAATATTTCGAGAGTATCCCATGAAAACACATTTATCACTCTTTGAGTCAAGTTTTGCAACATGATTTCTACCATTTAGCACATAAAAAATGCACCCAAAAACATGAAAATAACTCAAGGCTTTTTGCCCATCAATAATTCATAGGGAGTAACACAAGACCCCGATCTAAAATTCACCTTATTAATTATATGGCATGCAGTGTTCATTGCTTCTGCCCAAAAACGTTTAGAACCCCCATTTGAAATAAGCATAGTCCTAGTCATTTCTATAAGAGATCTATTTTTAAGTTCAACTATACCATTTTGTTGGGGGGTGATGGGTGAAGAAAATTCATGAGTTATTCCAACTTTGGAATAATAAAAAGATGCATTCTCAAATTCTTTTCCATGATCAGACCTAATCCTTCCTATGCTCACACCAAAATGCACGCACAACTTTTTAGTAAGTTTTTTGAAAGCTTCAAAAGTCTCAGATTTTTCTTTTAAAATTTCAACCCAAGTAAAGCTAGAAAAATCATCAACAATTATCAGAACATACCTTTTACCTCCAAGGATCTCCACTTCAAATGGTCCCATGAGATCCATGTGCATGAGTTAAAACCAATTTGACGTGGTAAGGCTTTGTACATGTGGGTGTGCACCCTGACTTGTTTCCCTTTCATACATGCCTCGCAAACTGGAATGTTTTTAGTGTTGAGATTAGGTAGTCCATTCATAGCATCCTTCTTGACCAATCTATCCATCGTCTTGTAAGTGACATGTCCGAGCTTTTGATGCCAAACCTCGACATCACTCAGTTGAGATAGCTTGCAGAAAATATCACCGTTGATTTGGTAGCAATTGTCAGAAGTCTTCTGACCAGTGAGAATACAAGCATTTCCCTCGTCATAAACTTCGCACCTTTCATGAGTGAACTTGTCATTGAAACCACCATCGCACAGTCGGCTAATTCTTATCAAGTTCGCAGTTAAGCCTTCAACAAGTAACACGTTCTCGATCTTTGCAATACCAGGGACATGAAGAGTTCCTTGGCCAATGATTTGACCATTAACACCTCCACCATACTTCACCTTTCCTCAATGAAATTTGACAATATTCGAGAGAAGGTCTTCTGAGCCGGTCATGTGCTTAGAGCATATACTACCAAAATACCGGGCTCCAGGAATGTGAGACTTTAGAGAGGAATAGATCATGTTGCATTTGATCTCGTTCTTTTTGACCCAGACCTGCTTGACGCTGGTGTTGGGAACACAGAAACCATCACGAAAACCATCACGGAACTCAGCAGTCAGCTTCGACCTTTTAAAATGAGTTTGATTGCCAACAAGCTTCCAAGATTATGGTCGTATGTGACCTGGTTCACCACAGTGATGGCACACGTATTGCCTTCTTCTCCTCTTGTGGCATTTGATTGACTTCACCTTTTGACTTGAATCTGGTTTTTGAACATACTTGTATCCAATCCCGTGTTTCGAAGAATTCGGGATACTTAGTTCCAAATTCTCATCAAACTTTGCGTTACCCTTGTTAAGGTTTGAGAGGGTTTCTTGGAGTTTTTTCAAATCGGTCTTCACTCGTTCTATCTCATCATCCTTTTTGGTGAGGGATGACTCCAATCGGACAATTATATTCAGTTGGTCATCCTTTTCCTGAGTCAGTTTGTCTACCTCGATCTTAAAATCCCTGACTTTAAGTACTTGTTTTCCCCAACTAACAAATAATTGCTTATGCTCAATGCTCAGCTTCTCGTACTCGTCAAGAGATTCATCATCCTCTGCATCCATAGTACCTAGAAAATAAGGATCGATATACTTAGTACGTCAGGTAACCCGCTCTGATACCAATTTAAATTTTGTAGGACCTATGGTTTTGAAAATAAGTATTAGTAGACGGTGTTGATTTCAGTGTTAAACAACACTTAAACTAACATCAACCAGAGTTTAACTAAAATAAGCAGCGAAAAAATAAACGAAGAACACAGCAATTTAAATTCAGTTCACAAGTAAAAGTACTTGTGAACTTGGGTGTACAAATCCGAAAACTATATCAATTTCTTTGTTCAAGATCAATACAAAAAGATAAGAAGTAATATATGAAAACTATAGTATCAAACATGTGATACTAAAATATTTGTCGCCGTGAAGAATGATCTTCTCCGTTGGTTACGCAACTTCGAGAACCTTCTTGTTCTCGGACAGTGGCTTCAAGTAGTTGGCTTGCTTGTGTTCTTGCTCGGTGATTTGCATCGTCCTGCTCCTTGTGGATTCTGTGGGTCACTCTTTTTCTTTGCGTCTTTATAAGCCATGTATGAGAGATTAGATTCTCTTGTATCCTTATCTTGTCTTAAATAGACAAGAGTTCTAAAGTCCTAAACTTGGTAAACAAGTTAAACAAGTCCTAAACACAATCTAGGAAACAAATATAGAGTCCTAATTCTAGTTCCCTAATATATTTCGAGCCCGAGAAAGATAAATAACAAAATAAGAAAATTCCCATAAATAAATTTCTCAACAACACTAGTGTAAAAGAAATTAACATTGCACGAGTTAAACAAGTCCTAAACACAATCTAGGAAACAAATATAGACTCCTAATTCTAGTTCCCTAATATATTTTGAGCCCAAGAAAGATAAATAACAAAATAAGAAAATTCTCATAAATAAATTTCCCAACAACACTAGTGTAAAAGAAATTAACATTGCACGATGAGACATTACCTCAGTGGATTACATTGTTGGATCCTTAATCCAACATTGGGCTTATATGTGAAATAATTATATATTGTGTGAACTGTCAAATAAGGAAGCCTAATTAAAAGTGATCAAATAAAGTTTAAGGTATTGGGCTTAATGTATTTTAGTAAGGTATGGGCCTTTAATGTGTAGATACTCAGTGGGCTATCTATTTTGATGATGGGCTAAAATAGGTAAACCCAAATAACTCAAGTATATAAGGGTTATGGTCCCTAGGTCATACGTATCATCAAGATAATCATATTATCAATCTATTCTGCATCCCATCGTCAGAAGAGACATATAGAGAAAGCTTAAGGATTCTCTAAAAGGATTGGATACGTATTGCCCTAGAAGATCAAACCCCAAATTCAATCGCTTATGGATTCAGGTACGCTTCCGTAAGCTAACTTGTGATTCTTAATAATTCAATATGATGGTTCATCGGTTATAGCGATGGTTTTCGCTATGATTATTTAATCTAACAAGTGGTATCAGAGCCGATCATATTAAGTTATTGGGAATCAAATTTATTTTAAGATTCAATTATATTTGTGGATTTAAATGTGATTTCATATGGCACCAGTTTGTGTTATTAAATTTGATCAAAAGGGTTTAACTTTTAGAATTAAGATGTATGGATTCAGTTACTGTCTTTCAACTTGACCATTACTCAGTTTTCGTATGGGTTGTTTGTCTTTTATTCCTGTTAATTAATCTACATGAATTACGGCCCTAATCAAGTAATTAAGATGATTAATGTATGTCTGCAATTTCTGGGAAAGGATTCAGGACAAAAAATTTGACATACTTTTTGGCCTAATTGAAATTTTAGAGATTTGTGAAAATTACGGATTTACCCTAAATTTTTGGAAAACTGTCAGACTGCCCATGAATTTTCTAAAATCTCGTTCAGACCCCAAGAAACTTTCAGAAAACTGTTTTAAGTCCAGAATGGCATTTCTGTAATTATTAAATTTTTCGAAAATTGCAGAAAAAGACCCTAAAAAAAATTCAGAAAATTGTTAAGGGGCTGTTTGGCTATGCAGAAATTTTTTAAAAAAAATTGTATTTTCACTAAAATCTTTTAAATTTTGGGCCCATTTGCATGATTAGTAAATTTTGGGATTTAAGAATATAATTTTGAGGCTCAATTAAGATTTATTTAATAAATTGACCTCAAATAAAATCCTAAAATTAATTTGGTCTTGGAGTTTAAATTTTAAATTCAAGTATTGGTATGGTTTTATATATTTTGAGATATATTAATTGAAGCAACAATGTAACAAAAGTGACCTCTCTTGTGGAGATTAATTTATTTCAAGATATAAAAGGTTGTGTGCATGTAATCTATGTGAATATTCATCGGCCAAAAGGAAGATCCGTGTTCATCATAACTATATGTGCAATTGCGGTAGTAAACGTGTGATGATTATTTGGTTTTGCATATGAGCAATGACTCGGCCAAAAGGAAGACTCATTGTTTGTTATGTTCTTATTATCAGTGTTTGATTACTGCGTCAAGATGTCAATTACAAGTCAATTTCTTGTCAAAAGATGAGACTTTGATGGAGTGTCGATATCTTGAGATGGGATTTACTTTTTATTTGTATTTATTATTTGGATTCTAAGTTTATATGAGCATGATAAGTTTATTTTCTTTGATTCAGCTATATCTACTCCTGCTAATATTACTGCGAGCATCAACTCTATCCCTATGCTAAATGGCACAAACTTCAAGTCACGGCAAAAGAATCTTTTAATAGTTCTCGGAGTCATGGATCTCGACCTTGCGATAAGGGCTGATTCCCCACCACCTCTTACAGATAAAAGTACTACGGATGAAAAGAGGGATATGGAAAGGTGGGAGAAATCAAATCGTATGTGTATGATGATCATGAAAAAAGCCATTCCAGAAGCTTTTAGAGGCACTATGTCTGAGAAAATCACTACAACTAAAGAATTTCTTGCTGATATTGAGAAAAGGTTTGTCAAGAACGAAAAGGCTGAAATTGGTATGCTCTTGACAAATCTGATCTCAATGAGGTATGGAAGTAAAGGCAATATTAGGGAGTACATTATGGAAATGTCTCATATTGTTTCAAAATTGAYAGCACTTAAYCTTGAACTTTCTGAGGACTTGCTAGTGKATRTGGTTTTAATATCTCTTACGGGACATTTCAATCAGTTTAAGGTGAGCTATAATTGTCAGAAAGAGACTTGGTCTCTGAATGAGCTCATCTCACACTGTGTCCAAGAAGAGGAAAGGTTGAAACAAAAGAAGACTGAAAGTGCTAATTTTGCCTCAACTTCCAAATTTAAGGGCAAGGGATTAAAGCGAAAGAATGATAAGGAAGATGCACACACAACGCCACAAAAGAAACAACAAAAGGCACTTAGTGCAAAAGACGCTACCGGTTCTGGTACTGGTACGAGATGTTTCTTCTGCGGAGGTGAAGGACATAAGAAGAAAGAGTGTACCAACTATCACGCTTGGTGTGCTAAGAAAGGTATGCTTCTTCATTTGGTTTGTCCTAAGGTTAATTTAACTTTGGTTCCTATACACACATGGTGGACAGATTCCGGTGCAACAACTCACATCAGTGTGTCTATGCAGGGTTACCTCCATTGTCGAAAGCCAAATGATGGTGAAAGATACATCTATGTGGGCGATGGCAAGACAGTTGAAGTTGAAGCAATAGGAAAATTTAGATTATTATTAAAGACTGGATATTATTTGGATCTTGATGAGACATTTGTTGTTCCGTCACTTAGACGAAATTTAATTTCTATTTCTATTTTGGACAAATTTAGTTATTCTTGTTCTTTTGGAAGTGGAAAATTTAGTATGTCTCATGATTCAAAATTGGTTGGTTCTGGTTCTTTATCAAGTTACGATAATCTTTATTCACTAGATATTATTTCTTCATTTAATGAATCTCTGCATCTACACACACGAGGTGTGAAAAGAAAATTAACCAATGAGAATTCAGCTACGTTATGGCACAAGAGATTGGGTCATATCTCCAAACGGAGAATTTAAAAACTTGTGTCTAACGAAGCACTTAAGACTGAAGCATATCCTTAACAAGAGTTCCAACTAAAGCACTTGCATGTTTGGGGATGTCCAGCTGAGGCTAGGCCTTATAGGCCTAATGAAAGGAAACTGGACACAAGGACAGTTAGTTGTTATTTTGTTGGATATTCTGAAAGATCCATAGGGTACAAGTTTTATGATCCCACAACTAAAACTATTTTTTGAGAAGGGAAATGCCCAATTCTTTGAGGATGTTGAGTTTGCGGGGGGAGATAAAGTTAACGATTTTGTCTTTGAAGAGGAGTATGTAGATATTCCCACGGGTGTTGTTGGCATTGATCAGGATTTTATTCCTGACTCTGTTCAAGACACAAATCAAGACAATATCGGAGAACCTCCCGTTCCACAAGTTTCGAATCAACAAACTCTACAACCTCAAGAACCTATGCCATTAAGTAGATCCACTAGAGAAAGAAGAAGTGCAATTTCAGATGATTGCATTGCATTTCTCCAAGAAAATGAGACTGACATTGGAGTGATGGAAGATGATCCTATCAACTTRTACCAAGCCATTGAAAGCTCAAATTCTCAAAAGTGGATAGATGTCATGAATGAGGAGATTAAATCCATGAGTAACAATGACGTATGTGAACTCATCCCATTGCCAGAAGGTGCAAAACCCATTGGTTGCAAATGGATATTTAAGACCAAGAGGGATTCAAGAGGCAATGTGGAAAGATATAAAGCACGCCTTGTTGCAAATGGATTTACATAGAAAGAAGGCATCGATTATAAAGATATAAAGCACTTCTTGTTGCAAATGGATTCATTGAACACCTTCAAATACACAAGTGTTAATGATCCATAAAGTCAAAAAATAAATATAAATAAAATAAAATGAGTAATATAAAAATTACAGTACTCACCTTTTCATTGATATCCTGCACGCAGCATTTTCCGCATGTGACCCTAGTTTCTTGTCTCATTTTCTTTGTCTTCACAGGTTTCTTCTAGTCTTTCACTTTTTTTATTTATTAGATGGCTAATGAGCCTCTCTTATCCTTGCCTTTGATGGTCTTCTAGCTTCTCTTCCGAAATTGGGTGGCAAGGGCGGGATTAGATTTGTCTCGCTCCACAATAACCCTCCATTGGTGCCAAGAATAGTTGGTTTATATACACTTTTGTAACACTCAATAATGTATCAGCTATGGACAAAAACTTTAGATACAAAGTGTAGTTCAGAATTGCTCTGAGGTCATGATTACATGGTAGCTCAAGTCCCATTGCATACATGTGCGGACGTGTTATCCAAACCCAAATTGAATTCGGCTCCACTGGAGAGTGATATTTGATATTTTGTGTCATTCCCCTAGATAAAATTGCAGTTTCCAACTCTCTATCCATAATTGAAGAATCTAATTTATCCTTGGACAAAATCTTGATTTTCCTTTTTTTTTCCTTCTTTGCCTTATCCCTGCAGTTTTGCAATCTAAGTCATCAAGTGCTCTCTTATCCACTCAACCAGAGTGATGGTTAAATTATATTTGGCTTCTAAAACACACCTATTAAATGTCTCACAGACAATATTCAAAAGCATATCACATTTTGGAGCCTCTAAAAAAAAGACTTACTCCTCTGATTTGGAGGATTATCATTAAGTCAGTCTGCTAAAGCTGTTTGACTTAACTCATTCAGTTTTCGCATCTTCAATTTCCACTCTCCAACTGTGCAGCAACCCATAAATCATAGTTTAAAGTTAAACTCTACCTTCATGAGATTGTTGTGGAGATATCTCACACAGAACTTATGATCAACCCCAGGTAACACCTCTTGCATGAGGAAAAATTGCATTTTAGTCCATTTATTGTCCAACTCCAAAAACCGTCCACCACATTGTCCACTATCAAAACTCGTCCATTAAGTTGACCATTTTATCAAAAAGGGAAAAATATTTACCTCCCAAACAAATTGCCTTTATTTTCTAAACCCCCGAAAAAAAAATTCTTGACAAATCGCCTCTTGAACTACACGAAACTGACAATTTGCCTCCTATTTTAAAGTTCCGACAAAAAAGGCCCCCGAAGACAGGACAACCCATATATATGGACATTCATGCACCTCACCTCAAACACCACCATGTTCACCACATTTTTGCGACTCAAAATATGAAATTTCAGCTTAATCAGAGTCTGTTTGCATTGCTAAATCGATGGTCAGAGTTTGGAAAAATACATTATCTGCCAACTTCTCATCGACTTTCCGGCCAAATCCGAATTTCGTTGAACCAAAAAAATCCCATTCATTTCCTATTATTTTTCTACTGACACTACCGCTTGAGCTATGCATTGGGTCCACCAGATGGCTTTTCTATCTTGATCAATATCACCTCACCAGAAGCTGAAAGGAGGCAGATCTGTTTTCCTCATCTAGGCAAATCTTCAAAGAGATTTGTTTTCCTCATCAAGACCACCAGCTTCTTGGATCTGTTGTTTTGCTTGCTCGATGGTGGTCTTCAGGTACAGTTTGGTCCCTACCCACCTTCTACAAAAAGGCTGCCGTGTGGAGGTAGGTCGCCATCAAGCTTGTCCTGTACGTTGTGATGAACAGCTGACCCACCTCGCTTCTCAAAAATGTGCGGCGACCTTTATTCACTACAAGAAGTTTGATGTTCGATGACGATACATCTCGTCACTAAAAGTCTATTTTTTCGTCATTGAAGAGAAACGGTGACGAAAATTGAGTGTCACAGCGGTTGTCATAGTATTGCTGTCACCATTGGTGAAAGTGACAATTTTTTCAAGCGCGTCACTAAATGTTCGGTTTTGATGACTCTCATGTAAATTGTCATCATAGATGATACTATTTGGTGACGCTGAATTCGTCATGTAAGTGACTGAAAAATCGTCATCAAAAGATCGGTTTTGTCACCGTATGTTACCATTTTCAATGATGAACACTTAATTTGTCATCAAAACATTTGACTTTCCGTGACAAATATAACTACGGTGACAATTTTTATTGAGTTATAATGATGCTCGTATTGTCATAATATGTACTAAACATTTTCCGAATATAATGTAATTCGTCACAATAGATTTATTTTATAGTGACGCAATATTGACCGTCACTGAACATATATAATTACAGTGACAAACCATTGTGTCACCATTTACTATGAAAGGTGATGAAATTATTTGTCACGAAAGAATTAGCAATATATGACGAATATTATAATCATCATAAAAGGAATATGTTCAATGATGATTTAAGGGTTACATATGGTGATAAAATCCATTGTCATTAGATGAGTTTATATGGTGACAAGCCAATCATCATTAATGATTTAGTTTAAGTGACAAGTTCAAAGTATTATGTGATKAAACAAGTTGTCATGATTTATTAAAGTGACAAATTTGAAATACTTATGTGACGCTTAAGTTGTAATAATTGAGTGAATATGTACATTAATTTGTCATTATTCTTTTTTAAGGAAGAATATCATAGCGATGAAAATGAAAGCAAATGAGCATTTATCATTACAATATAACGATAAAAATATTCCAAAATATTTCTTCGATCATTCCGAACATATACCAAAACGCTGATAATTAGCCAAATTAATACTTTAAAATATCCAGAACCCCAATCTAAGTGGCGAACTTAGTGAATTGCACTCAACTTTTAGGTCTTCCAATCAACAGATCCACCTCTATCTTCATTTTTTTTTTCCCGAAGAGACATCAAATGCCTTCATGATGCCCTGATCCATTGTAACGTTTTCTTTCTCAATTCTGGAAACTGCATCAGCGCATCAATTAGTTAGGTATATAATTAAGCATCGTTAGTTGATTTTGATAACTATTGTATATATATGAACAGGTGACATATAAGTAGACATATAAGTAGAGGGGTATTAATAAATCTGATATGATGGCACAACATTTGGAAAGAAAAAAACAACATTTTTCGTCAAATTAATTCCTTACCCCACGTTAATGAAACCACTTTTCTTGAACTCAAAATCAAGTATATAATCGTAGTTCCCCCAAGAGTTACCACCACTCTGATCAATGGGCTAATCTTTGGCTCTCCTTTTATAATCTACATTCGCTGGAGCAGGCATTGGAACGAGAGAAACTGCATAACCCACGTATGGATCGTACGGGGGAGGAGCAGGGGGCATATACCTGACATGAAATAACATCTTTATTAGAATTTAAAAAAAAACTCCACGCAAAAGCTTCGGTATATTTTTTCAGCTACAATTTGTATGTAAATCTATATACAACATACCCATTTTGTGCCCAGATAGCTGGTGGGGAGGATGAAAAGGAGACGTTGAATAAGCAGTGTGTGTATAATCAATCACCTCCCGTTCGCATCCATTTACTTTGGTCATAAGCATTTGAATCAGCAAAGAAAAATACTAAGTATGGGAAAGTTATACCTACACGCACTCAAGTCTAAGCAAATACCTCATTTTATGAAAACTACATTCCTAGAAAGAAATAACAAGAGAAAAAAAAGGGAAAAGAGGTAAGTGCTTATTAATTAAGCTAACACAGTAGCATTTATTATAAAACTTGAATCAAAAAGAATATATATGTAATGATATATAATAAATACATGTATAATATATTCCTCTTTACCCATCACCAAAATGAACAGACACTCTCTGAGAGTCTAATATACATAATCCTATCAAAGTCCCATTGATACATGCTTGCGCACATTCTCTAACAGAGTCCTCTAATCGAAATAGAAAAATAAACTCGACCTTTCAACTCTCACAAAGTAGAGCGCATATAAATCAACCAAAAAAAAACCCCGAAGACCTATCTAAATCATCGTGAACGTTTATTTCTTTCTTTACCAAGAATAACCATTCTTTTGCTATTTCTCCCCGGACGAATATTTCCAAAAATAGCAATACGTAAAAAGCACTAACCTAGTCAAGCGCCAATTTATTTTTCCGACTAGACGGCTTCGGAATAGCCGCATTTGAAAGAGCCAGGAAATCCGGCTTCAAACTCCACTTCGACGTGGGCCACAATAATAAAAATGCTCCGTTTTCTGAATCCTGCAAACTCGATGCGCTCGACGATTTTCTAACTCCATTCCCATTGTCGATCAAAATAGAATCTCCTAAACCCACAGGAATCGTGCTGGAAAGAAGTATCTAAATGAATACCAATTAAAAAGAAATACCAAGATAAATTATAGGCTGCGTTTGTCATTAGATTGAAGTATCTAAATGGTAACTTTTAAGGGAAAAGAAGTCACCTGCAGTAACAGATTCTAAATTTTCTCCACTCAATGCATTCTTTTTTCTTCTTAATCTGGAGAAGAAAAAAACTCATTGAACCTTAAATTTCACAAAATGGAAAATCAAAATAAATAAAGAAAGAAATAATAAAGCAGAAAATAGAGAAAGTTATTCAGGAAGGGGGGAAACGAGAGAGAGAACAAAGAAAACCAATTTCATTCCCCACTCCAGACTGAATTTCCATTTTACTCTTTTTTCCAGACTTTTCGTTACTGAACTCATAGAAGGTACTGTAACTGTTAATTTACTGGTGGGTTTTGCTAAATGCTAACTAAATAAACTGAAAATAAGTTACTGTCAGCACTTCAACCTCAGAAGATAAAAACTGAAATTGAGCTGAATCTGTTTTCTGATGCAATTTCAAATATCAGATAACACTGTCTGTACACAATAATCAGTTCCACAAATTTGTATAATAATCAACGTAATAATATGCAGCGACTAGAAACACAAAACACAGTGTGCAGCTTAAAATCGAAAAAAATGCAGGATAAATTAAAAGAAAAAAAACATACAATTAAAAAAAATGAAACCTTTGGCTCGGGAAAGGCTTGGCCCTCAGGCCCAAATCGGGCAGCCGAGGTGCCGATGGAAAAACGTCGTTCTGCGATGCTAAGCAATTAGCTAAGCTTTTGGATTTTCTGTGGTGACTCAGCGGTGGGTTAGAAAGGGGCGAGGAGGATTTGGCGAATGGGCCGTCCTCTAGATAATGGGCTCCCTCTTTCTGGTACACAACCATTTCAAAACCTTCGGATGAGCCTGAGGTAAGAGCTTATCAATCAGTCCTTTATCGTAAAATATTTAGAAAATTAATCTCATCAACCAACCTCTTGATGGGTTCATTTAAARAAAAAAAAAATCAGTAATATGTCAAACCATAATTAATAAGCATACAATATACTGAATATAGAAAAACAAGGCTACAGAATAGGATAAAGGTATAAAATAAAATAAATAGTGGAGAATATGCATATGAACAGAACACCGAGATACTCAGTAGTGATATAATACCAACACAAAAACTAATCCAGTTTAGTTTCATTATTTCCACTTATAAGTGATTTTTATACTTGCTTGGAGCACACAAACTTTAAAATTCAGAATACCATGGTTAAATTAGCTCTTTCAACTACATATATTATTGACAGCTCAAATAACTTAGTTCCATGAATCGTCCTTCTCGTGGCAAAAGAAAAATTGAACACATAAATCAAAGGCTACCATGATGGTAAAAGAAAAAAAAATCACATAACCTGTCAGCATTTAGGATAGGATCACTTAAACTATTAAACAATTCACAAAACCACAAATAAAATAAAAATTGGCCATTTGTCTGGGTGAAAATAACTAATATATGATGGGTAACCTACGTCATATGATGCAAAATTTTATTACACTATTCTATGAGCTTCAAAAGTACAAGATTAATAAAACTTCATATTATTATCTCATACATGCATTTTATAAACCGCCAACTCCACCATCATATTTCAAAATCATGGTCATATCTCAATTAACAAAGTTATGCTCGGGTTTTGCACTGGAAATATAAGGATGATCAAGTCATTTATAAATTACAACTCTTTTTGGAAACTTTTAATGGGACAATGGATGAGAAATTAAATCAAACAATTAATTTATTCACACAAGTTACAACAGCAAGGACATCACTCAGAGACTACCACTAGCCAAAGTAGATGCACAGAGAGTAACATAGAGCAATTATGCATGTTTACAAATTAACAAGTAAATTGAAGACATGCATCACACATGAATTGCAATTGTCAGCGCTAAAAATGCCATCGAAACTCACATTGATTGGATAACCAACAGATAAGAAGCATTATGATGTGATGACAAAATGTTTATCTCTATTTACAACAAAAACACCACTGTCCAGTGAGGCATCTCCAAAAAGATAAGCAAAGACCTCAAAATCATTATAAAAGTTGAAATGCATGAAATAATTGGTTCGCAGTTCACTAATAATATTCGTTAGGTGAATAAAGGACGCCTTAGAAACAGAACTAATAGTATAGTGAAACAGACTAAACACCGTATAACAATCGGTAGCATCGGATAAAATCACCTGATACTCTTTAAGTGGCCGTGTGCACGGTGCCTTGCAACGGTCTTCAAGTTCCGCCTTAGGATCTACAGGCTCGTCGTCAGCCCTAAATTACAAAAACAAGATATTCAGTCAGACAGTTTTCGAGAAATACAAATGCATATTTTTATGCTTTCAAAAGCCCTTTTGGGATAGAGAAAAGTATATAATTTATTTTACTAAAATTGGCTTGATTATTGTCCCCTCAAGAACATAGAATGTAGTAATCCTAGTACATGGAAAACTAATTGAGCAAATATAAATTAATAAAATGACGAAAAGACGTTCAGATATTGGGACATATCCAAACAGAATGCGACTAATTTGAAAAAAAGAAACTCTACTGCATAAGCAAAATGACTCCTCAATTCAATACCACGTTCCCACTAACTTGCAGAAAGTTTAACTCAAGACCAAACAAGGTATAGTATGTAGGACAAACAATTTTGGTTGATTGACAAAATAATCGTATTTCTGTCTCCTAGAATCTAAAACTTTAGAAATTAAGAACCCAGAAAAATAAAATAAAAATAAAATAAGAGAGTATATATGAATGGAGAAAATAACAGACAGGATTTGAATACAGCTCCAAATCCTCGTACGAGAATATAATACATTAATACTCACATAGTTGAAGCGTGAGCAATCAAGCGTATTAAACCTGCGGATCAGACGCATGGTCGACTTCTGGTACTTTTGGATCCGCAAACTGCCTTTCTAGAGGCTCGTTCGTGAGATCGCGCAGGATTTCAAGACGGATCT
>BMAC01000337.1:722923-740505 GCA_014905375.1 Phtheirospermum japonicum | reverse complement strand
TTTTACTTTTTTATTGACATTGTTTCAACATTTACACACTTTTTTTTATTATCATTAAATTACATAAAGGTTCGTGAGTCAAAAAATAATTTTTGAAAGACAAGGGACTTGAACCCACAATATTTAATATTGATACCTAACCACAAACCACTCCACCACATGACCCTTATGTTATAATTTATAAACAAAGAAACATACATTCAAAAATAAATTTAATATTTCTTTTAACCCTACATAACTTACCAGGAATTCATTTTTCAAACTTGATACAAAAGTTAGTACTTCTCATAAATATAAAATAAATTCTAATTAACTATTTAATAAATAAAAAAAGCAAAAAGATAAATAAAACCAAAAAATAAAACATTATAATATAATACTAAATAAACCTCATAACTTAAAATCAGAAAAAAATACCAAAAAATATTTTAAATTTATATATTTATAACACAAATTTGTAAAATAAGAATTTAAAAATATTCAAGAATAATAATATAAGCCGTTAAAAACATAAAGCAATTTTAATAAATATTTAATCATAAATAATTACTTGATATATTTTAAAAATGTAAAACATAATTGAAATATTATAAAATAAATATAAGAATTAATTAGATAAGAATATAATAAAATGTGATTAACTTATAAATAAATATTTCATACATAAAAAAAAGGTGTTCACAAAAAGAGATGTTCACGAAAAGTGATTTTGGGTAAATATATTAATTGAGAACTTTTGCAAACAAATATAAAATATTATAATACGATAATAAATAAATTTCAAAACTTAGAATCTTAGGAAAAAATAATAATATATTATTTAAACTTATAAACTTATTTAATCAGTTTTAAAAATAAGAAACTTAAGAAATATTATATAATAATAACAATATAGTCGTTAAAAACTATAAAGTTTGTTAAATAAATATAGTAAAATAAATATTTAATGAATAATAATAAGTTGAATAATATTTATATTAAAAAAATGTCGTGATACCAAATGTCATCGCCAATTATTATCAAGTTGTTATTGAAAAAGTGGCATCCTAAATCTTGATGTGAATGAAAAATTCATATTTATCATCACTAAATAAGACTTTAGTGTCAAAATAATGTTGTCACTATTTTTCTTGAAGCATTGAGAAAATATGGTGTTGTCATGAAAAGAAACTTATTGTGACACTGGATGTCGTCACCATTTTTCATAGATAATATAATCACAAAATATAGTGTTGTCACGAAAAAAAACTTATTGGGACACTAAATGTCGTCACCATTGATTACTAGTTTTTCACTGAAAGGTTCTCTCCAATGCAATTTTTTCCGTCATTCCATTAATGTGACAAATTCCATTTAATCGTCATCAAATATGCGAATTAGTGACGAAAAACTAGATCTATGATGACAAAAATAAATATTGTCGTCAAAATGTATTTTTCAATGACAAAACTAAAATTCGTCACTATTGATTAATATATTATGATAAAATTTTATGCGTGGAAAAAAAATCGTCACTAAACATCAGATTTCTTGTAGTGATTTATTCACCGATCATGTGCCGCATGCACCTCCTTCCCCTTCTCCTTGTTCTTCTCTTACAGAAGGCTTTCTAGCTTCGTTTGGCGTTTTGAGAATACAATAACCCCAGACTTTGTCATTTCTAGTTGGCACCGTAAAATGTTTAATTCCTCATCTCGGGCCGCTATCTAGATGAGCTCGTCCAACTCACCCTGAGTCAAAGAAAGCTGTTCAGTTTGTTTATTAATGTGAGCTACTAGCTCGTTGTAAGCCTTCTTCCATTTTTCTACAGATTCTTCCTTGGAGCTGACGTCTATCACATGGTTGGTAGAGAGACAAGAACATGTTCTATCTATATTCGAGAAAAGAACAAGTTATAAAGATTATCGACATATTAATAAAGAAGCTTTGTGAGGACGGTCATTACTTAAGAAAAATGTTTTGATAAGAAAGCTACCTGCTTGAAGATGCTCAGATTTGCCAAACGCCTTTTGTCAGGAGTCAACACCCGACTCTCTAAGAAAGGTAAGATTTGTTTGCCATCCTTGTAGTCCAACAAACCTGCAGACTGGATTGGCAGGCTTGAGATGGATTCTCCCTGTGTGCTTCGGCATTTGGGATGAGGAGATGAGGATCGAGATCGAGATCGGCCGCGTGCAGCTTTCTTCTTTTCACCCTTACCTACCTAAGTATGTAAAGGTCGCTGGTCATCGGAGTCTGCAACCTCAATCGGCATATCTCTTGCTCTGAGGGCGAGCTCCACCTCCTACTCAATATTTATTGTTGGGGCCGTGGAGGTGACAACAAGAGTTAAGTTTGGTTGGGTTACTGTTGCGCCCTCTGAGCTCGATGAGCAAGTGAGCACGAATCGCTCTGCAAAAAGAAAAATGGTTATTACTCATTTTAATATAGACTAAAGAGTGAGAAATCTATTCTATGTCAAACATACCAAATCCGGACTCAGTTATCTTCAGAGGTTGCTGATTGAGGCCAACAAAAGAGTATACCCTCTCGGAATCGGTAAGTTTTACCACGCCGTAGGGAAATTTATTCCCCTTATCAATTAGATCTTTATACTTTTTATGGAGAGAGAGGGTTTTCTTCTTCGCGAGCACTGGCTCTTGAGGAGGGGTTGCTTATTGCCATTCTGTGGGGAAAGGCCAATGCTCGCGAGAGTGTAGGAAAAAGAATTTTGATTTCCATTCATGAACTTTGGAGGAAATGCGAACAAGAAAATGTGCCTTTTGGCAGGAAGAAAGGTAAAAGGTACCTTTCTGGTACTTTATTGCGTAGCAAAAGAAAAAGAAATCTACGTCTGGCTCTACATTATAAAATGTACATAGTATTATATAACCAATAATAAATCTAATGGAGTAGGGGGACTCCATATTTCTCGACCACGGCAACCATAAACGGGTGCATAGGAAATCTAATTCCTGCCATCACATGGTCGTCAAAAACTGTAATGTTATTAGGGCGGGGGTTGTTTGGGTCAATTTGTTGGCTTCAGGCTGGACGAGTAGTATAGCGTCAAGGAGTTTGAGGCTCTCAATAAAGGTTAAAGTAGATTGAGGTTAGAAAGGACCCAAGGGTTCCGACAAGGGCCCTGGTACTTCGGGAAAAAGTAGGTAGGTCGGCATGAGCGGATGGGGAACGACAGTTATTGGGTTAGTTAGAGAAAAATCTTGATCAGATGGAGGAGGTGCTGCGATTGAGCTAAAGGGATGGATTTGGGGATATCCTTGGTTAGAGCCTTAGTTTGGGCTTCTAGCTCGGCCCATGTTGGGCTCCCAGCCAGTTCAACTATGAGACCGATTCTAGGTTGGTTAGCATTTTTTCTACTGTTTTTCCTTTTCTAGGGAATTTCTATAGATTCGATTTCAGAAGAGATGTCGCGGATGGGGGTTGAATCCATGAGGGAATTTGGGTTCCGAAAATTAGAATCAGAGGATGCTAAATTAACATACATCAACAACAACAAAGCAGAAAATGGGGAAGGGGAATAAAACGATATGTTCAGCGTACAAAAATCTGAAGTTCATACAAAGAAATCAGTGTAGAGCAGTAAGTTAAATTAATGGAATTAGGGGTACTTACCCATGATATTATAAAATGGGGTGATTGCCGAGCTGGATTTCTGGATTAAATATGAGCGGGTGTTCTTGCTGAAGAATTTTGGAGGTTTTTGCAGCCAAAAATGGTGAAATGTTCTTTTGGTTTTTTGATATGCATAGGAAAGAAGATGAAAGGACATGTATGTTGGGAGCAGCACTAAGGTGAAAAGACTAGTGAGTTTGTGGAGATGAAAAAGCAGAGTAGGTTTAATTGTGGGCCTTACATTTTATGGCTCACAAGAATATTATATTACGAGGAAATGGGCACGCGACATGTGTCTGACACAGTGTCAGTATGAATTTAATGTTCTGAAGTTTGAGGTGATTTCTGATGGTTTGTGTTTTTACCAAGGGGCGCGTGGGATTGACCTTTGAAATACTCATGATTACATTCCACTTGATTTCCTACATCAATCAAGTAGAATGTAGGGAACTAGCTAATACGACATCCAATATTCAGGTCGGTATGCATGAGGGTTTTAGGTCTTTAAGGCGACATCTTCTTTAGGAGAGGCGAGCTCTTCTATAGGAGGGCAAGCTGTGTATAGGAGTGGAGAGCTCTTATTTGGGAGTGGCGAGCTTTTATATGGGAATGGAGAGCTCTTATGAGGTAAATGGTATTATAATAGCTCGGTATTGAGAGCTGTGGTATGTGGTTAATGGGACCTTGGGCCCTGGTGGGTTGTTATGGACTATGGTATGGGGCCCCGATGAACTAAGGGCATAGTAAGGTTATTGTCCCATGGTTATTATGGTAACTGAACAAAATACAAGAGTTCTAATATTTATGTTAACTTAACATATGGGAGGAATCCTAATTTTAAGTCGCTGATTAATTATGGTATTTTGGTATGAATAGGAGACGAGAACCTACATTGGAAACACGTCTCTTATCTATATAAAGAGGACACAGGTCTTACTCTATCTTAATTTGATTTTTATCATACTTTGAGATCTCGTTTATTCACTATTAAAAAGGGACTAACATAAGCATCGTAGGGCCTATACCGGGGCTGTCCGGCTTGGGTTTTGTTTTGTAGGTTGATCAGGTCGCTAGGAGTCATCTGGAGGTCAATCAGGTCGGCAAGAGAGAATTTTAGGTCAACACTCTCTTTTCTTGGTGAACCAATCTTTTTCAAATACAAGATTGACTATTAAACTTATTTATTATTTAAACATTCAGCTATTAAATCTCAAATTTTATTTGAGATTACTATTAGTTCTATTTTAAAATATTTATATATTTTACATTCTTAAACTATTTATAAGGTTATTTATATATTTAATTACCTACACTCATTATACATTTCATTTTATTTCAACCCATTTAGAGATCCTTTGGTGTATTTTTGTCCAATTACATTATTTTTATTCAGTCTAATAAACCCAATTACACCCAATTACCACGACTCAAATCCATTTGTGTTATTTTTTTTTTTTCACAAGCCCAACCATTCATCTGCCTGCAGAATTTCAACAATTTTTTCTCCACCCCTTTTATAAGGTTTCTTTTCTTTCTTTCCATTTCCCTAACCTTTCATATTTTCCATTAACTCAAATTGATTTCTCAACCTTTCAATTTTTTCCTTAAGCTCATTAATCAAAATCATAACACCATATCAGCTTTTATTTAAATTACAAGCCTCACCATTTTCTTTTCTATTCTCAATTTTTACAAATAACCAATAGAAGGTAAAAAATTTTATAAATTTTTTTGTCATATTTTGTTTGTCCAAACCAGCCCGAATCAGAGCCTCCACCTCAAATTCAATTCTGTTAGCCTTAGAAATCCACCGCTGCTATTTCCAATTACCCACAACTACCCTCAGACTTTTTCGAACTCGGCACCCTGAAAAAAACCGACTAATCATCATTTTTTGGTCACAAGTATCACTGCCATTTTTTCTTTCTCCAAAACCTGAAGCCACCTTTCTTCAAACCCGCGGGCCTGAGTATGAGACTGGTCCTGGAAACTCCATCCAGTCCTTTGCGCCAACCTTCGAACCTCTGCCGCCTGCCACACAACCCACTACCGAAAAATCGTAGCATCGCCGCACCTGCACCCGCCTGAATATGCCAGTCACCGGTAAACCCCCATTTCAGCCAATTTTCTGTCACCACCACAAACCCGCCATCGCCATCTTGTCACTGTGGAAAAAAGGACCAACTGCAGTCACCGATCGTCGTGCCATTGTGGCGTGCTCACTACCATCTCTGGCTGTCAAGTCCAGTCAACCCAAAGCCCCATCGCTAATTATTGTTGTTCATCGTTATCGACTTTGATACGACACTCACTAAATATTTATGTAAGCTATATGCCAGTGTTTATGGTAAGCGTCATCATTTCTTGGAAGGAGCATTCTTTCTAAGAGTTGGGTGAGCTTTTTAATAGAGTAGCGACCTGGAGTATGGGAGTGGCGAGCTCTCATATAGAGTAGCGACCTCTTATGGTTTTACCAGCTCGGCGTTGAGTGGTAGCTTGGTGCTGGATGTTGGGCTTTATGATTGTTGGGCCCGAACGGGGTAATATGGATGGTATTGTGGGGTCCCGACGGACTGTATTAAAAGAATTACAGGCTCAGGCCTATTCTGGTAATTTAGCGAGAGATCTATTATTTATTGGAACTTAGCATACAGGAGAAATCCTAATTCTAAGTCGGTTGTGGTATTTATGAAATTATAGTGGGAGAAGTTAACCCTAGATTTGGGAATACTTCTCTTGTCTATATAAAGAGGATGCAGGCCTCACTTTTATTTTAAGTTGATTATTACATTTGAGATCTCGAAATACCTCTCGCACTCTCTAACTTAAGCATCGGAGGACCTTCACCGGGGCCATCCACCGCCTTGGCTGAGGTGTTGTTTTGTAGGATCGAGTAGATCTCCAAGAGGCTCTTGGAGATCAATAAGGTCGCTGCGATATAATTTGAAGTTATTCAGGTCGTTGATCTCTTATTTGAGGTTAGTACCCCATATTCTTGGTGACCCAATCTTTTTGGTCACATCAAGTGACGCCGTCTGTGGGAAAGATGGACAACGAGTCCTTGAGCGAAAGACGTGAGAAAATCCATAAACACAATATGAAGGAAAGAAACATGCCACCCAGGGTCTTAGATTTTGGTCTTGGATCAAGCAAATCAAAGAAAATGAACAAAGAAATCGATAAAGGAGAGCAGACGAAAGACGGACTAGCACCTCCCCTAGGAGGACCAACGATTCAGAATCTGGCTGTCACACCACCACCCTCGCCAGAGAAACAGAAAGAGAAGGAACCTGAAGGAGAGCAACACGAGAAAACTCTGGAAGCTATCGCGCAAAAAGTTGTCTACATAGGGACGAAGGAATGGAGGGAGTTTCTTAAACACAAGCCTTGTAAAGTCAATAAAGGATTCTTGTAAGGGCTTATGGAGTTTGTACCTCTAGAAAAGAAAGAAGATCTAAACAAGTATCTGGCAGGCTAGCTGGGTATAAAAGGAGAGAAAGCTAATAAATCAGATGATGCGCATATGCAAAAATCAATGACAGAAAAACAAAAAAGAAGTAGATCTCCATCGTGGAGACCATCCCGTGAGTAGAGGGGGAGCTCGAGCAAGCGAATATATGAAGATTCCTCTAGATCCACCTCATTTTCAGAGTCTCACACTCAGAAGTATAAATATAAAGGGAAAAAGTTGAGATCAGGGCGAAAATACTATAAATATTGAGATCGGCGACACAATAATCACACTAGTGAGGGTGAAATAGAAGACTCGAGCACAGATGGCGAGTCTAGGGAAAGATCTCAAAAAGTCAAGATCGGTATCATGAAGAGAAGGGAGAGAATGAGGTCGGGCCAGGTACTAAGGCATTTAGGGATATGCAAGAAGCATTGCTAGCTCTACATAGGCAAATGGCAGGAGAAAAACCCGACAAGGAAAAAAGGCATCCTTTTTCGGATAATATATTATAGGCTGTGCTACCTAAGGGGCATAAAATATTGGGATTTCAGTATCATGGGTTGACAGATCCAATCCAGCACATGAAACTCTTTGAGAATGAGATGATTCTACATGGATATACGGATGTTGTGGCATGCCGGGCTTTTGTATCTACCTTAAGAGGAATCGCACAAAGCTGGTTTCATCAATTGGCGCGAGGAAGGATTACTAGCTTTCGGGTATTACGGGAGGTTGTTTTGAAACAATTTTCCAGCGTGAAGCAACATACAAAGACTGCACAGTCTCTTTTTACAATGGTGCAGAGGCCAGATGAAGGCTTGAAGCAGTACATTAACAGGTTCACTAATGCCACACTAGATGTACCCACCGCTACAGATGAAATGAAGAAAGGGGCGTTACAGCAGGGATTAGGGAGGGAGGATTTATGCAAATCTCTAGTTAAAAAAGCTGCGCGGACATACGATGAGATTTTGGAGCGATGTAATAAATATATACAGGTGGAGGAAGCTGAAGAAGAGCATCGCCTACGGTTTGGTATGGAGGTCACGAAGACTGGAAGTAATCTATCTAAGAGGTCGGAGATTAGAAGAGAACCACGAAGGGTAGTACGTGGGCTCCTAACTGTTTGTACAGGTAGGAAAGCGGAACCTAAACTAGATATGAGAAATTGGAGAGACGAGGATTTCACACCTTGGGCCTATACCCAGGCTAAGATGTTTACTATCATGGAGCGTTTAATACCCAAACGACATTAAGTGGCCAGAAACTCATACACAGCTCCCTACTAATCCCAAGTCGGATTTCTTTTGCCTGTTTTATAATAATTATGGTCATTCCAGGAGAAATGCAGGCATCTTAAGGAAGAAATCAAAAGGCTTATAAAAGTCGGGTCTTTGAAAGAGGCCATATACAAAGACAGATAACCACGAGAACCAAGGCAAACATTACCCCCACCACCTCCAAGGAGTCTACCTCAAAATCAGGCCGAGAGATAGCCACAGCAGGGAAATCAAAGACAGAATGAGCCAAGAAGGACAGGAGGAAATAAAGGAATAATAAACATGATCTCAGGAGGGCCAACGGATGGTGATACTAATAAAGCACGAAAGAAACACGCCAAATCAGCTCGACCTGGACCATGGGAGGTCGCTAGTATAAGTAGACGACCTCAAAAATCAGGACCTATCATTTCTTTTGGTCCTGATGAACGACGTAGGTTGCAAGAAGATCACAATGATGCACTGGTAATTGAAGCCGAGATAGCAGGATATGAGGTTAGAAGAATCTTTGTAGACAATGGGAGTTCTGTTAATATATTTATATATATATATATATATATATATATATATATATATATATATATATATATATGGATTGCCTAGAACAAATGAAACTGGAGGCAAGGGTGTGATCGGTGAATACACCAATATACGCATTCAATGGGGCGCAAGTAGTTATGGAAGGTGAGCTGACACTTTCATTAATATTGGATAAAGGGGAACTCCAAGCGAAAAGGGATTTGAAGTTTTTAATTGTTCAAGGGAGGTCGGCATATAATGCAATATTTAGGCGACCTGCTCTTAATGCATTCCAGGCGGTAACGCCTACATATCATATGAGTATAAAGTATCTTGTGGGAGATAAAGTAGGGGAGGTCATATCCGAGCAACAGGTCGCTGGGTCATGTTATCAGATGACAGTTATAAAAGGTTTGAGCAACAACAAATGAGAAAGGAGGGAAGACGTGCAGGAAGGTGTGCTTAGTGCAAAGAAGATGAAAGAACAAGAGAACTCTGTTCGGCCGAATGAAGAGTTGATGGAGATTTCGTTGGAAGAAGGTTGCCCAGAATACACCACGAAGATAGGCACTCAAATGATGGAAATATTAAGGGAATAGCTGATAAGAATACTGAGGGAATTCTGGGAAGTTTTTACCTTTGGTGATAGAGAATTCATAGGGGTATCCCCAGAGGTCGCATAACATCACTTGAATGCAGATCCGGAGGCGAGGTTGGTCAAACAGAAAAGAAGACATTTTGGGGCTAAACTGGATAATATAATTGAGGAAGAGGTGCAGAAGCTGTTAAAGGCAGGCCAAATTCGGGAAACCCAATTCCCAAAATACTTAATGTTTTAATGGTACCTAAACCAGGGCAGAAGTGGAGGATGTGTGTGGATTTCCGCGACCTAAATAAGGCATACCCGAAAGATCATTATCCGCTGCAACGAATTGATCAACTAGTGGGTTCAACTTCGGGGTTCGAGCTATTGTGTATGATGGATGCTTCACAAGGATATCATCATGTTAGAGTAGAGTGCCCGACATTCCAATTAGATTGGATTTCATTCTACTTGTATAATGATTTTATTGGAATTATATTAATAAAGGCAACTTTCTTTATCTTATGTTTTTGATTTTATTATAATTGCGCGTATGATAAAGTCCTTAGACCAATTTAAACTATAGGATATGGTTGCGCATACGATGGAAATCATGGAACATGTCTCTAAGGTTTCGGTCTTAAACTTGTTCCGTGTCAATGGGCTTTTCGAGATAGGATATTGAATAGCCCAGTAAGACTTGCGCATATGATGCATGCTTGTAAGACAAGGATGTTGCATTCCATTAACATCAGCGTTGTGACGCGAGTGCATATATGTGGGTGCTTGTTGGAGAACAAGTTCATTGAACATGACCCGATTGAAATTCTTAACTGGAAGATTTGTCTGTCGAATAAGAATTTCCATATTGCAATAATACATGATTAATCCTTTGACTTGAGGTACGATGGTAACCTTGTGCACATCATGCAATACTTAGATTTATCTTTTGATTGCTTGACAATCGTAAAAGGGGTATTTTGGGTATTGTATCGATGTGCATGGAGGTTTGTCTGTAGCCAACATAGAATTCGACACTTGTCTATGGACAAGAGAGTATCCTGTGAATTTTCATAGTTTGTGATTCAAAGACCTTGGCCAAGGCACGATGAATATTGATTCATAAATGAATTACTTAAACTTGAAATGAAATCACAGTTATTAAATCAATTGGGTTTCGACTTATAAATCCATGCCCAAGATTTAATCGGGAAACTAGTTGTCGAAAGGATCGTACATGTATGGACTTGCAATTGAAATAGGTTTACTCGCTATTTCACCTAACACTGTGTAATCATGCTACTTGCTAGATGTTGTCCATGATTTGTAGGTTCTTGAAATTAAAGAGTTAATTTCAAGAGAATTAATTAATTAGATTAATTAATATAATAAATTGCTAGTGTTAGTCGTGAAACTAAAAGGGTCACACATAATTTTGGTTGTTGACATTTCAAGATTGAGAACTCCAATGGTTAGAAAAATTAATTAATTTGGATTAATTAAACGAGATTCTGATTTAATTCAATTATTGAATTAAATATTTAATTATATATTTGATTATGTAATTGAACCTAATTTGATTAAAAATGTCAATTAAAGAAATATATTAAATTAGTCAATTGGATTGATTAATTTAAATTTATGGGATTAATTAATTAATTGAATTAATTAATTAGTTGGATTTTAAATCCAAGTTCATGTAATTTTCTAGTAGGCCCTAATTGTAGAAGCCCACTAGAATAATTGAAGACTTTAAAATAAAATTAATTTATATTATATATTTGTATATGATATAAATATTTATATAAAAAGTAATTGGGATCAAGTCATACTCTTTGTTTTAAAAGGAGACAGATGACTTGAGGAAGAATTCTTTTCTTAATTATTTGATTAATTAGTTAAGACTTATTCTTAACCTAATTAACCTAATATATATATATATATATATATATATATATATATATATATATAAAGGAAAAAGAGGGCAGCCATTTTTTGTTTTTTTGATCAATCTTTACAAAACATAACAAAAGTTTGGTTTTACTTTTAAAAGTAAAAAAAAAGGGCAGCCGTCCTTTTCGTGTGAGAAACAGAGAAAGAAAAATCCATCTTTTCTTTTATATATATTTTATATTTAAATCTTCAATTGTAGATGATGATTAATTGATAATTTTTCATCTACAATAATTAATTTTCAATCAATTGTTGATTGTTGGATTAATTGTTATTCCTATAATTAATTTGAAAACGGAACGATTCTACTAGCGAAGAATTTTTCCGGTGTCGCAATCCAAAGGTGGACTCGATTAGAGGGAATACGCTTGGATCTCTACGGCGAGAAGTTTTGGTGTTAGCCACATTGATTCCCTATCAATCGTCGCTTGAAGATATCGAAAGCGAGATATTAATTTTTTTTAATAAGAATTAAAATACTTGTATTCGATACAAAATAATGAAAAATGACGATCGTTAAAATCGCTAACGAAGTTTACGGAGTTTAGTATATATATTTGATATATATATATTTGTTTTAATATTTTAAAATTTTTAAATTTCGCTGCGTAAGCCCGTACGATTATAGCGAACCCAACAATGGTATATAGCCACGGTTTGTATTTTCATTATTAGATTTTGATTCTATTTATGTTTACGAGATAAATATATTTTAATTGTTAGAATTATTTATTTTGTGTGTGATAAAATTGGTTTTATGTGATTTAATATTGGGATAAATTAACTTCGTATATATATATATATATATATTTTAATATATATATATGATAGAAAGATTGATAGGCTTTAGTTTTGTTTTGTGAAACAAAACAGAAAAGGGAGAACCTTTTATTCATAAAGGGCGCATAAAAAAAATCAAAAAGGCAGCCCTTCTTTTCTTTTAGTTACAGACGGTTGACTTTTCAAATATGTTTATTAGAATTTTTTTAAAAAGGAGTGTGCTGACGTCTTTTAAAAGAAAGATGTGTAAAAGGAGGCTGATGCGTGTCAGCATGCATTTTTGAATGGAGCATAGCTTACTGCTTGTTGCAGTTTGTTGGGCCTCACCTTTTGGTCAGGCAGGTTATAATAAAAGAAAATCCTTTTAATTATTCTATTCAAAAATGAAAAGTTAATTTTGAAGTTTCTTATATATATTAACTTATTTATCCCAAAATTAAATCAACACACAAAATTGGTAAATATATATGCTTTAAATTCATGTGATGAATGTTAGCATGATTTATTTAGGGATGATCATGGGCCTATAACCAATGTGATTGTATGTTTTTATCTTTGGGTTTTTGGGGCCTGCGAGCCTCCTATTCTATTATTTGTAAAAAATTTTAATTTTAGCATCGAGAGTAGACTAGGTGGTAAGGTTTTCTAATTTTGATTGGAGGACGTTCGATGCCAAAGGCCCACGCATGTGTGGGTAATTTTACAAGTTGTAATAGAATAGATAATTCAAGGCCCATGCTCGTATGGGTTTTATATATGAAATGTAATAGAAGTAGTTCTATTCATTTTACCCATTAGATTAACCTAGACCCATTTTTGGCTCAAATGGGTCGCATAGGCCGACCATAATCATCCCACCGCTTTTGCATAGGATGCATGTTAGATTTATTTAATGTTTTTTACTTGCGCTTCATATGATGAATAATGCATTAAATAAAAACCCACCTAATAATTAAGATTAATGAGGTCTTACAAAATAAACCCCAAGTTTTTTAAACTTAAAAGAATTTAATTTTGATTAATTCTTTATCAAATAAAATGGACAAGTTATGTTGGACATATCGTTCCATGCCTTCCATCAAAGGTAGAAGACATGACGATGCTACCGCACCTGGTCACTGGCCATGAGTCGTGAAGTGATCTTGTGTTGGAAAGTTGTGATCTCTACCAAGCATTGAGATGCTTGTAGGGTGGACTCGTGTTTATGTTGGCCACGAGTCGTGGGACATCTTGATGCTCCATCTATACGAATGTTTGATGGGTTATGTTTGACACTTAGTATCATATGGGCTCATAATATTGGGGTGTATGAGAAATAGTGAGGCAAAATATTCTTGAAGGTTGTATATTAATACAATTGTCAAAGAGTTTACTACCAACATGAGTTTTTCATGGGCTCATATTATTGGGGTGTGAAACATTTATATTGGACTTCAAGCCCACTAAGAAAATTTGATTTTCCGAATTCTTATTATGGGGTTAATAAAGTTTTGAATAAAATAGTGGGAGACATTTAATATTACAAACCTTATGTTAAATGAATATAATTTCCAATAACTCACTCATTTTCTGCTTCATTTAATTTTTTAGATAACTCTACTAAAATGGCTAAAAATCTAATTGCATCCATACTTGATCAAAACAAACTAATTTTCCCAAACTTTGTAGATTGGCCGAGAAATCCCAAGATTGTCCTTAACTCTGAGAAGAAGGCTGAATCCACCATCAAAAAGTATAAGCCGATCATGCTTGTTGGATCCTCTTCCAAATCAAAGGCTGGAAAGCCAAAGAAAAGGAAGTGGACAGGAAAGAGTTCCTCTAAACCCAACAAGAAGAAAAAGGATAATGGTAAGAAAAGGGTTAACTCTCAAGTTGATGACAATTGCTTTCAATGAGGCAAACCAGGGCACTGGAAGAGGAATTGCAAAGAGTATCTTGCAAGCCTGAAAAGTTCAGGTGTATATTTTTTTGAAGTTAATCTTTTTGTTAATGATGCTTCTTGGGTGTTGTATACCGGTTGTGTCTCACATATTTGCAATGACTTGCAAATAATGGCAAGAAGCAGGCAGTTGGACAGAAAGGAAATGGTCCTTAGAATGGGGAATGGAGCAAGAGTTGCTGCATTAGCAATAGGAACTGTTTATTTATCTTTGGATAATGGTTTCAAATTATGTTTGAATAATTGTTTTATGTTCCGGATATTATCAGAAACATCATCTCTGTACCTGTTTTGGACAGAGAGGGTTTTAGACTTGTTATTGAGAATGGAAGTTGTTCCATTTTCAAAGACTCTGCTTTTATATATTCCGGTTATTTGACGAATTCTTTATACACCATTTCCCCAAGTGAACCCATTCTCACAATTCAACAAAATAAAAGGAAGTTAGATAATCAAAGTTCTTTCACACTTTGGCATGCTAGATTAGGTCACAGTTCCGAAAAAAAGATACACAAGTTGGGACAAAAACTCGAACTTAAGGGAGAACAAAAGTTGCCAACATGTGAGTCATGCCTTAAAGGAAAGATGACTAAATCACCATTTGTTGGACAAGTGGAACGAGCCAAAGGTCTATTGGATTTGATCCATACAGATGTATGTGGTCCGCTATGTGTTAGTGCGAGAGGGAACTATCACTACTTCATAACCTTTACCGATGATTATTCTAGGTTTGGTTACGTATACCTTATGAGGCATAAATCTGAGGCCTTTGAAAAGTTCAAGGAATTCAGATGTGAAGTAGAGAAACAAAGTGATCGTAGTATTAAGACTCTTCGATCATATCGAGGAAGTGAATACTTATCAACTGAGTTTCTTTATTATCTAAGAGAGAATGGTATTCTCTCACAGTGGACTCCTCCCGGAACTCCACAGCTGAATGGAGTTTCGGAGCGTAGAAATCGAATATTGTTGGACATGGTTCGATCAATGATGAGTTGCACTTCCTTACCTCTTTCATTCTGGGGCTATGCCTTAGAGACGGCGGCATAACTATTAAATAGGGTGCCAAGTAAAGTCGTACCCGATACACCCTATGAAATATGGTATGGGAAGTCACCTTCCTACAAATATCTAAGAGCATGGGGGTGTGATGCTTACGTGAAGCGTCAAGTGGGAGATAATTTGGACATGAGATCCATCTTATGTAAGTTTGTGGGGTATCCAAGAGAGTCTATAGGATACTATTTCTATGACCCTTCGGAACAAAAGGTGTTTGTTTCGAGGAATGCTACTTTCCTTGAAGAAGAGTTTCTTACTGAAAGGGGTGGCAGAGTTGTAGAACTTGATGAAGTTCAAGAACCACAAAGTATCCCACAGGTTACCGCAAATAGCACACCGGCTGAGGCTGGACCATCTATAGCACAACCTCTTCGAAAATCCACAAGGGTTTCAAGGGCTCCTGAGAGGATGAACCTTTTGTTAGAGAACAAAGAAAAGGGACTCCTTTTGGATAATGATCCAAGAAGCTATGAATAGGCAATGTCTGACATTGACTCGATAAAATGGCAAGAAGCAATGCACTATGAGATGGACTCCATGTACTCCAACAAGGTGTGGACCTTGGTGGACCCACCACAGGGAATTGTTCCCATTGGCTGCAAATGGGTCTGCAAGCGGAAGCTTGGAGTAGATGGAGAGGTAAGTACCTTTAAAGCACGTTTGATTGAAAAAGGTTATACTCAGAAGAAAGGCATTGATTATAAGGAAACCTTTTCACCAGTAGTGATGCTTAAGTCCATTCGGATCCTGTTAGCCATAGCTGCGTATTATGAGTACGAGATATGGCAAATAGATGTGAAGACTGCCTTCCTTAATGGAAATATTAAGGAAGAGATATATATGAAGCATCCAGAGGGCTTTATATCCAGTGGGAGTGAGCAACAGATTTGCAAACTCCAGAGATCCATTTATGGTCTCAAACAAGCTTCGAGGAGTTGGAACATCTGATTTGATGAAACAATCAAAATGTTTGATTTTCATAAGAATCCGGATCAACCATGTGTCTATAAGAAGGTTAGTGGGAGGGCAGTTACTTTTGTTGTACTCTATGTTGATGACATTCTACTCATTGGGAATGATGTAGGGATGTTGCAATCAACGAGAACTTGGTTGTCTAAGCAGTTCTCCATGAAGGACTTGGTAGAAGCATCTTTTATCCTTGGGATAAAGATCTATCGAGATAGATCACGAAAGATGATCAGATTATCCCAGTCCATGTACATAGACAAAGTGCTAAAAAGGTTTAGCATGGAGGAGTCCAAGCGTGGATACCTCCCAATGAGCACTGTTCCACTTTCTAGGGCTATGTCTCCAAAGACATCTGAAGAAAGATGGCTTGTGTACCTTATGCATCCGCGATTGGGAGCATTATGTATGCAATGCTATGTACTAGACCTGATGTCGCACATTCTGTGAGCGTCACGAGCAGATATCAGTCGAATCCAGGTTTTGAACACTAGAACACCGTTAAGAAGATCCTTAAGTACTTGAGAAGAACTAAGGATATATTCATGATATACGGCAATGTCACCTTGAATGGAGGAGCAGTTAGTTGGAAAAGTTCCAAACAAGAAATGACTGCAGACTCTGTTACAGAGGCTGAATATATTGATGCATCAGATGCAGCAAAAGAGGCTGTTATGGATGCGAAAATTTATCCAAGGGTTGGATGTAGTTCCGTCCGCTGTTGATCCTACAATAATTTATTGTGACAACAATGGGGCTATAGCGTAAGCAAAAAAACCGAGATCTCATCCAAGATCCAAACACATCTTGAGGCGATACCACTTGATTAGAGAGATCATTGGTAGAGGCGACGTCGTTGTAGATCGAGTCGGTTCGGCAGAAAATGCAGCAGACCCTATGACTAAGACCTTAGCACAAAAGGTACTTGACGGGTATCTTGAGAAGATGGGCCTAAAATACATGGGCAATTGGCACTAGGGCAAGTGGGAGATTGTTAGAGTAGAGTGCTCGATGTTCCAATTAGATTGGATTTCATTCTACTTGTATAATGATTTTATTGGAATTATATTAATAAAGACAACTTTCTTTATCTTATGTTTTCGCTTTTATTATAATTGCGCGTATGATAAAGTCCTTAGACTAATTTAAACTATGGGATATGGTTGCGCATACGATGGCAATCATGGAACATATCTCTAAGGTTTCGGTCTTAAACTTGTTCCGTGACAATGGGCTTTTCGAGATAGGACATTGAATAGCCCAGTAAGACTTGTGCATATGATGTATGCTTGTAAGATAAGGATGTTGCATTCCATTAACATCAGCGTTGTGACGCGAGTGCATATATGTGGGTGCTTGTTGGAGAACAAGTTCATTGAACATGACCCGATTGAAATTCTTAATTGGAAGATTTGTCTGTCGAATAAGAATTTT
>BMAC01000337.1:695826-721434 GCA_014905375.1 Phtheirospermum japonicum | reverse complement strand
TTGAAATGAAACTCAAATCTTCAACAAACCATAACTTTTTCAAATTTTATTCGTTTTGAATGAAATATATATCAAATTAATCACATTCTCAAGATCTGCAATTTAAGATACATATTGCATGTTTTAAAACGTAATATATATATATATATATATATATATATAATTAAATTAAAAATTGGACTGATTTTAGCACTACAGTACTGTGTAAAAAGCACAATGAACCTGGACAAATAATAGCACTGTGCAATATTAGATCTAAGGCCAGGATTAGTCCCTAGGTTCACATATAATGACGGGGTTCTCATTTGAACCCAATCCTATATATATATATATATATATATATATATATATATATATATATATAAAATATATATATAAAGGAAAAAGAGGGCAGCCCTTTTTTTTAATCAATCTTTACAAAACATAACAAAAGTTTGGTTTTACTTTTAAAAGTAAAAAAAAAAAGGCAGCCGTCCTTTTCGTGTGAAAAACAGAGAAAGAAAAATTCATCTTTTCTTTTATATATATTTTATATTTAAGTCTTCAATTGTAGATGATGATTAATTGATAATTTTTCATCTACAATAATTAATCTTCAATCAATTGTTGATTGTTGGATTAATTGTTATTCCTATAATCAATTTGAAAACGGAACGATTCTACTAGCAATGAATTTTTCCGGTGTCGCAATCAAAAGGTGGACTCGATTAGAGGGGATACGCTTGGATCTCTACGGCGAGGAGTTTTGGTGTTAGCCACATTGATTCCCTCTCAATCGTCGCTTGAAGATATCGAAAGCGAGGTATTAATTTAGTTTTATAAGAATCCAAATACTTGTATTCGATACAAAATAATGAAAAATGACGATCGTTAAAATCGCTAACGAAGTTTACGGAGTTTAGTATATATATTTGATACATATATTTGTTTCAATATTTTAAAAATTTTAAATTCCGCTGCGTAAGCCCTGTACGATTATAGAAAACCCAACACATCAAATACCATTAGCAAAGGAGGATCAACCTAAGGTGAGTATTGTCACCTCGACAGGAACATACTATTTTGTGTCTATGCCATTTGATTTGAGGAATGCAGGGGCGACCTATCAAAGTCTAGTGGACAGAATGTTCAAGGACCCGTTGGGGTCCACCATGGAGGTGTATGTCGATGATATGTTGGTAAAGAGCAGGAAAGCAGAATCTCATGTGGAGGACTTAAGAAAAACTTTTGTTATACTTAGACAATACGAAATGAAGCTCAATCTAAAGAAATGTGCATTCGGCGTGCGATCTGGGAAATTTCTGGGATATATGGTAACAGAGAGAGGTATCAAGGTCAACCCCGAAAAGGTGCGGGCTATTTTGGAGATGCCGCATCCTTGAATGGTGCACGAAGTACAGGTGCTAACAGGGCAGATTGCGAGTTTTAACCGTTTTATTTCAAGGTCGGCAGAGAAAGATGTACCCTTTTTCAGGGAACTTAGGAAAGGATCCATGTTCGAATGGACCAATGAAGTAGCAGACGATTTTGATAAACTAAAAGAATACTTAGCGGAGATACCATTATTAACTAAGCCAATGCCGAGGGAAGACCTGATCTTATACATATCAGTGGGAGAGGTCGCGGTGAGTTCTGTACTCATCAGGGAAGATGCAGGTATGCAAAAACCTATTTACTATATTAGCAGAATGCTAAGGGGTGCCGAGCTGAGTTATTCTGAGTTGGAGAAAGGAGTTTTTGCACTAATCTATGCAGCAAGGAAATTGAGACCATATTTTCTAAGCCACAGAGTGAAGGTACGCACTAACCTGGACCTAAAACAGGTTCTGAGTAATCCGAATGTGTCCGGAAGGTTGGTAAAGTGGGCGGTAAAATTAAGCGAATATGACGTGGTAGCAATCAAAGCACAATTATTGGCATATTTCTTGCAAGAGATGGTGTATCCATTTGAACCAGATGGCGAGACAAAGGTATGGATATTGTATACTGATGGATCGACCATGGTATCAGGATCCGGATTGGGGATTATTTTAACTAGCACGGAAGGAGAGAATTTGGAGTTTGTAATCAAACTAGGATACAAGGCATCTAATAATGAGGCAGAGTATGAGGCGGTATTGTACGGTGTTAAAATGGCAAGCGACCTGGGGGCAAGGAAAGTGAGAGCATATACAGACTCGCAGCTGGTAGCTCGTCAGTTTGACGGGTCTTTTGAGGTAAAAGAGGAATGTATGGCGGTGTATTTATAAAAGTTACGAGAAGAGGTTATGCGTTCTGAAGAATTTAAGCTGGAGCATTTACCGCGGGCTGATAATACTCGAGCTGATCATCTCGCTCGGATGGAGGGTGCGCTAGGAACTTGTGACACAAGGAAAATCACATTGATGAAGCTAGGTCATAGTAGTGTGGATAAAGGAAAAGAGTTGATGGAGATAGAAATAAAAGAGGGTTGGTGTACGCCAATATGGGAGGTCCTTGTTAAGGCAAAGGAGGGCGAGGTACAGTTGTCAACAAAAGAAGCTCGAACAGCGGCTCGATTTTGTGTTATAAATGAAGACTTATACAAAAGGTCGCGTTTTGGCCCCTTTTTAAAAAGTCTGGCTAAAGAGGAAGGATTGGAGGTGTTGGGAGAAATACATGAAGGGTATTGTGGTGATCATGCAAAAAGTAGGGCACTGGTTGGAATAACATTGCGGGCTGGCTTCGTTTGGCCAGGAATGAAAGGTATGGCGAGCGACCTGGTCAGAACTTGTAAAAAATGTCAGATGCACGCGCTGGTCATTCATATACCGGCTGAAGACATGATGGTTATGAGCTCGCCTTGTCCCTTTACATAATGGAGAATCGATATTGTGGGGCCTTTTCCAAAAACAACAGGCAATAAACAAAATCTGGTGGTTGCGATTGATTATTTTAGGAAATGGGTGGAAGCAGAGGCGGTGATGGGCATAGGCGAGCAGGACATGATAGATTTTATTTTTAACAATATTTTTTGTGGGTTTGGTGTTCCACGGGTACTGGTTTTAGATAACGGGACCCAATTCAATGGGCAGAATATCCAAGATTGGTGCAAGGAAATGGGGATGAAGTAACGTTTTACGTCTGTGGCACATCCTCAGGTTAACAGACAGGTTGAGGTTACTAATAGTATTATTGTACAGGGAATTAAACTGCAGCTGGAAAAATTGGGCGAACTTTAGCAGGAAGAGCTTGCGTCGGTCTTATGGGCTTACCGAAGGACTCCCCGAACCTCTACGGGGGAATCGGCGTTTAGCTTTGTTTATGGAATGGAAGTTGTCATCCTACATGAAATAGTGGGGTTTGAAGAGAATGAGAGGCTATCAAGAGGAGCAATTGAGACGATTGATGAAATACGAGATAAGGCTGCAGCCCGGGTAGAACGTTATAAATAAAAAATTCAGGCAGCTTTTAACAAACGTGTCAAACGTCGATATTTCCAGGTCGGAGACCTAGTATGGAAGCGAGCTGATGCAATAAGTAATACCAGGAAGCTAGATCCAAAATGGATCGGGCCGTTCAAAGTAATCAAGGTGTTACGCGGGGGAGCGTATGTACTCAAAAATGCTCAAGGGAAAGCTCTACCTAGAAGCTGGAATATTTGTCATTTGAAGAAATATTACGCCTGAAAGGCGGGTCTATGAGGTGGGCGCATGTTTCATAATAATATTTTTATTTCTGTTATAAACCGATGCTTGCACAGGTCGGCTGCTGAATATGTACCCTCAGGGGCGGAGATTTGTTTAATTATGTACCTTTAGGGGCGGATAGTTATTTTATTACCCTTCGGGGCGGATAGCTGTTTCATTATACCATCAGGGGCGGAAAACTAATTATTACCCTCAGGGGCAGATATTCACTATTGTACCCTCCGGGGCGGATACCTATTTATGATATATAATGAAATTTTTGGGAACACTTTATAATTTTTATGGTTTTTATGAATGGTTGAGTAAGGAACATGTTCTTTGTGATTTTAAGTATGTTTGATTTACATACTTGAGGTCGCCTCTGGGAAGGATATGTTTGACTTACATATTATTTCCAATTATTGTAATTTTGTATGTCTTGCTAGTCTATGTAGAAGAACATATTTGACTTATATGATCTTTTACGTGAACTTGGTCTTGATTCTCAGTGCCTTGATTGATTTTATATGGCTTATATTTGCTAGGTTTTTGGTTTTAAATATAAACATGTTTGATTTACTTGTTGTATGCGAACTATGTTGAAGTTGTGGTTTTGCATATTGAAGTACTGATCATAGGTTATGGTTATCTTACTTGGGGAAATTATAAGGGTGTTGGGTTTCTGAAGTTTATTATTTTTTGGAGTTGATTTACATGGTTAAAACATGGATTGTTGGTATTGTTGGGATGATTTGTTGTAACAGGTGATACATAATGAAAAGATTAAATTATTTATACAAAAAGATCCAGGAGAAAACAAGTTTGAGATTACAAATTCAGGCAGAATGACAATCAGATACAAAATCCTCGAGAGGTGTCTCCAGCTCGGGTAACCAGCTTGGCTCGTAAAACAGCTCTGCCTTGACAGTATAGCCACCACTTGGCCTTCGAGGGCTGCTTTATGTCGCCCTTCCAGAAGGAGGAAGGAGGAAGGCTGTCTACGATAGAATTTGCATCAGTGTTAAAAGAGACGTTTATAGCCGCGAGCTGGGTTTTGATTTGATCCAGGGCCTGGTGGACCCATTCTCTACTTCCTCTGGCCATCTTACCAAAGTAGAGATAGGAGTTCTTGAAGGCTGACATCAACTCCACTCTATAAGTGTCCACGAACCTTTTGCCTACCTCACTCCTCAAGAAGATGCTGCAGCCTTTAGCTATGCCTTGCTCACGAGCATCTTGGATGGCACCGTCCATCTGCTCGCGGTCTTTTTGCATTTGGCCCTCCATCTCTGCCAAGCGACCTCCTAGACGAGCTATTTTATCTTTCAATAACTCCAGGCGATCGACTTCATCTTTCAACGTTTCTACCTGGCTTTATGAAATATTCAGCTCTTCTTTGCAGGCAGCCCACTGCAGACGAGTCACGTCCAACTCCCCCTGAGTTAGAGATAGCTGTTGGGCCTGTTTTTCTGCCTGGGTCATTAATTCATCACAGGTCTTCTGGAGGTCACATTCGGTGGACCGGGCCAACAGTTAGGTGGACAGAGTGGAGAACAAAGGGTTCAGCTGTATTCCAAGATGGTGTGAGTGGATGGTTAATTTATATTAAAGGAAATTGAATTTAAGTAAAATTACCTGGGTCATGGCGTGCTCTTGGAGAAGAGCTATAACCTTCTCCGCATCGTCATACTGAGCCAGCTCTTTTTCCAAATCTGGAGAGCTCGAATGGGAGGCATCATGAGTCTTGCGAAGACGTCGATGCTTATATACTGGAGGGAGGATTTGTGCAGGTGTTCGAGTGGCCCGTTTCCCTTTGGTTGTTTTCCTGGGCAACAGTCGTTCCTCTAGGTCACCGGTTGTTTCTTGGCCATCCTTGGCTGTCGTAGCCTGGTCCAGCACCTCATCTACATCAACGATGGCAGGTCGCAGTGCGGATGTGGTTGCTGGGCTCGGGTCAGCTTGCACAGTGGCTCCCTCCGAGCTCGATGAGATATAACTACCAATGAAGTCATCTGCAAAAATGAAATACAGGATTAGATTGAGTTGTGTTATTATGAAGGATGAGGAATTATGTAACTAAGGGGACCTACCAAATTCAGGTCTGGTTAAAGGGTGATCGTTAGGTCACGTGTCAAGACCAACATATGAGAAGAGCCTCTCCCACCTCGTGAGTTGTATTACATCGAATAAGCATTTACTCCATTCAGCAAGCTGATCAGAGTATTGCTTGTAAAGCATGGGTCGAGTTTTTGAGGTAGGGGGGTTGTTTTATTTTGGGGTATGGTATTGCAGGTCGGTGTTGAAGGGCCAAGTTTCAGTGTTGTGAATAAGAAAGAAATTTTTCCGCCAATCGGGCACTTTTGATGAAGGGTTCACCAAGAAGTGAGGTTTCCATAGGTGGGCTGAAAAATAAAAGGAATTATTTTGGTATTTACTTGGAAATAGAAATGGAAAAAGCCTGGTCGGGCTGGACATCATAGTATGTGCATAAAATTACATATCCAGCCATAAACCTTATTGAGTTTGGAGTTAGCTGGAGGAGGGGAATTTTAAATTTATTTCCATTATAGGTAAAAAACCAATGGGGAGGAAACCTAAAACATGCCCTAAGATATTCGTCAAAAAATATAATGTGGTTAGGTGGAGGATGGTTTGGGTCAGTCTATAAGATATTTGGAGTGACCAGTGTAGAAGTATCAGGGAAATTGAGAGCTATCTTGAACTCTTCAAACTTTTTCTGATCTGGGAGCAACCAGTAGTTATCTTTAACTACCCTACTGGTGTGGTTTGGGGTAAAGGAATTAGGTCGACAACAACAGAAGGAGGTGCTACTGTTACGGGATTCTCAAAGAAATGCTCGGAGTGAGATGTGGAGGGCATATTGGGTACGATTAGAGAAATCCCCTCTACAATGTTTTCATTCTCAGGCTGGGTATAGGGGGTCCTCGGGTATGTTTTCAATTAAGGATCTAGCCTCAGTGTAAGCCCTAGTTTGGGCCTCAAGCTCGGGCCAACTGACATCACCTTCCGGTTTGTCACATAGAACTGGCTGCGATGAAGGAGGATTTCTTCGTCTTCTTTTAATAATAAATGTGTATTCAAGAGAATCGGAATCAGGGGAAGGTTGTGGGTTTTGAGAATTGGGAGTGGAGGATGCTGGATTCATCATCAATCCATTATCGGGGAGAAAAAAAACACAAAAACACACTCAGCATATGCAACAATTTGCAGAGCGAAATTAAAATAATCACTATTAAGATGAAGGATTAGGGGGACTTTCTCATTATTGCAGTTGATGACTTCGGAGATGAATCCTGGTATGTTGTGAAATTTTTTGCAGAATTTCGTGAGAAAGAGAAGATGTTTCAAAGAAAAATGGTTTTTTTTTTTTTTTTTGCTTGTGTTTTTGATAAAGTGATGATGGATTGAAATGAAAGGGTATGATATGTTGGGGCGGCGTAAAAATATGAAATGACAGAAAGAAGCGGGAAGTTGGTAGGGTTTCTTGGATTGAAATGATGATGGATTGAAATGAAAGGGTATGATATGTTGGGGCGGCGTAAAAATATGAAATGACAGAAAGAAGCGGGAAGTTGGTAGGGTTTCTTGGATTATTTTAGGCCTTTCATTTATGGACCAGTGTATTAAATATATTACTAGAAAATGGGGAGATGGCACGTGTCCGACATGTTGTCAGAGGGCATTTTAATGATCTTTAAAGAGATCTGATGGATAGGAGTAGCTTGTTTTGACTTCTTAAAAAATGTTATGATTATATTTTGCTGAACTATTGTGCACGCGTATGATTTAGGTCGGCAAAGGGTGATTTTTATGATTATGGGTCGACAGATATTTCAGGTCGGCAAGCATATAATTTGAGGGCTTATAAGCGACCGCTTCTTCTGTAAGGTGCATTCTTTCCGGGGCTGAGCGAGCTAATTTTCTGAAGGTCGCGATTTCATGTGGCGAGCTCTTGTTGGATGAATAATGTTATAGCTCAATATCGGGAGTTGGGTTATTATGAGTTATGGTATAATGTCTTGGTAATCGAACAGAGTGATTGAGTAAATTTTTATGGTTAAGTTTTCAATTCAAGTAAGTGGTCGATGCATTCTTTTTACTTTTTACATATAAAACCTGATCTCGTGCCTCAATCAGCCAGAATATGGGGGACTAGCTGATACGACACTAAATATTTGTGTAAGCTATATGCCGGTATTTATGGTAAGCGACCTCATTTCTCGGAAGGAGCATTCTTTCTAAGAGTGGGGTGAGCTGTTTTATAGATTAGCGACCTGGAGTATAGGAATGGCGAGCTCTCGTATAGGGTAGCGACCTCTTATGGTTTTACCAGCTCGGCGTTGAGTGGTAGCTCGGCGCTCGGTGTTGGGATTTATGATTATTGGGCCCGAACGGGCTAATATGGATAATATTGTGGGGTCCCAGCGGACTGTATTAAAAGAATCACAAGTCCATGCCTACTCCGGTAATTTAGCAAGAGATCTATTATTTATGCGAACTTACCATACATGAGAAATCCTAATTCTAAGTCGGTTGTGGTATTTATGGAATTATAGTGGGAGAAGGTAACCCTAACTTGGGGAATACTTCTCTTGTCTATATAAAGAGGATTCAGGCCTCACTTTATTTTAAATTTATTATTACGTTTGAGCTCTCGAAATATCTCTCGCACTCTCTAAATTAAGCATCGGAGGACCTTCGTTGGGGCCGTCCACCGCCTTGGCTGAGGTGTTGTTTTGCAGGGTCGAGTAGATCGCTAGGAGGCTCTTGGAGATCAATCAGGTTTCCGAGACGTAATTTGAAGTTATTCAGGTTGTTGATCTCTTATTTGAGGTTAGTACCCCAGATTCTTGGTGACCCAATCTTTTTGGTCGCATCAGATTTAGAGCACCATCGTGCCTAGCCGTTGATTTTTGGGACCGACATTGTGGAGGATCTGAAGGAGGCACAAAGGATTTTTATTGTCGATAATTGTTGTTGTTGTTGTGTGACGACGTCACCTGAAAACCGCCCGAGCGTTACCATTAGATCCGCCATCGAGGAGCAGGAAGATTGTTATGTTTAAATAAAATAAGAACTATAACAAAAGGAAAATAGATAAGTTTTTTCATTCCCTCTGCTCCTTTCTCTAATACAATATATATATATATATATATATATATATATATATATATATATATATATATATATATATATATATATATATATATATATGCTCAACACATTTCTTTCGTGGTTATATAAATTTATCCCTAACAAACTTGACAGTTGGAGTATTCTATAACTATCACAATATAATATTTATTAAGCTAGCTATTTTTCCAAGTACTTGGGCCTTGATCTTATGCGTCCTCCTCGTCACAACCCATTAATATCGTGTGTTGATCTTGCTGGCCCATTAGTCATAACATTGCCCTCCCTTGCTAGCGCAACCTTGTCCTCAAGGTTAAAATTGGGGTATCTTGCCCTGAAGTCTATGAGATCGACCCACGTAGCGTCTTCAGATGGAAAGTTAGCCCATTCCACAAACAATTGCTGGTATGACTTACCACCACGCAGAATGGTTCTTGAAGCTAGTACTTGAAGAGGTTGCATTTCAGGTAGTGTTTGGTAGGGAGGTATCGTGGAAGGATGAGAACTCATTGGGTTATACCCTTTAGCCTTCTTCAAGAGAGAGACATGGAAAATATTGTGGATATGATCCATATCAGGTAATTGAAGGCGATACACGACATTACCAATACGGTTCAAAATCATGAAAGAGACAAATTATTTACGACTGAGCTTTTGATTAACGTAGCCATGCACTGAGATTTGTCTATATGGATACAACCTCATGAACACCCACTCGCCAACATCGAACACTCTCTCTGAACAATGACGGTTCATCGTTCAGCTTGTTCTTTCATACGATTCTGAGCATGTTGTAAATTTAGTTTCAATTGCGCTAGAACCTGATCTCGATCCTTCAATTCATATACTAGTGCAGCGTTGGTAGCCGAAGAAGGTACATACGTACTCAAATTTAGGGGCTCTCGACCATATACTATCAAAAATGGAGTCATTCTGGCCGAAGTGTAGTAAGAGTTGTTATACCAGTATTCTGCCCAAGCAAGATATTTAGATCTTTGTGAGGGTTTATCCATGACAAACCGATGAATATACATTTCTAAGGTGTGGTTCAGGATCTCTGTCTGCCCATCCAATTGCGGGTGATATGCCGTAGACATGTTCAAAGAAGTCCCGTGAAGTTTAAACAATTCGTCAAAAAAGGAACTCCATAAATATTTATCTCGATCACTCACTATGGAATGAGGAATACCATGTAATTTTACCACTCCATTCATGAATACTCCATCCACTTTGCTCGCCGATGCATTCAGTGTCAAAGGGAAAAAATGGGCATATTTAGATAAGCGATCAATGACCACTAATATCTCTATATACCCCCACAAGTTAGGCAAACCCGTGATAGAATCCAATGAAATATCCTCCCATATATGATTTGATATAGGTAGCGGCTTCAACAAACCCGTCGGCACCAAAGTAGATGTTTTAATCTGCTGGCACACAAGGCAATGCTCAACATAGGTGCGAATATCCTTTTGCATACCAGGCCAAAAACAACTCGTCGTGACTCGATGAAAGGTACGCCAAAAACCAGCATGACCACCGATGACTGGATCATGAAATTATATTAGGACTGTAGAACGTAGAGAGGAAGGGATAAATAATTAGTGTTTAAAATTAAACAACTTATCTACTACTGTATAATTGGCAAAACTAGAAGGTTGGTTCAAAATCTACCGGTGTAATTGGACTAACTCGGGGTCTGCAAGTTGAGTTGTACGCAACTGCGGTAAGAACGTAAGCTCAATGGTGATTAGTGATAAGGTTGAGGCATCAATTCAGCGCTGAGACAATGTATCTACTACAATATTCTCACGCCCTACTTTTATAGATGATCGAAAAATCGAACCCCAACAACTTTGTGAGCCACTTTTGCTGTCCTGGTGTATGATTGGTTTGGTCGACTAAGGCCTTCAAACTGAATTGATCTGTACGTATTATAAAATAACGGCCTAAGAGGTATTGTCTCCATTTTGAAACAGTTGTTGTGATTGCTAACATTTCACGATGATAGGTTGACGCACATTGTGCTCGAGGGCAAAGCTTTGGACTGAAAAAAGCAAGTGGCATGTTGTCTTGCAATAAGGCATCGCCAATACCAAGTCTGGAAGCATTAGTTTTGATGACAAACTATTTGGAGAAATCTGGGAGGGCTAGGATCGGCCCAGAGACAATAGCCCGCTTCAAATACTCAAAGGATTTATGGGCGGACATGGACCAACCAAAATTATTAGACTTTAGCAAATCCATTAAAGATGCGGCAAGTGTAGCATAACCTTTAATAAACTTTTGATAGTAACCTGAAAGTCCCAAAAATCTACAAAGAGACTTAATAGTGTATGGTATAGGCTAATCCACAATGGCCTGAATTTTATGTGGGTCTATAGAAACGTCGGTCGATGATATGATGTGGCTCAAGAATTCAACTTGGGATTGGGCAAAGACACACTTTGAGAGTTCTGCATTGAACTTAAGTTCTCATAATACCATTAAAACCTGATATAAATGACCCAAGTGTTATTTAAAGTAGCACTATAAATGAGCATATCATCAAAACAAGGATGAGTTTTTGGAGAAACGGTCTAAAAGTTTCATTCATTACAGATTGGAATAAGGAGGGGGAATTCTTAATGCCCAAAGTCATGACAAGAAACTCATAATGCCCATCATGTGTGCGGATGTCTATCTTATAAATATCCTCCTCTCAAGCCCGGATTTGGTGATATCCAGATCGGAGGTCTAACTTGGAAAAGAATTGGGCACCATGTAACTCATCCAGAAGTTCATCAACTGTGGGAATTGGAAATTTATCCTTAACCGTGGCTGCATTAAAGGCTCGATAATCTGAGCAAAATTGCCAAGTTCCATCCTTTTTCTTAGCCAATAAAATCGGCGACGAGAAAAGACTATTACTCGGCCTAAGAATCCCTTCCGTTAACATTTTGCGCACTAAGTTTTTGATTTCTATTTTTTGGAAATGAGGATACCGGTAGGGGCGCACATTAATTGGCTTACTATTGGGTTGCAAATGGATCGCCTGTTCATGTGTTCGGCAGGATGAAGGGCCTTTTGGTTTTGCAAATACATTGACAAATTGATCTAAGATGTTATGAACAATCCCCGGAACGACAAATGGCTCTGTGATTTGAATAGACAAAGATGTGAGTCTAAAGAACGCATCCACCGAGTCATTAGAGGTAAGCTTTCTTAAGCTACTAAACAGAACTGGATAGATGATAGGCTTAGTTTCACCATGGAGAACCAACTCAAATTCGTGAAGCTTGAAGGACATTGTCAACTTAGCGTAATTGTGGACCACTGCACCTAAAGTATCCAACCAAGAAACACCCAATACTATATCAGAGGCTTCTAATGGTAACACGTAGAAATTGGTAACGATGTGATGGACTTGAATTATTAAATCTACATAGCGTACACAACCGACACACGCCAAGCGTTATCCATTACCAACCGCAACTGAAGACTGGCTCACTGTCTCAATCGGCAACTGCAAGAATTTGGCCACACGAGCTTATATGAAACTATGCGTGCTACCACTATCGACCAAAATTTGCACCTGGGTTCCATTTAACGAACATGTAAAACATAGAGTGGTGGGCGAGGCTGAGCCTGCCATCGCATTTAAGGAAATCTCTGGAGCTACTCCCACGTCGTCCAATTATAGTTGCTCGAGTGAATCACCCACTTTTGGAGAATTGTCATCGTCAATTTCTCCTTCGAACAGAAAAAATTGTGGTTGCGTTTTGCACCGATGGCCTGCAGCATATGACTCATCGCAATAATAACATAATCCTTTCTCCCGACAGGCCATCATCTCCCTTGACAAGATTCATCGTGTGCTGACCGCAGTCTGGACTGAAGGTGGGGATATTGTGTGCGAGGAATAAGGGTTAGGACTGGATATTATTTTTGGGATTGCACAGAGTATGAGAAAGTATGGGTTAGGGGCTACGTAGGCTGGAAATATAAGCTGAAGACCCTTTAAAGTTTGATGGGTCTGGCCCATTCCACTTAGAGCTTGAAAAATTGTGGAGCTGGTGTATAAGTTTTGTCTCGTGCAAGCAGGCTGATGCCATGGTTTGTAACAATGACGGCGGGCGAGCAGTGCACACCTCTGCCTATAAATCACTGTGCAACCCAGAGATGAAATAACTCATTAGAAAATCGGAGGGAAGACCCACTGTACGAAATGAAAGTGCCTCAAATTGAGCAATATAGTGTTCGACAATCGTTGTTTGCACTAATTTCGACAATAAACCCTGCACATTGTCAAACTCGAAAGTGCCAAAATGAATTTCTAACACATGCACAAATTGATCCCAAGTTGCCACTTGTTAGTTGCGTGAAACCCATTGGAACCACTAGAGAGCACGATCTTCCATGTGAATTAAGGTGATGAGGAGTTTTTGATCTTCAGGAATCTGGTGATAGGAGAAATCCAGTTTTATATGGCGAACGAGAATTGTCGACGGTATCCATGGACTCTGAGATGGAGAAGACCACCCCATCACTTGGGGAACCAGTTGGGGCGAAGAATAGGTCGAAGACATTGGTACGGAAATGAATGAAGGTATTTGAGCCAATGACGGAATCGCTATCTGTGGAAAGCTCATATGGGTGGCGAATGGGAAAAAAGGCCACGGAGATGATACGGAGATAGGCGGAGCCAACCCTGGAATTGTTGCTACTCGAGAGGGAATTGGAGGTGAGGACAAAGATGGTTGAACCGGAGTGACGCCGTTGATCAATTTCTCATCGAGCGCCTATAATTTGGTGAGAATATTTGTTAGGGTTGGTTGTTACGAAGCTAATTGTGCTGAGTGAGAATCGTACTGAGCTTGAATTGACTTCACAGTATCATCGATGGTCTTGAGCCGAGTCTCGTCAGCCTTGGTTACCGACGAGATCAATGAAAGCACCAATTTGTTATGTTCAAATAAAACAAGAATTATAACAAAAGGAAAATGGATAAGCTTTTTTCATTCCCCCTGCTCCTTTATCTAGTACAATATATATATATATTTATATGCTCAGCACATTCCTTTCGTGTGTATATAAACCTATCCCTAACAAGCTTGACAGCTGGAGTATTCTAAAACTATCACAATATAATGTTTATTAAGTTAGATATTTCTCCAAGTACTTGGGCCTTGATCTTATGCGTGCTCCTCTTCTCAACCCATTAATATCCTGTGTTGGTCTTGCTAGCCCATTAGTCATAACAAAGATTGTCAGCCGATTTTCTAAAAAAGGAAGAAAATTGAAGATGGGTTCGATTTAGATATGAAGAGGATGCCTTTTATATTTCTCCAGGTTTCTGAACATTACAGGTTGACCCCCAAGAGTCTTCAACCCTTTTCAATTTAGCCCTTAGTTTACTCAAAACCCCAATTTAGCCCACAGTTTACCCAAAACTCCAATTCAGCCCCTCAAACTTATGAAACTACAATTCACCATCATTTTGCCCCATGATTCAAAGGTAATTTTGAATCTACCCTTACCTTTTTATATTCATCCATGTATTCTCTAACACTCAAATTAATGATGACGATTGCCAATTCAATTCCAATTCAGATATTCAAATTTTTGACTTCAAGTATCCAAGTTTGAAATTCCCAAAAGTCATGTTCGAGTATATTTTTCTATGTAGGTAATAAATGAAAGACTACTAAGCATTCATTCACGACATTCATCAATATTCATTACATTCAAGTTTATGATATAGAGACCACCGACTTATACTGTGTTAAATTTAAATTCTCAATTATCGCGCAATGTATATCATGTATTCTCGAGTACCATGTATTTCTTAAACCAAATATATCCAATGACTGTGAAAGTTGTCTGTGATTGAGGAAAAGGGTATCGGAGAAACCTTCACGTTTTAACTATAGTCAAGTCTATTTCTTCTAAAATGATATGTGTTTATGAATTATATGATTGATTTATTATTTTCGAGGTTTATTATTTATATGAGATATGTCGGTATACCTACTAAGCAAGTGGAAATCTTACCCTATCATTAACAAATTTTAGGTTCAGGAGGCCGAGCGACGGGTAACGTTGGAGGTGGATGATAATTTAAGTAAAACTACAAGGGAAGTAATTTATGTCGATTTGACTTCTATTTCAATATTTGGGATTGGATTATATTTAGTTTTTAATCAAATGTCCACGTTTTTCCAAAAAGTTATATACCAAAGTAACCCAGCACAAGCGAGGGTGATGATTTATAAATGTTGATATCCTTATGTTTATTTTAAAATGATATGTGTTTATACTTTGGATATGCCTCTTTGTATTCTGGGTTTTATTTATTTATTTATTTTTGAAAAGGGGCCTATGAGTATCATTTTTAAAAAGGGGCCTAGAAGTTATGATTTTGAGGTGTTATTCTTTAAAATTATTTATTTAAAATTATTAAAGTCTATATTATATTATATTTTACTTTTTTAAAAATGGGGTGTTGCAAAGTGATTTAAACCCGGGAAGATACTATCCTAAACTATCAATCTATAATTGATAGAAATTTGGATTATTTTCTTAATACTATTTCCATTGTGTGACTCATATTTTTATGAAATTTTTTATTTTCTTTTGGTTTTATAATTCCACATATAGGTAAAGCCAAGTGTATTTTATTTTATTTAAAATATAAAATATTTTTATTTTATTGAAATCAGAGCATTATAATCGATTTGTGAGATTTGTTTACAAGGTGTAGGAAAATAGGCAGATGACGTGCCCGCAAACATATGATGTTCCTACTGTTGAGTTACACCACCTTCAAAATTTGTACAAATATTTGAATTGAAAAACCTCTCGATGTTCAAGGTCAGGCCACCAACTGGTTGGTTTCTTTGCGTCACACCGGACCCAGAACTCAACTTTTTAAGAGTAACAAACACATCAATAGAGTGACCATCAGAGATCTGTAAAGAATATTCTGCACGTCGAATGTGTTTTTTTTAAATTATTATTATTATCTTTTTCTTCATCAATTTACCATTATCTCCATCAACATGAGAATGCAATAGGAAAACCTAATCATTTTGGATTGGAGTAGATTCTTGCATAGTGATGTATAGATAGTCATAACATTGGTCACCTAATGGAATGAAGCATCTCATTTTCTCCACCAATGTACTCCATGCCTTGCTAATATCCACGAAAGTGAACTATTATATAACGCCAACTCATCTGCAACATAAAGACAAACAGATCATTTTTACAGAAAGTAAAATTACCAATGGTATAAATAAAAATGAAAATAAAACAATTTTCTTAGATGCCTTGTTTTACCAATTTTAGTTATTAAAAATAAAATAAATGGATGCACAATTTAAATTTTAAAAAAAAAAAGTTGATCAATACACGAGTCACTACATTTATCGGCGTTCACATGCAGGATTGGTCCACCTCCATGTGGCTAATATATTAAAAAATAATGAATACTTGGTTGAAGTTGGTTTTCTTGGGCCGACCACAGACCATTAAAATGCAACTTGAACTATTTTAAAAAAAAAATAATAATAATAATAGTACACGAGTTATACATATTGTGTACACGAGATAGACATACCATGTACATGATATATCTAACTCGTGTACACAAGGTAGACATGTCATGTACAAAAATTTAAGAAAAAAAAATCGTGACAGTGTAGTACATGATATGTATATATTGTGTACTATTAATTTTTTTTTTTTTTTGCAGATTTTATATAGTTTTATTTTTTTAACAAAATTCAAATTTTTAGTTTAATTTAACTTTAATTTATCAATTAAGATTAATTATACTTTAATTTAAAAATAATATCAAAATAAAATTGAATAGTACACGAGTCTATGTACTACACGAGTTTCAACTTCTTAGAGTCATGTACTAACTATGTCGTATACTCATTTTAAAAAAAAAAAGGTTGAACAGTATATGAGTCTTTGAACTATACGAGTACACGAGTATATGAGTCTTTGAACTATACGAGGACTCGTGGTCTAACTGGTTCGAACTCGTGTACAAAGAAAAAAATATTTTCGTCATTTTTAAACTCAATTTTATGGCAAAACACTAAAATCAATGAACAAGCATAGAAACTACTTTAAATATGCACAAAAACTACTTTGGAAAAATGTGCAAAAATACCTCAAAATTTTATTGCAAATAGAGCTCCTTCACGTAAACTGTGTTTTTTTCTTTTAATTTCTTTTTTTCAGAAAATTAAACTGTGAGTTCTAATTGGAGAGTTGAAAAAATAAAAAACCGACTGTGACCAAAACTAAAGAAGGAAAATATGAGTTCTAATTGGAGAATTAAAGGGGAAAATTTGACGATGGGGAAAGAAGAAAAAATACGTCCTTGCTGCATGAATGAAAATGTAAAGAGTTGGGTGGGGTTGCATGAATGCAAAAGTAAAGGGTGGGTGGGGTGGATGAAGTGAGGTTATTGTTAATAATAAATTAGAGGGTATGATGATCATTTCACTAAATTTGTGTGTAGAAAAGATATTTTTTATGAACCTAGTATGTAAAAGAATTTTCCTTATGTTTTCTCAATTGTTAATATGTTAATAAAATTAGTAATAATATCAGCCGCAACTTATCATCAATCTCATCCAATTGTGTGGTGTTAGATGGGCTCTTGTTCCTTACACGAGAAAAAGAATTCTCACTTGAATCAAACTCTATCTTTATATATATGTCAAATACTTGGTGAGACCACATTTGACCATAACCATCTACCAATCCGACCCGCCCACCCATCTCTTCCAATCAAATTTTAAAGACCCGTTAATTGTATCAAAGCAAAGAAAAAAATTCTCCACCTTATCTGCATCGTTTCTATACAAACCGTCATCATCTACATCCAGATTTCAATCCAAAGCAACAAAATCATCAAAATCGCCTACAACATCTTCGAAAATGGAATCTGGGTTTAGGACTTTCCCCGAATGCATTCAGTGCATTGAAACTGAAAAACCACGGCGATGAAGTCATGTAGGTGCACTATTCCATGGTGGGGATTGTAACTTCATGTAAATTTCTCATTTGTCACTCAATGATGAAACCACCATCAATTCCATTGCCCTCTATGGGTTCTCGTGATTCTCAACTCAGGTCGATGAGATAAATTTAGAGTTATGATGAAAATGGGATTTTAAAGTAAGAAAATGGGTTGTGATGCCTGACTCCGAATTGGGATGTGAAGCAGTGTTGATTCGCATCTGAGTCTTTGGTTTTTATTTTCCCTTGAGTTTAATTTTTCATGTTCTGTGTTGGCCATGTTTTTTTAAAGAAAGAAACAATAATAGGGAGAAAGAATGTTTTAGGGCCCCAACTTCACTACGCCTCATCGTATTCTATATTTTTTTAAAGGTGTTTGTTTTCTTTTATTTTCCTTTTTTTTAGTAAATCATTTTTCCCCTTGCCAGTGAGTACTTATTAGTTGTTCGACATTTTCAAGAATTTAAGTATATGTATAGATATCAGGAAGTTTAAGATTGGTTGGAAGACAATGCTTTGACTCTATATTGGTGGTGGTTTTAATTATTTAGTTAATGAAATATTTTTTAGAGGGTTTAGTATTACACTTTTATGGTTTAAGCTATAATTTGCTAGTCGAGTAAAATAGGACTGCGACATTGATTGAGAAGAATGATCACCATCAAAAGTGGTTAGGAAAAGTTTGTAATGGTCACTGCTAACACACTACACCTAACTTTATTTGATATATCATGTTGCTACAAGCTTTTAAATGCCTTCTTTAACAATTTGATGTTGTCTCTTAGTGCAAGATTTTGAATTAGATTTTTTTTATTTTAATTTTTCTATTTCATAAATGGTTCACTTATATGTTTCTTTTCTTCATTCATAAAAATGGGATGTTAGCAAAGCTCGTTTTGCTAATGGCCTGCAATTTTTGAAGCCATCCGTACTTGGCAATATAGTTATCTGATTCGGTACATCTATTGTAAAAGTCCTACTATAACTTCTTTTTGTTGCTCTCTGATATGAAATACACCAAAATATGATGTAAAACTGAACTTTGGTGATTTTTCAAAAGAGAATGGCATTTTGATGACTACGACTCTAAATATGGATATTTCGCTGGGATGTGTGTGTCATTTGTGGCAAGCAATTATCTCGGCACATGGATACTTGGAGTTGAATTTCTCTGGGTCGTGTGATTTTTGGGGTTGATGTTTCGACGATGTGGATTTGGCTTCAGGGCTGAGATGAGTTGTGTAGATGAGGCTGGTGACAGCTTGCGATGATGCACGGGCGCTCTTGTGGTGGTGTCGTCTCTTTCCGTTTTATTCTTCCTAAATTTATTTCTCTTTTTGCTTTCTATCAGCGAGTTGATTAGATTCTAGTTTGTCTAGAATGGTAATGTTTGCAGACAATGGTTTGGTTTGGGTTTTTTGAACATGGATTTTTTTTATTTTACTTCAAGAGGTAATATTATTTGTATGTTCAGTGTTCACTTTTCAGTTTTTGGTCACTATTTCCCTCAAGATATAGTTAAAGTATCACAAAATATATTTAAAGTATTAAAAAATATTGTTTACAAAAGGCTTGTTCGTGTCATTTGTTTCTCTTTATCTAAATAGTGATGTCAATGTGTTCATGTGTTCGAGAGAGGTGGGCATTAGGTACTGAGAGCTGCATTATGTATTACAAATGAGTAAAAATATCACAACTTCATCTAAAGTATCACAAAATAAGCTAAAATTTTCACAAATTAATGTAAAAGTATTACAAATTGATATGACATTTTCATATAAATATATTCCAAATTACTGTAAAAGTATCACTGTTTAGTTAAAAGTATCATAAATTGAGTTAAAAGTATTATGTTTACAGATAAAAGTATTATAAATTGTATTAAAAGTGTCATGATTACATTAAAAGTATTACAAAATTAACTAAGAATTCACAAATATATTTAAAAAAAATTACGAATCGACATGATATTTATATATTAATGTATTACAAATTACAATAAAAATATCACAAATTTAGTTAAAAGTATCAAGATTTGAGTTAAAAATATTTCAACTTTACGTTTAAATATTGTATATTATAAACCTATATGGAGTATCAAAGATTATTATAAAAGTATCACAGATTTATTTAAGAGTATCACATATTTATTTAAAAGTATCATAACTTTAGGTAATAGTAATACATAGTATAATTATGTAAAAACATCACAAATGACAATAAAAGTATTACAACTTGAGCTTAAAGTATCAAAGTCTGTAGTGCAAATAATATATATTATAGGTCTTTATCGAGTATTACAAAATGCAGTTCAATGTACAAGGATTAAGAATATGTGATACTTTTACTATATTTTGTTATGCCTGATCAAACTTTTGTGATACTTTTAATTATATAAGTGTAATAGGCATAGATGTAAGGTGAAGAAATTAAATTATAGAAATATGTGAAATTATATTTTGTAATAACTTAACATTATATGATACTTTGATTTTTGTTAAAAAAAAAAAGAAAGATGTAAAAATATAAAATATGACATGTGTTATTTTTACTCAATTTTGTAATACTTTTAATTGAATTTATGATACTTTAAACTGAGTTTGTGATATTTTTACTTTAAACATAGTCAAAGTATCACATGTTTTTTATATGAGTTTTGTTTTTTAGATTTTTTATTTTTGTTACAATAGGTTGTTAAAATATCACAAAATATTGTTATAATATTACAAAATATAGTTAAAGTATCATATATTTCTTATATTTATTTTTTATTTTACACTTTTGAGCAATATATAGTTTAAGTATCACCAAAAATTATTCGAGTATCACAAAAAGTAGTTAAAGTATAACAATTACAATAAAAACATGATTGGGTTCCAGTTTTAAGAATGAGTTGTTAATATTACCAAATATTGTTAAAGTATCACAAAAAGTTGCTTGAGTATCACAAAATATAATTAAAGTATCACATATTTTTTATTTTTTTAAATTTTGATTTTTGCACTTATATGTGTGTGTTTTTCTTTAAGTATTACAAAAATTGTTAAAGTATCACAAAACATATTTAACGTATTATGGGTTTTGAGAATTGATTTTTATTTTATATTTTGCATCTATTTACATTTTGTAAAATAAGAAGGTCTATGGATATACGAATAATTCTCAGAATTCACGATGTTGTTAATCAATGTTAACAACACCAGTTAACAACTTCGACCAGAGTAAATTTAAACTTATGCAGCGGAATATAAAATACGAGAACACGATTTAACAAATTCAGTTCACAAGTAAATACTTGTGAACTTGGGTGTACAAACCCGGAAACTATATTACTTTCACTTCACGTTCAATACACAATATAAAGTAATATATGAAAACTAAATATGAAGAAACTTGATACTAAATACTTGTTGCCGGAATGGCAAGATCTTCTCCGTTGGTCACGCAACTTCAAAGATCTTGTTTATCACGATCGTTGGCTTCAAGTAACTCTATCGTGTTCTTCTTCTCTTGTGCGTCTTCCTTGCGTCTAGCTTTCTGCGTTCTTCTCCTCAAGAAATCCGTGCGTGAAAACTCTAAAAACCGTGTGTCAAGTGTAGGAATTCTTGTGTCTTAAATAGACAACTAAGAATCCTAAACTTGGTAAAAACCTAAAAARAAATCCTAAAGACAATCTAGGAATAATTAAAGTCTTGTGCATAAACTAGGAAACATAAAATTGTCCTAAATCTAGTTTCCTAACTTATTTTGTGCCCAAGAAAGGCAAATAACAAAATAGGAATTATTGCCAAGAATAAATTCCTCAAAAATCTCCCCCTTTTGTCTTTCTGGACAAAACACTAAGACGCATACACAAATGAAAATAAAACTAACTCCCCCTAAGATAGAAGATTCCCCCTAAACAAAACACCCAATGTTGTTAACACTCAAACCAACATTACAAATCAACATTGTTCAAAATACTTATCAAAACAAACTGAGTAAAGGAACTTAATGACTTCCCTCTTCTTCTCCCTCAGTTTCATCAGCTTCTTCAAAGCCTTGTTGCGCGCCCGTATCCGCTTACGCCTCTTCTCCTGAGAAAGGCTCGCCAAGGCTTCGGCGGCAATAGCATCTTCAGCATCAGCAGCATCATTCTCATTTCCGGCAATATCAGCAACATCCTCTTCATCAACACTTTCTCCCCCTACGTTCGCGTCATCCTCTCCCCCTTTTTGACCAGAAAGGGAAAGGGCCTCCAACAACGAGCAACGAAGTGCCTGCGGCTTAGAAATCTGCAAATCTATGGAAGCAACATGTGCACGTAGGAGCTGCGCAGAAATACGGACCATGTTGGGATCGTCCTTCTAAACATCACTGTCAACATCAGCAGGAGCAGGAGCCTGCCAAGGCAAATCGAGCACCCTAGCACCAGTAGTGTGTTGGCCTCGAAAAGCAAACCAATCCGCATCACCAGTGAGCACATCATCTGGGAGAAGCGTCAGACCTTGGTTCTTCATCAGGCTGAAAATAAGAGAAGGAAAACACAACGAGGCAGCAGACCTTGTCATGGCAAACTTAGTCACGATATCAAAAACGTGGTGTCCAAAACTAAACTTTACACCCTTCCCAAGCTTAAACAAAAACTGGGCCTGAGGCCGAGTAATAACCGTGGTGTTCCTGGAAGGGACCCAGTTGCAAAGTGCCACTTTATGCATAATAGAAAACAAAGACGAGAGCCTCGTGCTTGGCAGTTGCTCAAACCACGAATGTACCATCCCACCCGACAAAAAAGACACAACCTCATCCATATCATTCACAGAAAAATTACCCCGGTGTGTAGTGGTGCCAAACAAATCATCAATTAAGTCAGGGGTAAAGGCAAACACCTTGCCACGCAGAAAAACTTTCCCATAGTTCACAGAACTCAAATCAACAATTGATGGCAGCATATTGGCATAGAACTCAAGAACGATATCCCTAACAAAAGGAATGGCGGTAGAGACTGTGGAATACATACCATGAAATCGGAGGAAGGCTATCAAGTTGTGGCGCTCAAACAAATCAAACGGCACCTTTCTCTCTGCGATCATATAGCGAGTTTGATAAACATCAAACAGTTCAGCAGCCTCAGCGGTTAAAAATTCCTCTGAAAAGGGCTCCATGTCCTCAATCTCGGGTGTAGGAGTAGCAGTGCCAGATGAGGACTGGGAGTGATCACAGGAAGCCTCAGAGGACTGCGTGGGAGAATGCGATGGAACAGGAACAGATGCAGTGTGGGAGGACGAAACAGACTTTGAGTGACTCAATGTTGGTAAGGGGCTACCAACATGACTACCAACATCATRCCTTGCAGCTGTCTTCTTTTTCTTCTTGTCCTTTTTGAACRCAGCAAAAATCTCTTTCAAGGGCACATCCATTGAAGAATCAGGAGAATGATCAAACAGACCTGTATCAAACTCAGGTGATGCAGCACGAATTGGAGACGGCGGGGGAACATCAGCAGGCGACTTGGTGGAACTCGTAACTTCGCCGGTGATGAAATCGAGCACAGTATATGGAGGCGAAGAGTACTCAGTAGTAGAAGATTTTGGAGAGACTTTGACATTCGCCTGGATCGGAGAAACACTGTCTTTTGTCTGGACGGGTCTCCTGTCGGCTTTTCGTACGAGCTGCTTCCGGCGAGTAAACCTCTTCTTCTCTAGCAAACTGGGAGCAGAAGCAGACGGCGGCACAACTCCGGCAATCGGAGCAGTAGGCTGAAAATCATGATCATCGGGATCAGACTCCACAACAACATCCTCCTGGAGGTTGATGTGTTCAATCGGCACATGGCGGCGCGGACCTGCCTTTCTCTTTGGGACCACGGGCGGCACAATGCCGGGCGGTATGTTGCGCAAATGCCTGGACCGCTTCAAGGTAGGATTCCCTACGCGGCCAAAGGTCTCATCCACAAAGGCTAAATCGGGGGGTTATCGACGTCAATCTCGTTCCCGGGCTGTCCAGGGAACACCTGAGTAACCGGCGTAGCATCGACCGGTGACGAAATAGGCACGGTGGCAAGAGAATCAGGCGCATGCAATTCAGGCGGCGATGTTGATAGTGGTGGGATGGACGAACTACCACCACCAATCTCTTCACGGATATCTAGGCCGCCTATSTTTGGATATGGCAACMGAATTTGGTCGCCGGAGCGGCGAACCTCCTCTGGTAGGTCAGGGACTGACGGCGGTGGAGAGCTAGACATCCTGCAAAAACTTACAGACACACACAACCAAGAACAGAAAGTCGAGAGAATTGGAGAGGAGAAGGAGTCTGAGAGTTGTAATTCGAGAGGGGTTTGGGGATTGTGATCAAACGGTAAAAAAAATGCAGATTTTTATCCCCCAAAAAAAAGACCGTTGCACTAGGAGAGAGAGGGTAGAAATAAAAGGAAAATTCCCAAAAAGAATACCGGCTGAATTTTGTCTTAAGAAAACACGATGTTTGTTTCCAAAAAAAAATAAAGCCACTCTTCCTAGAATTAGGCTATGTGATCACACAAGTTAACCCACTAACTCTTTCCATAAGCTCCCCTTTTTTTAATAAAAAAAATTGTATGATTTAAACTACAAAATAGGCCGAAAATACAAAGCTGATTCTTATGAACCATCATCACAGTTTTACCTATCTTGTGCAATGTTATATTTCACTCACCAAATTCACCTCATTATTACCTGTCCAGCCGTCCGATTATAACTCCACTGAAATACTTGGTTAGCTCAATTCAAAACAAAATTAAGAGATTTCAAGCAAGACAAAAACACAAGAAACATGACGCACAGTAAGATGGCATCTTCACAAAGTATGAATGTCCTACGGGATGCCTAAAAATCATGACCTAAAAGGTTAAAACAGAACACATTATGATTTCAGTGTTTTGATCCAATGTTGCTTTTTATTACTAACAACATTATAAACCAACATTGCCCTAGATGAAGTCAATGGAAACTTACCCCTTAACCCAAGTTAATGACTACGTAAAAATCTCTCAAGAAGGCGAATTTTAAAGATTGGAGCATTTTGAGTCCATATTTTCTACATCCTTGAAGGGATTTAAATCTTTCAATCTTCAGCAATTGCTGTTAAACGCCTCTTGTTTTTGGACCTGGGAGAAAACCAGTTTCTGCGGGCAAGTTCCACAATCACCTAATTTCGAAGAGGTTGGTCCTTTTTGTCAATACTTTTATTGCAACATAGGACCTTATTTCACTTTTTAATCAAACTCAATGCATTAGACACATGTATGAAAAGAAAAGAAAAATGCATGCAAAATAATACAGATGTTGTGACTGATGTTGATAAGAGGTGTCACAACATCACAACCAACATTGGTTAGACAATGCACATACCAAGATCTCTTCTCAAACGAGAGAAGGTCTCGTAATCTAATGCCTTAGTGAAGATGTCAGCCAGCTAATTATCAGTTCCAATATGTTCAAGGCTAACAATCTTCCTCTCAACTAGGTCTCGAATAAAGTGATACCTTATGTCAATGTGTTTGATTCGAGAGTGCTGGACTGGACTTTTGGAGATGTCAATGGCACTGGAATTGTCACACAACACCGTCAAGATACTACTGTGCAGACCGTAGTCTTCAATCATTTGGTTCATCCACAGTAATTGTGTGCACGCACTTCCAGCTGCAATTCCCATCCAACAAGGACGGTCTTCCAAACACGTTCATCCATGCTCTTCAAGTGCCACCTCATCCTCTGTTTCCAGAGAGAATAATTCTCACCATTAAGGATTAAAGGCCTCGGGTTGC
>BMAC01000337.1:655515-686523 GCA_014905375.1 Phtheirospermum japonicum | reverse complement strand
ACTATAGACACATATGGCAACATCACGGTCAATGTTACCTCATTAAGCTCCACCCATGTTTGCATTTCGTTGAACAACCCAAAGCCCCATTGAGTTTCCTTAAGAGACAAACCCCGAAATCATCGACATCCAAGAAACCAAATCTATGTTAGGCATTTTGTCAAGTATGTTGACAGCAATGCCAAAAACACTCGTTCTTCTACAGCAGATATAGCCTCTCGGAGCCAGAGAACACACCACTTCGTAAGCTCGCGCCGAAAACGAACCTGTTACCCAAGTCAACCCTTCACTACTTTGTGGGAAATCCCCTTGACGCCCTAGACCTCCGGCTCAAAGCTGCCACTGTATTCAGCTGGTGGCTCGACGTGCAAGACGGAGTTTTTTCCTCCACAAAAGGACTTTTTTTCCACTGAAAACCTCAAAGGCTTAATAAAAAACAATAACATAATTCTCCATTTTTGCAGCATCAAGGTCCCATCTGTGTGAAATCAGAATTAAGACTGATGATAAAACCTTATAATTGAAACAAAATATTATCAATAGAAACTAGGGTTTGAATACCTCTCGAGCATGGCGACGAATATCGCACGCAATTATGAAAGGAGGCCGATGGAGGACGGTGCTGGTGGCAACAGGAAGCACATCCTAATTGGGTGGTTGTGGAGAGAGAAAGGGAGAGACATTTTTTTAGCACATCCTGATTGGGTGGTTGTGAGAGAGAAAGGGAGAGACATTTTTTAATGTAACAGATAGCAAAGCAGGGTGGGGTGATTAGGTTTGTGGGCGGGCGGGTTGAAAGCGGGTCGGGTGATTGAATTTGGGGTAAAAAGTGGTCTTATAGTATGAGACCGGTCTCACAGAAGACATACTTATATATATATATAATATATATATATATATATATATATATGAAAAAAGTCTACAGTGCCTTCAAGCCACCATGCCCCCCACTCCCCCTGCATTTACAACCATAGATCTCTTAATATAAAAGGCCTAAAATTGATCTAATGGTCCCTATTAAGTGAATAAATGGTGTCGTGAAGGCACCGTAGAAGTTCCAATATATATATAGATAGATAGATATATGGAGTGGTTCCAATGTGTCCACTTCTTATAATGAGTACGAAGAGCAAAATCACAACCATCCAATATAATAAATCCAATAGATATAAATTAGTTTGGATGACAAATACATCTTTGTCTTTCTTAATGTGAATCAATAGAGCTTTAAATATGCACCAATTAATATTTAAATGAATATTAATATTATTAACTAATATAAACTACATCATTTATATTTTTCTCTCTCCTCAATTAATAATTCTCCTCTATTGAGAGTTCTTTATAAGTCCCAAAAAATATAAATATTACCAAAATAAATTACACCATATTATTTCTTACGACCTAAGGAACAATACTCATGCCATTTTATCAACAACTTTGTACATTAAAAAATTTTAATTGAAAATTATTACAAAAAATAAATAATAAAAAATAAAAATTCACTGCACATTTAGACGCATGTTATTGCACATTTAGAAGTACATTGATGCATATTGGAATGACAACGATGTTTGCATTATATGTCATGTTTCTCCAAGCCAATTCCAACAGTTTTAATGCACATTTAATAATTTGTTAATGCACATTTATATGTCCGATGATGCACACTAAGTAATAGAAGTATACAATAATACATGTTATGTGTTTATTACTCAATCATCCTCCATCCAATTTACATTCATCAGATCTAAATCTTGTGAGTGGCTAAGATTTGGACTTATAGACTCATATTAAAAATTGTACCAATTGGATCCAATTCCTCTCTCTCTCTCTCTCTCTCTCTCTCTCTCTCTCTCTCTCTCTCTCTCTCTCTCTCTCTCTTCTCTCTCTCTCTCTCTCTCTCTATCTAGGAACCCACATTAATCCACTAGATACTTCATAGCACAAACACACATACTCCACAAACAGAAAACACAATACTTCATAGCACAAAAACACATACTCCACAATCTTTAATATTCTGTGCCAACTCCAGCAATCGTCTCTGATGGACACGACTCACAATACCCATATCTCTTTTCAAAAGGAGAATCGCCTCATGAGTATCCTACAATGKAGACACTAGAGTTAGTACTAGTTAACCCATATATTAAATAAATAAAAAAATACAACAGGATAATAATCAACACAACTTACGTCTTGCGCTACTCTTCTTATCTCCTCATCGTCCATTTCACCAGCCATCAATTCAAACTGTATGAATTTGGTTGGTTCAACTTGTGTACATTAAACCCCTCAAACATATTATAAATTCCATGCCACCTACTTGAATTATTATTTTGAATAGTTTATAGTATTTAGTTAATGCATTATATTGTAAAAATGAAATGATAGCATCATCCCAATGGATCCAAACACAGTTATTTACCAGATCTTAGAACATGTTAGAGTTAAGTAATTTCTTGGAAACTTACTCAGTAATCATAGTAATTAAATCAGCCACCTGAGGCACATCCACTAAATTGGATATTGTTAATCCCACAAATAATAAGAATCCAAGCAAATGCCTGCAAGAAATTATAAAATTAAGGTTTCATTAAAACCATGAAACTAATTAACAGAAAAAGAATAGATAAGAAGTTGAAACTTACGTCCAGACATTAAGTGTCTCATTATGCCAGCTAAATAAGCTGAAAAGGGCTTGTTTGATAGGCCAATCAGCCCTGTAGTAGTCCAATATTTACTCGTTATCCTTCATGTAATCCGGCAGTTGATGGAAGGATAAAAGTTGGAGTTTTTTCCCTTTGTTTCTGCCATCTGCAATATTTGTCTTCTTCTTGCTGTTGCTGCTGCTTTTATGATTGTCACGAGTCAAAAGGTTGCTCTTTTGATCATCAATTCCCACTTTTTTCCTATTACAAATAGACCCTTTAGTACTGTTATTGATCATATATTTAATTCTTGAATATAGTTCGTCAAGATAATGGAAACCCTTCTTTTAATTCTTTAGGCACAAATGGATGACAAAAAAGACAAATGTGTGGGTTTGTGTGTGTTTTGGGGTTGCAAAGAGCAATAAGTAGTGGAGGAGAGAGAGAGGTAATAACGAGCAACTGCCAGACATGAATATAGTTCGTCTTGCGCTACTCTTCTTATCCGAGTAATGGTGKAAATCATCAATTCATCATAAACCCCTCAAACACTGAGTATTTTACTAATGTGCTTAAAACTCAAGAAACACAAATTTACTTGAAAACATTCAAGAAATTGCCAACAAGAGAGCCCAATCGATCAGACATGAAATTTTTATTTCTATTCTTAACAACTTAAACACAAGGTTCTCTGCCTTCAATTAAACAAATCATTTTCCAATCAGAAAGCACTAATTCCAAACGAATGCAAAACAAACACTTTATTCAAAAAGCACCAAGCCCAAATTCGATGCACTTACCTTGGATTTTCTTGACGGTGCCGGTTCTCGAAGGTTTGTGGCAGTCGAGTCGTGTGGTGAGGCGGTGAGGCGGTGTTGAGGCACCGTGTGTTGTGCGGTGGTTAAGAGAGCGCACGAATTGTTTTCGAAGTTCCTTCGAGTGAGAGAGCGGATTTGGGCTGAGATGAACAGGGAATCAAGCGAAGTCAGCGGAGAGGAAGGCAGATATGGCTTCGACGGCGCTCCACAGGTCGGCGATGGAGAGGCGGTGATGGCGATGAAGGCGGTGAAGGCGAATTAGGTCTGATTCATAGATTGCGAGAGGAATAACTGAGTTTTGACGGGAAGCAAGGCCAAATTGATAATTGTACAATTGTGTCTGGAGTACTTGGCATTTTCTAAAACTAGTTGGGGTATTTGACAAACACATTTTTCTAGGGGGAGTATTTGGCAATTTCCCCTTATTATAATAGAGAAGGGTTTATATGTCATTATTCATACTATTCTAACTTAACATACAAATATATCCTCCATGTTGTTAATAGTGTTAACTATTAATGCTGAGTTGTCGAAAGGAGAGCGTTCTGGGGCTGACGTAGACCAATTATATTTCTCCAAATATGACGTGTCGGCCTGTGGTTCATAGGGGGTCTATTTTGGGAGGAGGCCAAAATTTTGACCACGTATAAATAACTTTTTTTCTATTTTTGTTAATTTATTTTTTACCCCCCCGATTTCACTTTTTTGTCCAAACTTTCTCACCAAGTTTTTCCTGGCAAAAAATTATCAAAAAAAAAAGAGAAGAAAATCTTCGGTCCAAAAAACTCACTGATCTGTTTTTTTTTTTTCAATCAGAAAAATCGATTCGCTTTTTTTGTTTTACAAATCTGTTCTGCATATCTTTTTGTTTTCCATAAAAATCGATCTTAAAGTTTTAAAAATCGGTTTTTTTATAAGAAAAACAATAATATTTTATTTTGCTCTTAGAATAAAGAAGATTTTTCTTTTACCGATCTGTGTGTCGTGCTTCTATTTTCTCGATTTGTAAAATTTATGCAGAATAGATCGGCATCAATGGGTTCCTTCTGTTCATTTTACAGATCTGTTTTCAACTTTTAGGGTTTTATTAAAAAAGAGTGTTGCAGCGGAGTACACAAGCCGCAGCCATGGCTAGCACGAAAGTCCATCGGATTACGATCTATAGGGCGGTGGTGCCGGCGGCGACGCCCCAGAAAACGCCGTCCTGTACATCGGTGGAATGCGGCACGAGGCGGGGCAGAGTAACTTGATGAGACCCGATCCAGGCGCGGCAGGGGTGGCTATTATCGATGAATTCCTTGATCTAATTTTATTCAACGAAGTTTTCGATATGCTGACATAAAGATCTTATAGTTTGTTTTTTTTTGTTTTGTTTTGTTTTGTTTTTTTTTTTTGCTAATCATCCCGTTTTTACTTGCAGGTTCGGATAGAGGAACTCTGTTGAGAGGATTTTGAGATCCAGGTAAAGATTTTTATCTCGCTTATTTAAGTAAGTTCTATTTTATTGTTTGATGCGGTTAATTAATTAGTTCAATTATGAATTTGCTTGGATACCATATTCATATTTGTTTGTTTAAATTGCTTTAATGAAAATACCCAAACGGATTTTAACAATTTTGATTTTCGGACCAATTTTATGAATTATGAGTATCATTATTAATAATAAATTGCATTTGTGAATGATTAATCCAGATCTGGGTTAATTGAACCAAGCACCTCAGCCAGTTGCTTCACCCCAGTGAAATCGGACGACGACCGGCCCACGAGAGAGCGGAAAGGATTGCTTCACCCCAGTTGCTTCTCCAATTTGGCTGAAAGTCTTAATTTGCTTACTGACTTTTAACAACGTATTTTTTCCACTCTCAGCCTCAAATTTGCACACTGACTTTTAACAACGTATTTCTTCCATTTTTGCTCAATTTCTCTTACTTTTGGTGGTGTTTTGGATTTTTAATAATAAGTACTGATAGAGCTAGGATTATTATATTTCATTATCAATCAATCTTCAAAAGCAATTTCTTAATTATTTCACTGAATGAATTATTTCAGCTTCACCAACTGGTCCCCATGCTGAACCTAAACATGACACTGAGGAAAGTCAAGGTCTTATTATTAACACATTTTGATGTTTGCTTGATGTTTATTTTATGACTATTCTTGTTGGCTTTCAGTTGATAGACATCGTCTGATTTTTTATTTATGTTGGTTTTTTTGTTAGATTGTGATCCCAATTTTACCCCGGTTGGTCCAATTGACGACTTTCCTTTGATCTTTGGTAATGTTGATAAATTTAGATTTCAGTTTTGTATTACTTTTTGTGTGTACACACTTTTGTCTGTTATGATCAATTGATCATAAGAGTATGAAATCTAAATCCTAATTAATGTCTATATATATCGATTATGTTGCAAGGTTGGGGATCTGTCCCCTGTCTCATATGTGCCCGTGCGCATTCAGAAACTAATTGTGGCCTCCAATATTGCTGCCCAGTGGATCAAACACTTGAACTAAAAGTATTATACTCCAATAGTTTTATTTTTTGTTTATTATTTTTTTACATTCGGACAAAAATCTCTTTTAGTCTGAAAACTTAAGATTTTGTGATTTAAACCCATGTTGTTTTCATCAGCAGTGAGGAAGTGAATGTGATGACATGATTTCTGCAACTTATTCAACCTGTGGATCATCAGTTAATGATTTTTTTGATTTAATGTTCCCATGTTTGCAATGTGAAATATGATAGGTGTCATTTTGGGGTGTGCTATTTGCTTCTTTAATATTAATTTTGCAGTTGCAAGAATAATTAAACTATATCTTCTTTGGTACATGGAAATTTTAATTTTATTTTTTTAATATTTTTTAATATTTATGTTTAAATATTCTAAACCTTCCCCAGAAAGTCTTTTGGTGGCAAGCTTTCTTCTAAATAAAGCCCTTTAAGTTTGAGCCCGAGGAACAACTGATCTTTTGTTTCAAACATATGTAAATTCAATCTCCTGGCATAACTAAATACTTTTGCTTTTGTTATAACGAATTAGGTTTTGTATTAATTTCTTAAAGAATCGCAACCATGATTCCCTCATTCTCCTATGCATTGGATTTCTATACTTTCACTAAATGTTTAAAAAGATGTTTTTTTATGTTCTTAACCCTATTCGTTTTCGTGTTATCCGTTATCGGGGCCCGTTTTCTACACAAAAATGGCGGGATGGGAATTTCTTGGAGGAACGGCTCGAAACGGGGAATAAAGAATGGCCTTGGAGATTAGCATGTTTCCAGAGGCTCGATTTTAGCACTAACAACATTCTTGGTTGCATAAAAGAGTCGAACGTGATCGGAGCGGGGGCTACAGGGACATTATACAAGGCCGAGATACAGAGATTAAACACAACCTTTGTGGTTAAAAAGCTACGGAGAACGTCAATAAGTGATCCCGAGAGGTATCATCAAATCTCGGCAGAGTTGTCTTATGGATACATAGCATAGAACCTGGTGAGTAGTTAATATGAGCTTCAGTTTTTTATTTATTATTATTATATTTATTTTTACAAAAAGAATCCTTGGATTATTTCTAAAGTTAGATTCCATATGTCCTTTATGATGGTTTTCAGAGTTGTGTTTCTGAAAACTGAAAAATAAAAAGGATGAAAGATAAACATCAGGATTTGATGGTTATCTTAGTCTGGCTATATTTGTACATGCTGATTCTTTTTGCATCTACAAGATTTTTCTTTGTCCAATTTAAAGTCTCAAGTTACTTTTCTTGATAAAAACGCATAGAGTTTAGTAAATTGCAATTGTGGAACCCTAATTTTCATGGATTAGCAAATTTAGTCATTTAACATCTTAATGTAGCAATTTTTGTCCATGGCCATTTTGCCACAATTTTAGTCATGTAAACATCACATGCATTTGTAGATATTTTGTCATTTTAGGAATAAATAAATAAATAAAATATTGAAATATCAACTTTGAACTTAAAATGTGCCCCTAAGGTATCTTCCTACGGAGATGATATACGATTTTCTGTTACTGGCTATTTATTTTATTTTAAGCTGCAAATCAATGAATCTTTTTATTTTATTTTAAGCTGCAAATCTTACTGGAGTTTAATAGATTGGCATCTAAAGTTACTTTTTTTCTTTAGTTTTAAACTGTTTTATTTGTGGCGAATTACAAAAAGGAATCTGAATTATTTAACATTTTTTTCTTTTAAATGAATAACTGCAAGTCTGGACATTTTCCGCCCTTTTGCTTTTGATACTGACTTTGTGGGTTTAAGTTTGTTGTTTGTCTAATATGAAATTGTTATAAAGATTTCTTGGAAAAATAGGTATAGTTTTCACAATTATGTTGTCATTCAATGCTTATTATAAGTTGATTATGGGAGTTAGAGATGTGGTTCATATTAAGCAGCTTCGAAATTCAAATCTCGAGCCTGCCGAAGTGCAGAAATTGTTGAAGCAGTTGGCTGATAAAAGGTTTTGTGACGATGAGAATGAAAACCCGGTTGCTAACTCTGATATTTCGTCGAGAAAGCCAAAGGTACTTGGACGATGTATGAATTTGTCAATTACAAAATGTGGCTAGCAGCCTGGTCAATCAATTTGTGGAGCCTCTAAACGAAACTTCTTTCGAGGTCCTAACAAAAAAAATTAAATTAAATTTATATAACGAAACCAAACAAATGAAAAAAAAATCAATATAATAAACTGTATATATTAAAGAAAATAAGGCATTATATATATATATAAATATATATATATATATATATATATATATATATATATATATATATATATATTCTACAAATGTATTAATTTTGTCTATTTACCTAATAGTTTTATAAGTCACTGACTTGAAGTAATTAATTATATCAATTGCACAATTAGTTTTACTTATTTGTGTTGATGAGTTTAATTAAATATTAATTGTTTACAGGGTMAARAATCCATGATATGTGATCTTCAGTTACCATTACCAAATACATTGAGACCATCTGTTGAGTCTCACTCCAAAACTGATGTGAGTATCACATTCTTATAATGTTTTCGACGTTTACATTTTTGTCGCGATAGAATAAGTTAAAACTATTTCTTGGCACAGGATCTAATGAGTATTCATATCAGAAGGGGAGGTTTAGATAGAGGTCAAAGTCATAAGCAGTGGCTTTCGACCGTATCGCAATATCCGAACGTCATATCGATGTCTTTTGTGCCTATCGTGTCCCTTATGAGTGGTATTTGAGGAAGTGGGTTTTTAATCCACATGATTAATCTATACGTATGATGTGAGTATATATACACATATCGAGATCGAATATGAATAGCTTAAGTTGTCTCTGATGGCATATCTTGGTGCAGATAAACCACCTCTAGAGGAACTGGCTCAATTTCTGGAATATCAATTGCCTCGACAGTGGGCCCCAGAGTACAACGATCTTCCTCTTGGTCATCATCGTAGGAGAGAAGCATCTCCGTCTATTCAGTTTACGTTGTTGGGTCCTAAGCTTTACGTCAATACTGTAAAGGTGAATATGCCGACCTTGCAACTTAAATACACTTTTATCATTTCTGCTTTTTCTTTATTGAGTTGGTCAGAAATATTCAGTTGTGAGTAACTAATTAAGGAGACTAATTAACTTAATTATTAATTAGAATTCCATTTCCATTACGCCTGATACACAGAATTGAACCATCAAATTCTGAGGAGTTAAAATTGTCCAATTTCTGGGCAATCATGATATTAAAGGGGAATCCTTTATCGTGTGTTTGGCCTAATTTTAAAATCCCAAAGACTCACTTATGGTCAACAAAGTCTCTCGCTCTTTCTCTCTCTTTGGGTTTTGTGCTTGGCTGTGATTTTATTTTAAATTGCTACTTTGAAAATTGTTTACATAGTCGTTTCGAGTTTTTTTTCTTTTTATACTTTCTGACGTATGTAGTTAAGACTGAATGGCTTTTAATCTTTCCGTTTAAGGCTTTTTTAAGAATTTATTTGTACGTGTAGGAAATGCAGAAGTTTATTGACGGAGATAAGGATCACGAGAAACGCTAGATTGCAAGTTTCAAGGCAAGTTTTTCTTCATATTGTTGAGGTTCGTGTTTAGTTTATTTTTCTTATGGATATATTTATTTCGAACCGTTGTTTACGGACCCAATTTCTCCAATTGTTACACCAACTGCTGATGAGAATCATGGTGAGAACAGGGAAGTTTCAGCTTCTGATCATCAGACTAGGAATAAAAATCCTCTCGATGTTCTGTTATAGAGGAACATTCTGGAACTGCAATGTTTGCACAGTTTGCTGCTCTGAATGGCCAATAAAAAATTTTTTTTTTTATTGTAATGTATGCTTGGTGAATTTGTTAAGGTAGTTTGATGGTTTAATATGCATATTATATGCAAAATAAAAAAAACTGCGAAAAGCGACGTTTATAGCTTCGGGGTTGTTCTCCTCGAGATGCTGACTGGGCGATGCTTATTGAAGGAAAATTGTGAAATGAATCTTTTTTTGAATCTTTGGGGAGTGTTCTGAATCTTTTTTTTTTCGAAAGGAAAATTGTGAAACGGAATCAAGCCTTAGTGTTTTGCTTTGTTTTTGTAATTTTAAATTTTAAACACTTTATTTTTCTGTAATTATTCATAATATTAATATATTATTTTCTAAACTGATGTTATACAAATGATTGTATATTGAGTGCTGAGTTTGGGTCCATTGTGTAGGTTGAAGAGTTTCATAGACGGGATGGTTTTGAGGTGGGAAATGTTGATAAGATAGTTGAGAGCACATCAATGGATCAGCTTACCAGGAAGCTTGCTTGAGTCGGATAAGAGCTATGAACGACTATTTAATATCGTTTTAGCACTTAATAGTTATCTTATCGTGTTAGCACTTAATAGTTATCTTTATAACATAAGTTGTTGTTAAAGATAAAGCTGTTGATCGAATTATGCTGTTAGTCCAATCGGTAATAAAACTGTAATTTAAGTACAACTCAAGGATCCTAGCTCGGTACATTGTGTTTGGCCTGTAAACCTCTATTTCCGATGAAATAAGTATCAATCTTATGTGAGAACCTCTGCAAACTTGAATATAATGGTGATATAATGTATTTTACTCTTTTTAAGAATTTGATTGCCTGAATTTATCTTATTTGTTAGTATGAAACGATTTAGGGTGCGCAACCGGATTGGATGTTCGAAATTGGAAGAAGAATTGTGAATTTTGAGGTACTATATCTGGAAAAAAAAATGTGATGATGTAAGTTCCATGTGATTTAGAAATAATAGAAGGTGAATATGTAATGGTTTGAAAATGCATTGGTGAGTGAATGTCTTATAATAATTATTTATTTATTATAATAATAATTATTTATTTATTTTCTTTTTGTTATTGTTTGAGCAGTATCCATCAAGGCTATCAACAACTCTTGTGAATATCAGTGCTAAAGAAGACTTAGTTAAGCAGCACACTAATAATCTCTCACAAACTTTGTTAAACTTTTTTTTTTAAGAGGAAGTGATTCACTGCAATATAAATATAATGTAGTTGAGAATCAGAAGTCATTGTATTTGCAAATTACAAGTTAAAAATGAATAAGTTGTAAAAGGATTTTACTTGTGTGTAAAAGTTAAAAAGCTGACAATCACTTTTATTTAAGTGCTTTTATGCAATATTAACTCCTCCAACTGCTTTTAAAATATTATTTTTTTTTTTGTTGCATATTATAGGCTGGGAAAAAGCGGAAACCGAAGTCGCCGCATTAAAAAATGCTCTAAAGAATGTGTAAGACAACTAAGTCAAAAACAAGACGAGCACGAGAAAACAATCTTCGATGCCATAATCGAGAAAACCAATGAGTGGGAATCGACAAAATATGAACTGGAGAAAAAAAAACTCATTCTTGAAACAAGAACTCAAGTCTAAGTGTACCGATTCAGATTTTCTATATATATTTGAGAATCATATTTTTCTATATATATATATATTTTTCGGTCAATGATGTTTCAGAATCAGATTTTTACTGTATATTTTTCCTTTTTGGCAATTTAGAGTTTTTTTTTTAAATGTAAATATCTGAATTGTTTCTAAGTTCACAATATATTTTAATTAGAAACACGGTCGCTTAGGTTTTTGTTATTACTTTGGTCAATGTTACGAAATGTAAAAATGATAATGATTTTGATCCGTAACAATTATGCTTTATGTTTATTATAATTTCATAACACAGATAATTATTATTTTTAATATTAAATATTTATATTGGTATATGTCACAAATACGATACGAGACATGTTGAGAATACGATATTCATATTTATTTTTGAAAAATACCTACATTTCCAGATTTCTTATGTTATAACTATCACAATATTTAAAAAATATATCATTTTATAACTCCCGTGTCACACACGAGTCAACTTTATTTTGCAATTTTAAGAACGGTAGAAGATTCTAAATACAGTTAATTTAGTGTACAAGGAGACTTTCCGAAATTCAAAATGAAAAATATTTTTTTCTTTTCTCATATTATAATTCAAATTTTGAATATCTTATAAATTTTTTAAATAAAATTTAAAATTATATTGTATTTCTTATATTTGCCCCCGAAATTCGCGGGTTTTCACACTAGTTTGTTAATATATAACTAACCTAATCAATCGTATTCTTTCCGAACATGAAGATTTTTTTATTACTTTTTCACTAACCTCTCGCAAGTAATCACGTCCATTAAATATAATTAACCTTTTCAGACTTTTCCCAATTCATTTTTCGTTGTTCTCAAGCATAATGGAATTGCCAGTTACTTTTATCTTTCATCGCTTTTAATTTTATTGTATTTATAGCCAAATTATTAGGTGGACATGGGTGCACCTTGATAGGTGCACTCTGTTTTACGTGATGATATCTGATAGTTATACGTAATGATATCTGACAGTTATACGTGATGATATATGGTAGTTATATGTGATGATATGTGTCAAAATTTTAGAGTTTAGGGTTTACTTTTCCATTTTAGGGTTTAGTTTTACATTTTAGGGTTTAATTTTCCATTTTTAGGGTTTAATATTTTATTTTAAGGTTTAGTTTTTTATTTTTTTAATTTGATTTTCCATTTTATTTCTATCATTCTGCCAGTTATATGTGATGATATGTGTCAGTTATATGTGATGATATGTGTTAGTTATATGTGATGATATGTGTTAGTTATATGTGATGATATGTGTCAGTTATATGTGATGATATGTGTCAATTATATGTGATGATATGCAATAGAAATTTAGTATTTAGATTTTAATATTCAATTTCAGGGTTTAGTTTTTTATTTTAGGGATTAATTTTCCATTTTTAGGGTTTAATTTTTTGTTTTAGGTTTATTTTTTTAATTTTATAATTTTAAATTTTAGATTTAGAATTTCAATTACTTGTGATGATATGTACTAGTTATATGTGATGATATGTACCAGTTATATATGATGATATGTACCAGTTATATACGATGATAAATTAAATTACAGGTGCACCTTATAAGGTGCAACTGGGTCCATGGTATACTGTCCCGTATTTATAATCCTTCATCACCGTATATTTTTTATTATTATTATTTATTGGGTGCTGGGTGTCGTATATGGGAATTATAACATTTGTTATTTTTAAATTAATATATCAGCCTGGTATATTATTCTTTTCATCCCTGGTTCCAAATAAATAAATAAAAGTTTATCATATTTTAGACTTCTTAACTAAAACATAGCACATAAATCACTTTAACCAATACCTTTTCTATGCTGCAATAATCCCACAAATGAAAGACAATTTTTTCGGTACAGAATAAAAACAGACTAGAAGCAAGAAAAAAGGATCAAATGAATCATCTCCTTTTTGTCGACAAGCTTTGACGTTCAGCTTCTTTCTCAGCAACGACGGCGTAGAACTCTGACCTGAGCATCTCATGCACGTCGAGATTCAACATACAGTCAGATTCAAAATCTCCATTACAACCTCAATAGTAACCGTGAAACCTAACGTGGACAACACTCGGATAGCATTAGCAGTCCTGCATATGTTTTGTCTAGTATCAAGCGGCGTGTACGTTTCCTCAACCTTTTCATCATTCGTTGCATCATTCGACAATTTCACATTGATACGGCACTAAAAGTCCCTACGTAATATATGAGGGTATTTATGGTAAGCGACCTCATTTTTGGGAAGTGAGCGAGCTGGTTGGTTTTTTTGGAGAGGTGGGCGAGCTGGTTTGTAAAATAGCGACCTGGAGTATGAGGATCAGTTCTCGTATAGGGTCGCGACCTCTTACATTTTGTGTGTTAGAGCTCGATTATGGGCTTTATAAATATCAAGTCCATTGGCTTACATGGATGGTTTATGGGGTCCTGACGGGCTATATGGAAAGAATAACAGGCCCAGTCTTATTATGGTAAGAGATTTATTATTTGTGGAAACTTAGCATAAAGGAAGAATTTTAATTCTAAGTCGGTCATGGTGTCATGGTATTTATGGAATTGTGATGAGAGAAGAAAATCTTGGCTTGGGGAATACTTCTCTTGTCTCTATAAAAGTGGTGCATAACTCTCATAATTCTTATCTTGCTTCTATCGTATTTGGGCTCTCAGAACTACCAATTGCTTATCTAACTTAAGCATCAGAGGACCTTCACGGGTCTGTCATCCGACCCGCTTCAAGGTGCTGTTTTGCAGGACCGGCGAGGTCGCTAGGAGGTTCGTGTAAAGGCTTGGTAGGTGGCTGTAACGTATTCGGAAGCTATTTCAAGTCGCTGATCTCATATTTTAGGTTAGTACTCCATATTCTTGGTAACCAATCTTTTTGGTTTTATCAAGTGGCGCCGTCTGTGGGAAAGAGGAACATCGAGTCCTTGTGCGAAAGGCGTGAGAAATTTCACAAGCGAAGCATGAAGAACAGTAACATAATACCCAGAACCCTACACTATGGTTCTGGATCAAACAAATCAAAGAAGAGGAACGTGAGGGTGGATGTCAACGACGGAGAACCAATAAAAGAAGGACAAACGCCTCCTCAGGCGGAACCAGCAGTTCAAAGTTTGGGAGGCACACCACCGCCCTCCCCGAAATGACGTGATGGAAAAGAACCGGCAGAAGATTTAGAGGCGAAGACACCGGAGGTTGTGGCACAGAAAGTGATTCATATAGGAACGAAGGAATGGAAGGACCTGCCAAATTAAAAAAGGATTCTTAGATGGGCTTATGGATTTCGTGCATCTGAATAAGATGGAAGAGCTGAACAAGTACCTAGCAGGCAAGCTGGGTACTCTGAAAGAAAAGGTTGATGGACCAAACGGCGAGCAGGAGGAAAAGTCGACCACCAAGAAAACAAAACAAAGCGGAAGATCTCTGTCTAGGAGATCTTCTCTTGGGAGGAAAGGTCGTAGTAAGAGAAAGTATGAGGATACTTCCAGCTCTACCTCATCCACGGAATCTCATACTCATAAACATAAACATAAGGGGAAGGGGGTGAAGATAAAGCGGAGCCATTACAGGCATAGAGGTCGCCGACATGGCAAACCTACCAGTGAGAGCGGAACCCAGACTTCGAGTACGAATGGCGAATCTCAAGATAAAACTCGTAAGAGCTGCAGCGGGTACCACGAAGGGAATGGTGAGAATGAGGTGGGCCAGGAAGTAAGGCGTTTAGAGATATGCAAGAGGCCCTGCTAAAGTTACAAAGAAGGGTTGAGGGGGAGAAGTTCGAGGAAGATGAGGGACATCCCCTTTCAGATGAGATGCTGTGAGCTGCGATGCCTAAGACGTATAAGGCGTTGGAGTTCCAGTATCAGAGGATGACGGATCCAGTGGCACACCTACAGCTTTTTGAGAATGAGAGGGTGTTACATAGATATACGGATGCTATAGCGTGTCGGGCTTTTGTATCTACTTTGAGGGGAATCGCGCAAAGCTGGTTTTACCAATTGCCGTGGGGAAAAATCACCAGTTTTCAGACGCTGCGAGCTGCTTTTTTCAAAAAAAAATCTAGTGTGAGGCAGAATGCGAGAACGGCGCAATCATTGTTTACTATGGTGCAGCGACCTGGCGAAATTCTAAAGCAATGTGTCAATAGGTTCACCAGCGCCACCCTGGGGGTGCCCGCTGCAACGGATGAGATGAAGGCAGGAGGTTTACATCAAGTGCTAAGGAGAGAGGATTTACGCAAGTCCTTGGTGAAGAAGGAGGCACGAACGTATGATGATGTTTTGGAAAGATGCCATAAATATATGCAGGTGGAAGAAGCTGAAGAGGAGCATCGGGTGCGTTTTGGTAGGGAGGTCGTGGATACGGGAGGCGGTGTGTCTAGAAGGAAATTAAGGAGAGAGCCCATAAGGATAGTGTGCGGGCTATTGACCCCGAGTCCTGTGGTTAGCAGAAAACCGAAAGTAGATGTGCAGGACTGGAGGAATGAGGATTTCACACCATTGGCTTACCCACGGGCTAAGGTATTTACTATCATGGAACGTCTGGTACCTAATGAGATAAAATGGCAAGAAGATCGCACGCCCATCCCTACTCGTCCCAAATCTGAATTCTTTTGCATGTTTCACAACAATTACGGGCATTCCACGGAGAGGTGCTGGCATCTCAAAGAAGAAATCGAGAGGCTAATCAAAGTGGGGGCACCTGAAAGAAGTCATTTACAGGGATAGAGAACCGAAGGAACCAGGACGACCATTACCTCAACCACCACCAAGGGATCCACCTTAGGATCAGGTCGCGAGACAACCACAACAGGGAAATCAGGTACATAATGGCCCAAGTTGAAATAAGGGGAGGATAAACATGATCTCGGGTGGACCAACGGATGGGGATTCCAACAATGCAAGGAAGAGGCATGTCAAGTCAGCTCATCTGGGACCGTGGGAGGTCGCTAGTGTGAGTCGACGACCTCAAGTCATGGGGCCAGTCATTTATTTTGGCCCTGATGAGCGACGCGGGTTACAGGAGGACCATAACGATGCATTGGTAATCGAAGCTGAAGTGGCGGGGTAAGAAGTAGGCAGGAATTTTGTGGATAATGGGAGCTCGGTAAATATAATATACACAGATTGTCTTGAGCAAATGAAATCGGAAACCAAGGTGCAACCTGTGAATACGCCTATTTATGCGTTCAATGGGGCACAGGTAATCACTGAAAGAGAGATGACGCTGACAGTGATACTAGGGAAGGATGAGTTGTGAGCAAGAAAAATTTCTAAATTTTTGATTGTCCGAGGGAGGTCAGCATATAACGCCATATTAGGTCGACCTGCACTCAACGCATTCCAGGTAGTAACATCGACCTATCATATGAGTATCAAGTATCCAGTAGGGGATAGAGTGGGAGAAGTTATTTCGGAACAACAAGTCGCGAGGTCGTTCTACCAGATGACGGTCAAGAAGGGATTAGTTTAAAATAAGCGCGAAAGGGATGATGATCGTCCAGAAGGAGTACTTAGTGCGAAAAAGATAAAGGAACAGGAAAATTATGTTCGGCCACACGAGGAATTGATGGAGATTTTATTAGAGGAAGGTCGCCCAAAGTACACTACGAGGGTGGGGACCTTAATGTCTGAAACAATGAGGGATGAGGTTGTGAAGTTATTAAGAGAATTTTGGAATGTATTTGCTTTTGGGAATGGAGAGTTAACAGGGTGTCACCTGAGGTCGCACAACATCATTTAAATGTAGACCCGGAGGCGAGGTCAGTAAAGCAGAAAAAGGAGGCATTTTGGGGCAGAGTTGGATAAGGTAATCGAGGAAGAGGTGAAAAAATCGTTGAAAGCTGGCCACATAAGAGAAATTCAATTCCCTGAATACTAGTACAAAAAACATATTCTAGAACAGATAATCTAGAACGGATTTCTCGATTACGTTCTAGAATATCTGTCCGGTGGCATTTTTGTAATTAAAGTCATAATCCTAGAACGGATTTTAAACTGTACATTCTGAAAATTTTGAGTCTGACCACATTTAGAAGGTACTTTTAAGTATACGTTCTAGTATGTATCATATCTAGAACGTATAAATAATAATACCTTCTGGTAAATTAAACATCCCAGAACGTATTAATATTTATACGTTCTAGGTATTAAACACTTAAAAAAAATTAAATAATTGAACTAGTTTTTTCGGCCACACAAAACACAAACATTATCCCTTTCTCTCTCACTACTTCATCTAATTTTTCGAAATCCTCCAAAAATTTCGCCAATACTGGGTCTTCGTCGCGGCCGATTGGCAGCCGAAAAATCGAAGCCTCAACCTCCGGTGGTCTCAACCTCCCATCCCTCACTACTAATTTTGAAAATCCAGCCTCAATTCTCAGCAAGCAACGTTTTCCCAAAAATTTTATCGTCGATCCCCTTTTGAGGAAAAATGGCGGAGCTCCGTCCGGCATCCCTCCGGTTGAATTCAACCCTCCCAGACCAACTCCTCATGATGTTGGAGCTCCTACAACTATCAATTTCAAGAATTGTGTCCCAGTTTCTTCCAATTCAAAATACGATGGTCACGATCCCTTTCTTAAGGAAAAAGGTGTTCTCCCGGCCTGCATCTTTTGACTTATTCTGAAGCGCACAATATATCCCTACAACAATTCGAGAGTAACCCAGTTGTCAATTTCAAGAATTACGGCTCAATTGTCGCCAATTCAAAATTTTCTAGTGCCGCCCCCTTTTCACCTATTCTTGGAGAAAATGAACGAAACGTTGTGTTTCCTGCTGAAATATATAGGCCGCAAATTCCTCTCCTCCTTCCCAATGGCGGCGGCTCCAGTGCTTGGTGGTTGGGCATTTCTCCAGTGATGTCGTCACATAGAGACGAAAGTAATTTGGCGACAAGAACATCCTCTGCGCCTTCTTCTAATCCTACACATCATCGGCTTCGGCGGCTTAGGGGCCTGAGGCGGAGGTTCCAGAATTGGTGTGCGAACTGGTCAGCGTCCAAGGCATCGTGGACTCTCTTACCTCCGTCCATTGGAAGCGCCATCAAGTAACTTCTCCCCTTTATTCTTCTACGCCTTTCTAGCTTCCATTTGTTCTTCATTTACAATTTCTTATTAGATCGTTAAATTAAAACGCTGTGATAGAATTATTTGAGCATGGCATAGTGATAATCGTCGAGGAAACCAAGATATGTTGGTTATTTTTTATATTTGCAGAACAAGGAAGCAGGGAGGTTGTGGTTTCACAGGAATGTAGTCATGTATGTGTGAGTAAAAATCTGTACATAATAACATCTGTAAGTTGTGTTGCTATCCCTTATTGACTTATGTGATAACTTTTTAGGATATGTCAAGAAAGGCGCAAGAACAGGCTTTGGAGCGCTTGAGAAATCTTGAAGATGAGTTAGTGAAGTCCAGGTAATCTTTATTTATTATTAATATTATTATTATTATTATTATTATTATTTTAAAGTTTTAATCTATGGTGTCTCTTCCTCTGCTAGTTTTTCATTTCTTGCACCATTTACCAGCCTGGGGAAAAATGCCAATGTTTTTAGTGGATGAAACGAATGGTTCCTGTCAGTTAGGCTTTTAGCTAAAACCAGTTTGTATTGCTTGATAGTTTAAACTTGCATGCCTTTATGTTGGTATGGTTATGTGTACAATGCATAGATATATCATTTTCCATACTATTTACCGACGACTTGAAGAGTTTTACTGGATGTCGTACTTTTTATTAGTTTTTCTGGTCCTTTTGAGTTTCTAGTTCTTCTCATCACAGCAGCAGCCATTTTATTAATGCTTCTGAGTGATTTGAATGTTGAAATAAGTGCTACTGTGATGTGTTATATTATGTGGGCTGCGATTTGTGCATATTTACATCTATTAATCTTGTTGCCGGGTTCTTTGACAAGATCACTAGACCAATATTACAGCCTTTTGTTTTTCTTTATTGTGTGGAATATGGCATGCCAATAATGTCTTGAAGGATAATGAGGTTGATGTTATTGAGTGTAGTTATATTGATCTTTAGAGAGATTCCGGCATTGAGGTGAAATATTGGCTGAGACACTATGCTCAATATGTTGTTGATCTAACACCTTACGCAGCTCATCCTCACAAGAAGACATCATAAGGCAAATGGCAAGTATTGTTAGTATTCTTGCTGGAGGTGATCTATTTAATTATAAGGGTTTTTAAGTTGTTTGCTCACTAGAGGTGCACTTGGTTGTTCATGGTAATTAATTAAGATATGTGGACTTGGAGAAGTCATGTAATTTGTTGTCGTATTAGTTATTTTTTTAAGTCATGTAATTAGAAGTCATAGTGATAGTCATGTAATTGTTTTTTTAAGTTCTTACTATTTTGTCCCAAATTCGATTCAAGGTGTCGAAGGCTGAGATGGTGTCCGCAGGTGGTGAACTATCTTGGTAGTCATATAATGATGAGACTCCTTCCGCTGATGTCAGTGACACACTAGCAACACAAGGCTTGTTGGAGCAAGTAAACGTTACCCGAGACGCCTCTGATTACTTATGGTACCTCACTCAGTAAGTGATCATAATTATGAGATTTCCGTTAAATAACTAACTCATGCAATGATTATTGATAGTTTTTTCTCATTTACTATAGAGTCGAGATAGCTTCCGACGAGGGGTTTTTAAAGAACGGACAATGGCCTCAACTCACAGTTATGTTAGCAGGTCATGTGTTGCATGTGCACAATTCTAACAACTGACTTTATAATGTAGCTTGTGGTTGAGGAACTTCCTAACTCGAAGATATTTAGAAAAATAAATTCTATTTCTCGAGCTTGTTGTACTTTATAATGTATTTCTTTCATTTTTTATCGAGTGGATGGGGTGTGTGTGTGTGTGCGCGATATTATTTTTCAGGATTCCGTTGTAGCGCTCTTGGAATTGTGTGATTAATATGCAAGGGCCTGCGGCTTTATTGTGTAGAGAAGGTGAGATTTTGACACACGCGTCCCGACCCCCATATCTTTTTTTTTCAATTGAGCCCCCAATTTTTTTTAATTATAATAGTCTGGTACGTGTTTCACACCCGCGTCCCGGTTTTTTGAATTTTATTTTTATCAATTTAATGGGCGGGACGTGCCTGTCATTGGCGTCCCGATCCAAAATTTCATTTTTTTAAACGTGTATATTTTATTAATTTTAAATAAAAATTATATTATATTATATTATTTAATAATACCAATAAACCCCTAACAAAAGACCAGATGCCAATAGAACTATTACACTTTTTAAAATATTGGACTTATTGTCAAAATTTAAACTAAATGATTCACAAGCCTAACAAATAATTTGTTAAAATAGTTCAGCCCAAGCCAATTTCTTTTCTAACCCTTGTTACCAGATTCACCGATTTGAATCGGATCACTTCTTAAAAAAAATTTACTATAGTCTTTCACTCTTTTCTACATAACCTTATCTCCTTTGCGACTCTTATTAAGATTTTTCAATTTTACCCTTGGGCGTCCGCAGTAAAAATGCCTGTGTACGTAAGCCTTACGCAATACGTCACGTCAGCAACAATGGTCGTTTCCTCACCCACTCTGATGCACCACCTCTTCTCTGGTCCGGTGCATTCGGTGACTGTGCCTGCCGCCTTGCGCTTTCCCTACTCCGGTCCTCTCCGTCCGGTGACCTTGCCAACCGCCTCACGCTTCTTCAGCACGAACGCCAATGATCCTTTCTATGGTATTTTTGTTTCTTTAGCTCCTCCATGTTAATGTGTTCTATATATTTTGTGCCTTTTTCTTTTTCTGTTGTTTAATTTACCAACTTCTCGAGGTCTTCGTATTTGGCGATGTCTAGATATGTCTGTGTTTCATTTCACACGTATTATGTTTATTAATGGACATTCTAAGAATAACCTAATATGATTGTTCACCAGTGTGTGTGCTTTTGCTATTTCTACCTGTAAAATGAAAACGAGCTCCATAAACTTCTTGTTAAGCCTTTCAAAATAATTTTCAGTCTAAAATCTTGAGTCCGCGGTTTTTAAGTCTATTTTCTTGTGACGTCTTTTTTTAATGTGCGTGTGTGGTTTTTCTATGTGTACCTGTTAACAGGAAATGAGATTCATTGACTTGTTGAGCTTTCAAAACAATTCTCATACTTATATTCGAGTCCATGGTTGTTCAAAACCTATTTATCATTTGCAGATCTGTTTGAATCTATTCTGCATCAATATATATTTTCTTGTGATGCCTTTTTTTTTTTTTGTGTGTGTATGGTTTTGCTATGTGTACCTGTTATCAGGAAATGAGATTCATTGACTTGTTGTTGAGCGAATTTCCATATATATATAACGAGTCCACGGTTGTTTCAGAAACTATTTATCATTTGCAGATCTGTTTGAAATGCAGCTTTCTTAATGATTTGTACATCTAAACTTTGTTTGATGATCTGTTCTCTTGGATCTTGAACGTTTTCAATTTTCTTTACTTCGAGGCATACCAAGTTATGAAGGGGACGCACACCTACCAATTAAAGAAGCCTCATTGGGTTAATCCAAAGGTAATTTCATTGTATTTTTACAATTGTTAATTGAATTGATTTTCTATTGTTAAATATAAAGTATTGAATGTTTGTAATAATCTTTTTTTTTTCTCTTTCAAGTGTTTCCAACAAAAGGGAAATGCGGCCGATGCATGCGAGTTCTTTGTTATGAGGCATATGCTAGAGATCATCAAATTAGATATTTATAACTCATTCGAAAAGGTAATTATGAAATCATTTGTATTATCATTATTAATAGTATTTCAATATTTATAAGTTGTTATTATTAATAATATTTTGAATATTTATTCGTAAAATTTGTTACCATTATTAATAATATTTTTAGTATTATATGTTGTGTTGATGTCAACTTGGAATATGAATCCAATTTATTTGACATTCTCGATTCAGTTTTTTTCAAGTCTTATTGTGCATTTTGACCTACAGGCACTCAATATGGAAGAGCCTTATTCGAAAGATGACATTGATGATGTACGTAGACGTTGGGCCGAGTGTTTTATGGAGGTTATTTCTTTACATTTTCTAGAGGTCAATTGATAGTGCACTATCTATTATTAGAATGTTAGCAATAGAGGTACTAAAATCTTTTTATGTTGAATTGTGATGGTTGAAAATTTATGGTACATCTACTGATTTGTGTAATTTTGACGACTTGTAGTGTACTTTTAATGGTTGATGTTACATGGTGATTTGGGTAATTTTGACTTGTGGTTGGTGAATGAATTAATGATTTTGTCAGTTAATTCTACTTTATTGTTTATGTATTGATTATGGAGCTATAATAATTTAGGTCAAACTGGATATAAAATTAGTATAGTAACATGTTCTTAAATATGACATTCTAGAACGTATAGTTCAAATATCTGTTCTAATATATGACAATCTAGAACGTACAATCCGAATATCCGTTCTAAAATAAGACAATCTAGAACGTACAATTTGAAAATCCGTTCTAAAATATGACAATCTAGAACGTACAATTTGAAAATCCGTTCTAAAATATGACAATCTAGAATGTATATTTTGAATATCCGTTCTTAAATAATGACTTTCTAGAACGTACAATTGGAATATCCATTTTAAAATATGACATTTAGAACGTATATTTCTAATTTTACGTTCTAAATATAACATTCTAGAACGTATATTCTAATATATGTTTTAGAATAATGGCATTCTAGAACGTACAATTTGAATATACGTTCTACAATATGACATTCTAGAACGTATTTTCTAATATGCGTTCTAGACTATGAGACATTCTAGAACGTATATTAGAATTATACGTTCTAGAATGTATTATAGAGAACTGGGCAGACCCAGAATCGGACTTTTTAGAACGGGTTTAAAACATTCTAGAACGGATATTTAGAACGGCTGGATCTAGAACGCAGCAGAATCCATTCTAGACTGCCTGTTTTATCCGTTCTAGAATGCCTGTTTCTGCACTAGTGATGTGCATTGATTTTCACGATCTGAATAAAGCTTGCCCAAAGGATCATTATCCTTTGCCACAAATTGATCAGTTGGTGGATTCGGCTTCAGGGTGTGAGATGTTGAGCATGATGTACGCTTCACAGGGGTATCACCAAATACCTCTTGCAAAGGAGGATCAGCCCAAGGTGAGCTTCGTTACTTCCACGGGGACGTATTGTTTTGTATCCATGCCTTTTAGTCTAAAGAATGCTGGAGCGACCTATCAGAGATTGGTGGATAGGATGTTTAAGGATCTGTTGGGGTCCACTATGGAGGTTTACGTTGACGATATGCTAATCAAGAGTAAGAAAGTTGAATCTTATGTGGAGGATTTGAGGAAAACATTTGTTATACTAAGACAGTATGGGATGAAGCTTAATCCAAAAAAGTGTGCGTTCGGTGTGCGGTCGGGGATGTTTTTGGGGTACATGGTGACGAAAAGAGTGATTGAAGTTAATCCAGAGAAAGTTTGAGTTGTTTTAGAGATGCCACACCCTCGTACAGTACGTGACGTATAGGTACTTACAGGTCGCATCGCGGGGCTTAGTCGTTTTATTTCCAGGTCGGCGGAAAGGGGTGTCCCATTTTTTAGGTCACTCCGAAAGGGATCCAAGTTTTAATGGACGAAAGAAGCTGCAGATGCGTTTGAAGAATTAAAAAAGTACTTGGCTGAGATACCACTGTTGACTAAGCCAATGCCTGGGGAAGACCTGATCTTATACATATCGGTGGGGGAGGTCGCAGTAAGCTCAGTGTTGATCAGAGAAGAGGCGGGCATGCAAAGGCCTATTTATTATATTAGCAGGATGTTACGGGGGCTGAGTTAAAATATTCCGAGCTGGAGAAAGGAGGTTTCGCGTTGATTTGTACAGCAAGAAAACTGCGGCCATACTTTTTGAGTCACAGGTTAAAGGTGCGTACTAATTTAGCTCTTAAACAGGTTCTGAGTAACCTAAATGTATCTGGAAGATTGGTGAAGTGGGATGTAGAGTTGAGCGAGTATGACGTGATGTATGAACCAAGGGTAGCTATCAAAGGGCAAGTGTTGGCAGATTTTTTGCAGGAGATGGTGTGCCCATCTGATGCGAGTGAGGAGGTAAAGCCATGGACATTGTACACTGACGGCTCAACTATGATATCAGAAGCGGGGCTGGGCATTGTGTTAACCAGCCCAGAGGGAGAAAACTTGGAGTTCGCGATCAAGTTGGGGTATAAAGCATCCAATAATGAGGCTGAGTACGAGGTTGTGTTGCAGGGTATCAAAATGGCAGGCGATCTGGGAGCAAGAAAGGTATGGGCGTACACGGATTCCCAATTGATAACACGGCAGTTCGATGGTTCTTTTGAGGCTAAGGAAGAGCGGATGGTGGTGTACTTAAACAAATTGCGCGAAGAGGCAGCACGCTTTGAAGAGTTAAAACTTGAGCATTTACCGCGAGCTGAAAATACTCGGGCTGATCAGCTCGCTCGAATAGCATGAGCACTTGGGACTTGTGATACTCGAAGGATTACGTTGATGGAGTTAGAACATAGTAGCGTGGAAAAAGGAAAGGAGATTATGGAGCTCGAAATCAAGGATGATTGGCGTTCACCTACATGGGATATTCTCGTCAAGGCTAAGGAGGGTGCAGAGAGATTGACAATGAGGGAGGCTAGAACAGCAGCTCGTTTCTGTGTGGTAAATGAGACATTGTATAAGAGGTCGCGTTTTGGACCTTTTCTGAAATGTTTGGCTAAGGAGCAAGGATTGGAGGTGCTAAAGGAAATACATGAAGGGTATTGTGGTGATCATGCGAAGGGAAAGGCGTTGGTTAGTATAATATTGCGGGCTGGCTTCTTTTGGCCGGGAATGAAAGGTATGGATAGCGACTTAGTAAGAACGTGTAAAAGGTGTCAAATGCATGCTCCGGTTATTCATATACCGGCTGAGGAGATGATGGTTATGAGCTCGTCTTGCCCGTTTGCGCAATGGGGGATTGATAATGTGGGTCCTTTTCCAAAGACCCCAGGCAATAAAGAGTATCTGGTGGTAGCAATTGATTATTTCACGAAGTGGGTGGAGGCCGAAGCAGTTACAGGAATAAGCGAGCAGCATATGATGGATTTTATTCTTAACAATATATTTTGCAGGTTTGGTGTGCCACGAGTGTTGGTATCTGACAATGGAACCCAGTTTAACGGGAGAAAAATTTGAAATTGGTGCAAGGAGATGGGGATGAAGCAACGATTTGCTTCTGTGGCGCATCCCCAAACTAATGGGCAAGTGGAGGTTACTAACCGTATAATTGTGCAGGGACTCAAGTTGCGACTGGAAAGGACAGGAGGACTTTGGGAAGAAGAGCTCGCGTCGGTCCTATGGGCTTATCGAACAACTCCCCGAACCTCCACGGGGGAGTCGTCGTTCAGTCTGGTCTACGGGATGGATGCGGTTATTCCGACGGAGATAGTGGGAGGATCGAAGCGTCTGGCGGCTTTTAATGTGGAATAAAATGAGAGGTTAACTCGGGGAGCGATTGAGACAATTGATGAAGTGCGGGATAGGGCTGTGGCTCGGGTCGAACACTATAAACAAAGGATACAGGCAGCTTTTAACAAACGAGTCAAGCATCGCTGCTTTAAGGTAGGCGATTTAGTATGGAGGCGAGAGGATGCATTGCGTATGACTAAGAAGCTAGAGCCAAATTGGGTGGGGCCCTTCAAAGTGATAAAGGTATTACGGGAAGGTGCATATATACTTGAAGATGGACAAGGAAAGGTTCTACCTCGGAGCTGGAATGTGTGTCACTTGAAGAAATATTATGCTTAAACGGCGAGCTGGAGATGTTTATACCCTTCTGGGCGGTTATGGTGATTTACCCTTCGGGGCGGGTAGATTATATATTACCCTACGGGGCGGATGGATTTTTTATAAACCGATGCTTATATAGGTCGGCCGACGCTTCTATAGGTCGGATGGTTGTCTTATTACCCTTCGGGGCGGATGGTTTTTCTTATTACCCTTCGGGGCGGATGGTTGTTTCATAAACCGATGCTTGTATAGGTCGGACGACGCTTCTATAGGTCGGATGGTTGTCTTATTACCCTTCGGGGCGGATGGTTGTTTCATAAACCGATGCTTGTATAGGTCGGATGGTTGTTACCCTTCGGGGCGGATGGTTGTTTATTTACCCCTCGGGGCGGATGGTTATATTATTATAAATTTTGGCGAACTACTTTTATGGTTTCTTAATATGGTTAATGATGTGATTATTGCTTTATATATTTGGGAAGGATATGTTTGATTTACATATCTTTGTCGATCCGTTGTGTTACATTATGGATAGATGTGTTTTTGCGAGCTGATATGTTTTTATAAGCTTACTTTAAGCTCCACAGGTTATTGATGATCTATGGTTTGATTATTCCTTGAATCTCATGGGGTAAAGTATGATTGGTTGTAATTTTGCGCGACCCTAATTTAACTTACGGGTTTATTTTATACATGGTTTGGTCTGGTTTTTATATGGTTTAAAGTGCAGGATCATATATGGTTGAAGTCGACGAGCTATGTATAGAGTAAATAAAAGTAGAAGTGTTCACAAATCGTAAACATTGTTCATACATGGTGAGAGCATGGATACAGGTTTTTAAAATCAAAATAAGGAGCATCAGGTTTTTAGGTCGCGCTTGGTCCAGACATAGGAATCATATCTTCAGAAGGCATCTCCAGCTCGGAGGAAAGTTGGGTGGACAGGATAGCTTGACTTTGGCACGATAACCACCACTCAGCGTCAATTGGTTGGTTCATGTCGCCTTTGAAAGTGCTGAAAGGGGGCAACATATCGATGATGGCGGGCACGTCAGGGTTGTATGAGACAATTAGGGCCGCGACCTGATTCTTGATTATGTCAGCGGCCTTGAACATCCACTCTTGAGCGCCAACAGCCATTTTACCAAAGTATATGGAGAATTTCCCATAGGCCTTCACCAATTCCTCTCGGTAAGCGCTAATAAGCTTTCTGCCCGTTTCACTCGTGAGAAAGGTCCGCCGACCTTAAGCCACACCTTGCGCATGCGCCATCTGATTTTGCTCCTGAAGCTTTTGATTCTGCACCTTGAGCTCTCCTGCCTATTTTTGCGCGTCCTTTAGCTCAGTGCCCATGCGAGTTGTTTCATCCTTCAGGCTGTTTACCTGGCTCTTCAGGATCGATATCTCTTCCTCACGAGCTTTGAGTAGTTGGTTCGCGCCATCCATCTCTCCTTGGGTTATAAGTAGCTGCCGCATTTGTTGTTCGGTTTGTGCGGTCGGCTCATCATATTTTTTTTAGAGCTCGCTCTCCGTGGACCACGCCATCAACTCCTTAGAAAGCTTTGAGACCAGGGGGCTCAGATGCACCACAACGTTTTGTAAGGGCTTGCAAGTGATTATCTTAATATGAGGAAGGGTTTTCGGAGTTTACCTGTTTGGTTATTCGCTCGTTGAGGAAGGCCTGGATCTCTTTGGCATTGTCACACTGGGCTATTCCTTTGCTCAGGTCCGGTGAGCTCGAAGAGGTCGCAGCATGTGTTTTGACGAGGCGACGGCATTTTTGGATTGGGGAGCTTGAATTCTTGGCAACAGGCTTGAGAGGACGTTTTCCCTTTCCTTTGAAGGACTTCTGCACCAGCGGCATCTCCTCCAGGTCGTCTCCCTCTTCTTGATCAGCCTCATTCCCGAAGGCTTCAGCTAGCGCTTCGTCAATAGTGATGACTGGGGAAGGTGCAAAGGTAACGGCGGGCTGAGGATTATATATCTCTATAACTTCCTCAGAGGTCGGCGAGGCACATCTTTTGACGAATGCGAATGCAATAGCAAAGGGGTGTTATTATTCAATTTTAAATAATGAATGGTGTAGAATTACGAGACTTGGAAAACCAACCAAAATCTGATTCAGTAAGGGCAAGATCCGGGTCAACTGGGCGGGAGTCGATGCCTACATACCGAAAAACGTTGAATCGGCTGGTGAGCAGCACCACGTCAAATGAGCGCTTACTCCATGCCGCGAGCTGGTCGGAATACTTCACTACAAAAAAACAGCAGTTTTCCGAGGGAAAAAAATCGAGGGAATTGACTTCCCTCGGAAAGTTCCGAGGGAAATACCGAGGAAACCAAAATTCCCTCGGTATTTTCCGAGGGAAGGCGATTCCCTCGGAATGTTTTTATTTTATTTTATTTTTAATTGAAAAGCTTCCGAGGGAATACGATATCCCTCGGAATGAAACCGAGGGAATCCAAAATCCCTCGGTTTATTTTTTATTTTTTTTAAATATTAATTAATTCCGAAATAAAAAAATATTCCTCGGAATTTTAATTAATATTTAAAAAATAAAAAATAGGAGGGGTGCGTCTCGTCATCGTGGAACCACGGGGTGCATCTATTACTCATATTTTTCTCCAACAAATTCAAAACCAACCAAAATCACCCCTCTTCACCGAAGCAATGGTAAAACATTAATGCTTAAGAAAGGATGGAAGGAATTTATAGAGAGCGTCACTCGATAGGCTTCGGATACTTCTTAGTATTTGAATACAATGGGAAGTCAGAGTTTAATGTCGTCATATTTGATAAGTCTACTGTTGAGATTAACTATCCAATCGGCTAGAGATAAAAACGAGCACGTGCGTTTAGGACGCGTTTTCTATTTTTTTTCGATTTTAGATGAATAATAGAAAAAATAGAAAAAATAATAAAAAATAGAAACAAGACCCAAGAAATTACGACCGGGGTGGGGAGGGGTGCGCCTCGGCGTCCCGGAAATAAACCCTATTTTTTCCTAATTTTTTCTATTTTTTCACTTTTTTTTTATTTTTTGAACATTCCGAGGGAATCAGAAATCCCTCGGAATTCCGAGAGAATATAGTAATCCCTCGGTTTTCCGAGGGAAATAATCCCTCAGAAAACCGAGGGATTACTATATTTCCTCGGAATTCCGAGGGATTTCTGATTCCCTCAGAATTTTCAAAAAATAAAAAAAAATGTGAAAAAAATAGAAAAAAATAGAAAAATCATAAAAACGAAACCGATCCTATCATCTTAGGCACTTGGGGTGGTTTTGACCCCAAATTCGATCGAAGAATACCAACGAGCACGTGCGTGTCCACACGTGTCGTGGGATTCGACCAACAACAAGATACGATCGATCGATGAACTCCTTCGGTTGGAAACACGAAGCGACATAGCGTCATGATTTTTCCATATTGGAGGAGGGGTGCGTCTCGGCGTCGTGGAACCACGGGGGTCGGGCGTCGATCGTTTAGGACGCGTTTTCTATTTTTTTCGATTTTAAATAAAAAAATGAAAAAAAACTCGAAAAAATAGAAGAATTAGTAAAAAATAGAAACGAATCCCACCATTTCACGACCGGGGCGGGGAGGGGTGCGCCTCGGCGTCGTGGAACTTCGCTGTCCGTCCGCCTCAGCCTCCGCCGCCAGCAACCAGGAGCACTTCGCCGTCCGCCTTCGCCTCAGCCGCTGTCCATAGTCACCACATGTTTTTTTTTGTTTTTTTTTAATTTTTGTTTATTATTTGTATGTATTTTCAATTTAGTTTTTAATTTGTAATTATGGTTTATTATATGTTTTAATTTCCAATTAGGGCTTCAATTTAGGACTTAATTTCTAATTAGAGTTCAATTTAGAAATAATTAATTAATTAGGGTTCAATTTAGGTATAATCAATTAATTAGGGTTCAATTTAGGAATAATAAATTAAATTAGGGGCCAATTTAGTAATAATCAATTAAATTAGGGGCCAATTTAGTAATAATTACATAATTAGGGTTCAATTTAGTAATAATTACTAAATTAGGAATAATCAATTAATTAGGATTCAATTTAGTAATAATTATATAATTAGGGTTCAATTTAGAAATAATTAATTAATTAGGGTTCAATTTAGTAATAATTACATAATTAGGGTTCAACTTAGGAATAATCAATTAATTAGGGTTCAGTTTAGTAATAATCAGTTAATTACACAATTAGAATTCAATTTAGGAATAATTACATAATTATTTGTATATATATTGTTCATGCATGGGAGGCCGTGGTAATCGGCCGGGGTTTATTTTTGTTTATATATAGTGGTTCCACGACGCCGAGGCGCACCCCTCCCCGCCCCGGTCGTGAAATGGTGGGATTCGTTTCTATTTTTTACTAATTCTTCTATTTTTTCGAGTTTTTTTTCATTTTTTTATTTAAAATCGAAAAAAATAGAAAAACGCGTCCTAAACGATCGACGCCCGACCCCCGTGGTTCCACGACGCCGAGACGCACCCCTCCTCCAATATGGAAAAATCATGACGCTATGTCGCTTCGTGTTTCCAACCGAAGGAGTTCATCGATCGATCGTATCTTGTTGTTGGTCGAATCCCACGACACGTGTGGACACGCACGTGCTCGTTGGTATTCTTCGATCGAATTTGGGGTCAAAACCACCCCAAGTGCCTAAGATGATAGGATCGGTTTCGTTTTTATGATTTTTCTATTTTTTTCTATTTTTTTCACATTTTTTTTATTTTTTGA